>JAHFWJ010000037.1:0-600000 GCA_028555115.1 Himalopsyche japonica
AATTTATCGTTCAATATTCTCAATCTAAGCACTGCATAGTTTTAATGCGGTAACAAGTGTGACTTTGTTCATAAATGTATTAAATGGTTTGAATAAATGCTTATTAGTCAGAAGCAGAAGAAAATAATCCATTGAGCTATTTTTTTGATTGTGTTGCAGAAGAGTAAGCAAGTGTTATTCTTTTCGTTTCAAACAAATCAGAGTTAAATGTTTACATGAAATTAAAAACAATTGTTAAATAGCACGTTATTTCAAGAAATAGGCACTGTTTCCCTTCAAAATGGTTTTATTATATCCATATTATGTTTTTATCAATCTCTATCCGAAATTGTTTAAAATTTGCCATCTCTAGAGTTTAGAACTATTTTACATTTACTGAAGTTAAAAATGACTTTTATAAAATGTTGTGTTCCACTGTTTCCAACAAACGGAATAAATACAATGCAAACAAGTTGTAGCGAAAATTTTTGTTGATCTTCAAGCGGTAATTATTTTCGACGAAATGACTTTTTGGGTCTACAAAACATTATTTCCAGAGTCGTTAAAAGCAAAAGAAATAGTTAAAAGACGGCAAATAAATCATGTTGTTTATTTTTTATATGTTTTAATTATAATTTAAATGTCTGCAAATTGGCTTTTGGGGTATAAAATTCGGGAAAATATTCTAGGAAAAATAACAAAAAATAGACAAGTAATATTATTAAAGTGACAGGCATTTCGAAAAGGAGTGTTTATAATTGGTTATATGTAATTAATCTATAGCTTCCGTCATTGAATGAATACTTTAGTATCCCAATACGAAGTTTTACAATATTTATATTCTTGTTTGTTTTTAATTCATAGCAAAGCACTCACAAGAATAATTTGAAATATTCATGTATTTTTTGTTTTCTGTCTACCGCTAATCTTAATATAGATCAAATATTATGGTTTTGTCACAAGTATTGCCCCGATTGATTGAAGTAATCTTATTCATAAAAACGCACTACTCAAACAACCGCTCTTACACGACACAATTAATGTCTTAAGCAATCCTTCTTAACACGACGAGAAGTATGCGTGACTTAATTACATAGTACTTATTGCTTCATATTAAGCTTCAACACATTTGACCATATAGTTTGTTTGTCTCGGCGTGTCAATTAGAACTTGTTTTAATAGTAGTTTTTATAATAAACTATTCTAGTGACTACGGAAATGCGTTTTATATAAAAAAAAAGTTAGAATTTAACTTGACAACCTGAAATATTTTCCATATTTACGTATTTATTCAGGGCTCATTTAAAAATGAAAAAAGAGGTCTTTTTACCAAAATACATATAAAGCATTTTATGTTTATAAAAATAGCTTACCATATTTACATCTTCCATCCTGAAATGACTAAAATAACTTTTTCATCTTTATATACAATTTAATGTACGAACAAATATTCAAGAAGTTCAATGATCTTAAATTCATAAATAAATATGTATAACTAATATTTTGATTAAGGTTATCTATAAAAATTACCACATTTAATCAAAAGTAACATATCAAATTAACACGATTGAATTTTTATGGCGTAAAAAGCTTTTAACCTTCATGTCAAGAAATATGCCTTTGTTCACTAGTTTGTCTAAAAATTGCAATATTGACGAGTAAATATTATAATATTACAAAAGCATTTATATATTTTGATTATTAGGCATTTTTTCACCAATGTGAATTGTTTTTATGAATAGAGTACACATTCAGTTCTTGTAAATTTAGCGATCACATTATTTTGTGTTCATTTAAGGTTTTTATATTTATAAGACGTTTTCGGTGGTGATGTCATTTTCTAATTTTGAATCTATCGTTTGTCAGACTGCAACGATCTTCTCTTATAAAACCATGTATTACGAAAGACAATTTTTTGTCAGTGAAAGACGATAGATATTAAAATTAAACATGAATGTCACTCAATATCGTCGTCAGTTTTATTAAAATAAATAACCTTGGCGTGTAGAGGACGTACTCTTTTTTACGATCATCATATTTTTCCCATAAAATTCACAAAGAAAACTGACACATTTTCATTTTTATTGAATGAACAACAATATGCCTGCCATTGTTTTCATCTATTGTTATTATACTATAAAAACATTCTTTCCAATAATTCTTACAATCGTAAGTAGACACATAAATTTCTTTTTATTTGTCAGTCTTGCGTACTCTTGGTCTGTTTTTGACGTTTCACTTAAAATACAAGCTCAATCACCAACTCTCAAAAGCAGTGATTTTTTTATTGTTTTGTTTACGTAAAAGGAATTATCGAAAAAATGTCAATCGCACAAGATATTTTGATTTTATGCCTTGTACAATAATTAATTATGCTGATCCTATTTTGATTTTTCAACATCAAATACAATATGTCAGATAAATAAATATATTTTTTTATGTTTGATGGGATAATAAATATTTTACAATATGATTGGTATAAAAGGATTAATCTGGAAATCAATATCGAGTAAGCGAATCACCCTTGGGAAGCTAAATTATAATTGAGTAAGTGAAAAGCAATCGTTTTTACCCTCAAACGCCAATATCTTTTTAAATTTTCAGATCAGATATTCAAATTGATAAATACTGCAATTGAAGAGAACAAAGCTTACAGATATAATGTTTATTTTCGACTACTTGAGTTCTATCTGTGAATTTAATGGATCGTGGACCGAAAATGATCCTTCTTCCGAAGCAAAAAACTACACTTCGTTTATAAATTTTAATCTGCTTAGTAGCATTAACAAAATGTAGCGGAATTGTAAAAAATATCGATACATTTTTCGTTTATGTGAATAAATATTCTTGATGAGGATTTACAACTAACCAAATGTTCGTTGCATCAAAAGAACTGATAAAATTTAAAACATTTTTTTACAATATCCCGACTAGTTTTATAGTAATTCAAGAGCTTTCAGCTTACCAAAAGCATGTTGCGCCAAAAGCATTCAAAAGTTTAAATAATAGCCTACAATGCTTGATTTAAGTATTCCAGATAAAAAGGTAATCCAGAATTTCTAGAATCATAAAAATGGTTCGAAATAAGAAACTCTTTTTTTCATTCGTCTAATTACAAAATCTATTAGTATACATATTTATTTTTCATTATGATTGGATTGTATGTAAAAAAATAAATTTAAATTTTCATACAACCATTTTCGATAATCATTTCAAATTATTTACGTTTTTTCGATCGACGACTTCTTACGATTTTTGTCACAAAGAAACACTTTACAGAAAAAATAAAAACTAAACACCAAATCGTATATATGAATTGGATTCAAATTATAAAACCGACTCTATCGGATAATTTAGTTTTTGCGTCAAAGAAATTTTTACTTAGTAACGTTTTATAGTAAAACAATTGTCAAATTTCATAATGCGAATATACGAGCATATTTATTTTAGTAAATAAAACAATTGTTCTTTAAGTTGCAAGTACAAACACACTTTGTTTGAAGATCGTTTCCTGATACTATAACCTTTAAATAAATGTCTCAATCCCGTAGCGATAGCGTGTCTAACTTTAAATGAGCCATACTTCAATATGTACGGCATAAATTGTGTATTTTCTTTGAGCTCTGATCTCACACTTCACGCTAAAGACCTTCAGGTACGTCTAGGGAGGAAATCAAAACATTGCTTGTTTGAAACAAATGACTTTCTTCCAAGGACAGGTAGATAATTATCTTGTTCTGTTAGATTCTGCCGCTTTATATAATAGCAAGTAGTTAGTTCGTGTTATTGCTTTAATTAATGTTTAGGCGTTAAATTACAGTACAGCAAGACATTTTCAATAATTACAGCATCTTACTTTAAACTATTTATTTTAAGGGATCAGTAATCTGCAGCTTGAAATAAGCCTAGGTGGGTGAATTTCTACTAAAATAATATCAAAGTAATAGCTTTCAACATCGTTACTTTACCGTTACTAATTCTGGTTTTGTCAGGCTTTAAATTTGTTTCCAATTTTAAACTAATATCCAATATTGATGAGAGTAAAATATTTTATTACACTTCTGATTGATTGCCAGAATAGATAGAATTTTAAAATTATAAAAAATAAACAAATAAATGATTTTTAGTTATAATTTTACATTTTTATTTAATAATCAGAACCAATTACGGTAACCGTTATATGAAATTATACAAATAAATTACACAAATATTCGTTTTATTTTATATAATATCTACTCATCAGGAATCGACAAAATACACATTAAATGAAAAATAAATAATATCTCATGAAAGCTATTTAAACTATTTAGCCTTTCAGTTCTATTTTTGTAGAACTAAAATATATTGCTTTTTTCATCGTGTTATAATATAGTTCTACCAACTAAACCTTAATTCAATCAATATCTATCATGTTTGGTTAAAAAAATCAAATATTATATCTTCTTGGAAAAAACGAAAGATTACTTATAATAATCGATTTAAGTCTGGCCATTTTATTATGTACTGAAAATCTGGGAATCGTTCTGAAGAAGAATTTCTTGTAACAATATTTTGTAATTTTTCTATAAGAGATTAAAAGTAAACAATTTCAAAAAGAATAAACGCCATTATCAATAACTAATGTGTACAGACGCGCTGCTTTAATATTTATAGCGAATTTATGAATAATACATATAATATATATATATGAAAAATAATAAAGGTTATTTAACATACAAGAATTAATATGTATAACATGGTGATCTTTTACGTCGTTTATGGTGAAAGATTTGTTCTTCGGCCAAATTGTTTAATATCACCGGTTGTTTTTAATCCCACTTGTGATTGATTTGTTGTCGATCTTCTACAAACGTTTTTTTAAAAAAACACTGATGGCTAAAAAATATTATATTATAACGATATCAAGAATTTTTTTTTTGATAATCAGATATTTTTTTAAACAAACAAAACAAATGTACAACCAAATTTATTGAGTGCAATTTTTCCTTTTATCACATACAGATTTGATAAACTACAAATATGCTCAGAACCTGTGTCTAAAACAAAAACAAAATAATAAACAAAGCGCTGTTATTCAAATTGTTATATTTTCAGAAAAAAAAGTGTAATTTAATTTAAAACCATATTTCAAATTCGGTATTGGTTGATAGCTATTTTAGCTTTTTGCTGTTTTCAGAGCCATTTGTCATCCAAATAAACACTTTTTAATGAAAAAGATACGTTTTCATCTTACGTGCACGTATAATAAATAGTTTTAGGAACAGAATTGTACAATTAATATTTAAAACACAATGTTAACTACTCTTTCCACAATTTAATATATTTAAGATAACGAAGTGATAAGTCTTACAATGAGCAAAACTGGACTTGATCCCAAACATATTCAATTGTGGAAATACAGTAAACGATCGATTAACGAACATAATCTGTTGCAAGACTATGCTCGCTTTTCGAATTTTTCGTTTACCGATCAACCGATTTTTACAGAAGGAATAAGTGGATTACAAAGATCGTTTTAGTTCGTTACCTGAATATATATTCGTTTTTTGAATATAAGAATTTTTTGTGATAGTGCTCGTTATCGAGTTTGCTCGCAAAGCAAAGTGTTCGTTAACTGAACACACACTACATTTTTTAAATTTAAATGTTATGCCTTTCCACTAAAAAATGACTTGTACCCGTTATTAAGCGTATGTTTAGTAATCTTTCTTAAATATTTCAAGTCAATTTAACTAATAAAAGGTCCACCTACTTATTTACAGATATTATAGAAGCAAATACTTTGATACATTACCTTTATTACGATGGAGTTTTTATAAGTAAGTCCCAAATAAATAAATTAATTAACCAAGCTTAAACTAATGTAAGAGATTTCTAATATAAATAATAATCATCTAGAACAAGATAATAATGCCTAAATATGTATTGTATTTTGAGTAACTACAACGTTATCATAATCAAAAAATGTATTTACATCATAGTACGTTTGAAACGTTTACGAAGTTATTGCATCAGACAATAACAGAATGGAGCGTTGAATACAGCATTGGAAAACCCGATAAGCGAGTAAAAAAATTGCCATTTTCTCCACAAAATATTTCTACCACTTTATAGTAGTTGTGGAAAAACGTGAGAGTAGAGTTGATACGTAAAGCTTCACGTGACCTCTGGAGGTTTCTTTCTATATTTGGCATATAGCCAGGTCACAAATTTCACCTGGCTTCGTGAAAAATACTTCTATACCCCTGTTACTTAAATATTAAAGAATCTCTCTTTACTTTGCTTTCTCAAGTGTAAATAGAGATACATACCTGGATTTTAGTCTGTACTTATATATACACAAGGTGCTCTAAATTGATAAGGGATTGTACATATGTAACTAAACGAAAGCTGCTTATGTAATAAATGTATTGCTTGGCCGTTCTCGACACAAAAAGAGCCAAACGGAAATGTTTTTGTTGAATTCACATACAGTTGCACCGCGTTTAACCTTTATATATTTTAATTAGTTGTCTTCGTTAGTAGCAAATATATATATTTTTTTATATAATACGACATATTTATTGCACAATAAATTTAAAGGTAGAGTAGAGCAACCCAAAACTCAAGTGAAAATTGTTTATGTATAAAATTACATTGATTATTTCAAAAATTTTGTTGTCTTAAAAATATATTTAATTTATATTAAAATATTCACTATGTCAAAATTCATAAATATTGAGGGGTCCTTAAATTACAATAAGGTCACTTGTATATATATTGTATAAAAGAAACCATTTATTAAACGTGTTAAAGGTATATTTTTTATGGTCCCTTTTTATAAATTGTTTTATTATTGTTTATTTAATTGTTTCAAATAATCACATTCATCACAATATAAGAAATGTTCAACACTCATGTCCTTAAAAACCTAATTAATTTATTTAATATTTACGATTAATTATTTTAAACCGTGCCAAGCCAAAAATTTCTCCGATAAACTGAGACTATAAAATAAATGCGTTCATTTCACAAGAATTGACTGACTTTCCTCTTGTTCATTGGCCCTATATTTAAAAACATCATAGGGTTTTTATATCCATTCATTGATAATATACTTTTAGTCTTTGAAAATCATTTTTTTCCCAGCCCTACATTTTAGTGCACCCGGAAGTGACAGTTGTCAAAACTTCATTGGCACTTAACAGAAAACTTGTGCAGGTCTTCTTTATAGAAAAATGATAGTTAACTGATCGGCTTTAATAATTCATTGGCTTAACATGTTCTATCTTTTGCGATACAAAAAACATTTTCAGGTACTTTTGAAGTTTTAAGTAAAAAAAAATTCATTTTATAAAAGGCTAAAAAATTTATTACTTTACATTACAAAATTTCTCATTCTGAATAAGCTGTTTTTAAATCAATTGCTGTAAAAGCATGTAATTGTATACATAATAAATTATGATATCGACTGAAGGTGCTTGAAGGAATTTCAATATCTTTAGTTCTATTGCATCCGTGTGAATGCCTGAAGATGCCGAAAGGCGAAACCCGGGTTGTTAGCAACAAAACATGTGGAATTGTACAAAGTCGTAACAATTCAAATTTTATATATATAATAAATAAAACACTTAAAAACTCACACAAATTATGCCAAACCATAAAATGAAAAAATGCAATTTTATACACCGAATAGTATTTTACATTCGCAAATGACATAACAAAAATTACAATGAATTCTTTTTTTTTTTTAAATAAATCTTTTTGATAATACTTTTTTTTAAATGTGAAGTTGTGTGTTTGAAAAATTCACAAATTGCTTTGACTCAATTTCAATGAAAAAATATTTAAAATACGTCGTAAAACATCGTACGTTTTTATACAAAACGAAATACTTTTATGCAAAACGTCAAAGGCCGGTTATATATGCAAATGTTAAATAAAACCATAACAAATGAAAAAACCGGGAAACGTTTCATGGATATCTCGAGATTCTCCGTCAATCTTTTGACAAACTCCACATCATTCAGACATGATTTTAAGGCTGACAAAATCGTTTGGTTAAATATTTAAATATCTGTAACAAATCAAAGGTGCTATAAATTGAGTTGTCATTGAGCCTGCACCGTAATAGCAGAAATTATATATGTATAATATATTACTGTGACGTAATTGCTTGGGATAATTTAGAAGGTACATATACTTTAGTAGTGTGACCAAAATAAAAATGATTTGTCAGGGGATACATTTCAAAATAAGCTCAAAAGGTGTGCATAAGTTATTAGTAACAAAACGTTAATTTTTACAGTCCGAAAACTTTTCGATCTCGTCAAAAAATGGAATGATCAAAAACAACTGACAAATATAAGACATATCAGTTAAAAAATTACGTGGCAGGGGTTAATTAAAAAACTTAAATTAGTTAATTAACACGGGGAACCGTAAACTGTTTTATCAGGAGATTCTAGAAATTAATAGAGGCCAGTTTTTTAAATCAAGCTTCATTTTCAATGATTAACTCAATCTTCCCAACTCCCGCTTGTTGTAGCCTTTACGTGAGATCGGTTCAATGAATCGACAATTCTTATGTTTTATCACTAGAAAAACCCCCCATTTATATTTTAATGTTACTTGATTGATATTTATTGAAAAACTCATTTCAAGAATGACTCATTAGCATGATCGTTAATAAAAATTATCACAGGCAATTGTGTTAATTATTATTAGATTAAATTTGTTTTAAATGTAATTTACTGATTGCCTAGCGGTAAGTGTTTTCCTGTAATTAATAACTTTAATATATATACGATGCTTACTGTTTATTTTACGTCATTTCTGTTGCATCTGTGTGATAATGCCTGAAAATGCCGAAAGGCGAAACCCGGGTCGTTAGTGATAAAACATGTAGAATTGTACAAAGTTGTAACAATTCAAAGTTTATTTTTTATTTAATAACAACAAAAGATTCAACCAGCGTTTGAAAATGAAGTTTTATAAAATGAAGTGAATATTTTTTGTAACGAAGGAAAATCTATATTTATTTCATATGTTAAAGAGTTTTGTTTACTTCTACTATAGTAGAAAGCACACAAAAGACAAATGTTATATTGTTTCTCAAGTGTCAAGAGATCTTCAAGTCATTATGTATAGATACTTGAGTTGGCATCGAGTATCACTTACGCGTTGACGGATACGTCTTTTGTATACACTTATCGCTAAACGAGTAAACTGTGCTCAGGGATTGCAACTCCATGGAATAAATCAATTCAAAATGTTAGATATTCAATTTTAAATGGGAAGGTTTTAAGCAACAGCAATACAGGTCTTATAAATAAAGGATAATACAAGGAATTAAAAAACATTTTTAGGTCAATACCCGATGAATACATAAAAAAGATATTTCGTTGAAATAAATCGGTATGTAGAAAAAAGCTTATAAGATGAAGCATTGGACAAGCAGTTTTAATTTATAAAAATAGGTTTACTTGAAATGAATAAAATTATACATTTCAGTAATATTATAAACATTCTCGTTTGATTTGTTCTAAGAATGTTTATCTCATTATATATACAATGCATTTTTTTGACATCAAAATATTTTGCTATATTCGTTCAAAGCAATTTAAATATTTTTTATTCTTAGCATTTATACATCCAAAAATATCAATTTGAAATTTATTTTAAATATATGATTTATACTTATTGAAACAAACATACATCAAATGACAGACTTTTGAAAACCGACATTAGTTATGGGATATCGTACAACAGAAATGTATCCAGCCACGTATTTCTTTCGACTAATTCAATGCCAAAATGAGAATTCTGCCATCTTTAATAATATCAATTTGTATGTTCCGAATAGTTTTTTAAGAAATCGTGTACATAATTTATTTTTTCTTCCAAAGTGTAGAACCAGTATGCCAATGGTAACAGCATGAGCAATGTTCAACAGTATTGCTTCGGATGTTGACGTATTTTATGTGCATGAAAGTGAGTTCAGACGAATGCCATTTTTTCAGTTAAAGTAGACATTTCATGTGCTTACTTGGTTGACTTTTTTTGCAATCCTTATTGATTGTTTTACTATGTAATAGTTGATATTTCCAATCCTTTATATTTAAATATTTGACGGTGCAAAAGCAATGAATTGATAATTTGTAAGTTTTGTACCGTGTAGTTATAAATAAATAAATAAATAAACAGCTTAAAAAATATATCATTACTATGACACATCGATATTTTTTGATAAACGAATTATTTACAGTGATTTTTAATATAAATGAAGCGTTACAATCAGATTTACGATATTTTTATTTTATCTATAAATACAAAAAATTGTTATCTCTGGATTTATTATAAATCTTTTATTTTTTCTTTTGAAATAAGGGCTGACTTGGAGAGACAAAAAGGTTATCGCAAAGAAACTATAGCTTGCCCCTTGAGTGTCTTCTTAAAATGACCGACCTATTGAGTGATATCTTATTTTTTCTTTGAAAAGTGACAATGACGCTTAATATCGTGAAGCTTTCAACCCCGCCATACAGCTCTTGCCCATTGTTGCGAGGCAATTATCTGAAAGCTTTTTTCATTGTCCCTAAGTAACAAATAGAGGGACACAAAATTGACTTTTTCAACGAAAATTGTTACATTGGGCCGAAGGGTGATTTTGTCAGTGTTTCTTTTTTGTTTAGATGCAAACTTCGCAGTAGTTTCAAAAAGCCTCATTTTTTTTTAAACTTTTAATCTCGAAAACATCAATTCATTCTTATTTAATGCAGTGGATCACAACAGTTTAACTCTAAGTCTCTCAAACGATAGCTATTTTTTGCACTAATTACCATTACTTTACCAATTTAAAAATTATAATAATAATTAATAATTACAAGAAATTAGAGTAAACATTTTATTTCAGCATTTTCATTTAAATTTTTATCTCTATTTCATTACAAAGATAATTCAATATGACTCTTTTAAGCTATGCTAATTGAAAGATATGACATGACTCATTGTCTCATAAATACTGTTCTGAGACATTGTAAAAAAATTATTATTTTAATTGAAGTTGTATATATTTCATAATGAATTTCATTCAGCCTCGTGAGTATTTGATTCAGTTAAATAATATACACCCAGTCCTTTTTTTACGCGATACATTGGTTCCAGAAAAAGGCGCGTAAAAAAATCATAACTTTCATATAATTTGATAAATTGGTTCCAAAAATTAAAGTATCGCGTAAAAAAGTACCAGAAACGTATGAAAAACCAAAATTTGCTCTTTTAAATTCGTGCAAAAAAAAAAATTATATGTTTTATGATCTTATATACAGTTATATGAATTATTAGAGGCCGAGAAAGGTGCTATTCAACGAATTTAATAAATGAATTGTGTTTAAACAAGTTTACATACATCCCATGATTTTACGCAATTCCATTATATTTCTTTACACACCCTAAAACAAAAATTCGCATAATATCCGATACACTTGTCAACATTTGGCAATTGTATGTGTATTTAAAAAAATGGAATACTTTACAAAATTAAGTTGTAAAAATACATATATTTTTTTTTTATTTAAAAAAATAATGAAATGTACATGCCTAGCATCATATATAAATTTCTTCTGTAAAACAAATTTGGGGAAAAAATCGCGTAAAAACGAGTGAAGCGCGTAAAAAAATGTAACGGTGCCGTCCAAATAATCGCGTATAATCGAATTCGCGTAAAAAGAGGACTGGGTGTATTGTAATTTAATATGTCATTTTGAGAAGAAAAAAAACTGTTGACTAAGTGGCCGATATTGATAGCTTTTGAAATTTTATCCCAGATGGCATGTTTAACTCATTTGATAATATTTGGGTTGAAAATATTTTTTTTTAGCTTTTCATATATTTTTGTGATAGCTTTTGACTAGCTTAATTGATGATGTATCCAGCAGATTTTTTATGCTGATGGTAGTGAAAATATATTATTTATATTTACAAAAAAAAAATGTATTCTTATCATGTAAACGTCGTCAAGATAACCACGAAAAGTAGAGTAGTTTAAAAGTCTTTTAATCGACTTCCCCAACTTGAAAACATCAATGTTATAACGACCTATTAAAATAAATCATTGACATTGTATCTTTTTATGTGTTTATAAAATTCTTTGCAAATTTATTTTTAGGTAATATATACGCATTTCATACGGCAATAAAAGAAAAAATACGTAAAGCCGAAAGACTGTTTTTAGTCACATCGATAAATTATTCTTATACCGGGATTTTCATGTCCATATTGATCTTGTTTTCCACCGTAAACCTCTTAACTAAATCATTTCGGTATATTTTATGAACCCATCACGCTGTTTCCATCTGACATAAATTTTCATACGGAAAAGCAATAAAAACATATCAAATATTCCGTTAGTTTCATAATATTTTTCTTACCCGAAAAGGGAAAATCCTCTATTAATATTTATGCGACTTCACGAAAATGCATAATTCATTTTTTTTCTTATCAAGAATGGCGTTTTGGCTTATGAGTACGTTGGGATATATTATTTATGAGACGGTGGTGTGGATTAGTGGGACGAGTAGCTTGAACTATAATCGTGTTGTATTAATGTTATCGGTTATCCTAGATGAAAGACTTACATGATACAAAAATATTTTTTTTTTTCGTTATATATTCAAGATAAAAATGGTAAAATATCTTATGATGTGGAATTTTAATATTAAATTTGAATTGTTGAAACTTTTTTGTTTTGACACTTACGATCCGCATTTCGACTTTCGGAATTTTCAGGCATTCTATCAACTGCCTGCTGTTACTGCTTATTTTTAGTTGTGTTATATCTGTGTGATAGAATTCTTAACAGAATTGTACAAAGTTTCAACAATTCAAATGAAATAACGATTTTTAAGTTTTAGCATTGTCATAGTTTTATGTCATCGCAAAAATGAAAGAATAATTGAGTAAAATTTCAAAGCAACACTTAGAAAAAGAATAAAATCTATGTGAGCAAACAAGCTCAAATTTTGTTTTTAATATTAGCCTTTTTGCGTTAGTTTGATAATTTAACAAATATCTCGTTTCCTAATACACTTTAAAATGTATATGGCAACATATTATATTTGAAATTAATGTTTCTGATTGAAGATTATCTCAAAATCTTCAGTTTGGTTTTAATAAAGAAATATTATTGTATTTAATTATAATTTTAGTTGTTGATTTACTTCATATATGCTGCTTATTTTGATTACAAAAATGCGAATCATTCATGGATTTTTATAAAATATATATCAAAACCAGTACCAAAAATAAAATCGTTAAAAAACCGAAAGTTTTAGTCAATTTTTTATCAATGTTTTATCAATTTTTTTACGAAAATGTTAACCCTTTTTAATTTTTCTTTATTGTATCATTCATGTAAAATGAGTTTTATTTATCACCAATCAAAATCATTTAGCTTTTTCAATACTAATCAATCAGACATTTTCCTCCACCAACAAAGTTCACCATCAAAAAATCAGTATGTCTATCTCATATTTTTATCTCATAACATAAGTTTCTTAGTTAATAATTGCTTTTGAGCTTAGTTTTCCAATCAATTAGGAAAACAATTTAGCTTCAAGACTTATTGCTTCAATTTTCTTTTCAATTTGTTTTATATATAAGCGATATAAACTATCGATTAACTGTCAGTTCGAGTTCGTCAATTTACTTGAATGCCTCGATATGCCGGAAGACGAAACCCAATTCGTTATCAGATAAAATTTTATTCATTATATAAATAATTGTTTGTGATGACTATAGAGTTCACTTTTAATGTGTTAACTGTCACTTCTTGATGGAAATACATGATATTTTATAAAATAAAAACACATTTTTTAGACTAAAGAGTTAAAATAAGGTTTTCAAAATGGCACAGTTTGTGGTTCGGTACACAACTAAAGGGAGGAAATAAGATAATTTATGTGAAGGAATTATCAGTTAAAACTGTATGACCAAGTAATAAAGGGGCAATAAATTGAATTACACAACAATATCAGAATTCAAATGAAAAAAAACTGATTTTAAGATTGATTTAAAACGTTTCACAGTATTAATATCAAAATTCACCGTAAGAAATTAATTTAATGTAACCCTTTTTCGTATATTTAATGAATCTGAAAGATTTCAACAATTTAAACGTTCAGACTAACATTCATGACAAAGGTCCAAGCACAAATTTGGATGCCTAACGTCGCCAAAACTTTACAGTTGGCTGCACAAAATATCTAGACTAGTAAACATTTTGTTGGCATTTATTATCAAGAAATTGGACGACTTATCGTCTCAGGAAGAACAATGTCACATATTTCAGACTAATGTTTTCACAAAATAATTACATGTGGGTTAATAACTACTACTAAATACGTTTAACAACTATTTGATATCTTTCATTACTTAGATTTATATGTGTGACTGATAGCAAATCATAAACGTATTGGACAATGTAAACACAGCTACCAAAATATGATTATTTATCATCCTGCATGTGGTAAAAATAAATAGATTTAGTTACATCATGCCTGCCTATTGAAAAGTGGAAATGATATTTGTTTTCTCTAGTTTCTCTCATTCTTAATTCTTTCTCTGAAAATAATATTTTCACATTTATTTTCATTCGTCTGTTATGTATAACTGTTAACAGTGGCATAACAGATAAAGTAATGATGTAAGGGGCAAATAAATGCATTATTAAATAATGATTTTGATTAAAAAAATTAATTCCAACGAAAATTATATGCGACGATTAACATTACAATTAATGTTTTAATATTTCGATTGTAAATAGTTATTAAAAGAATTAAAAATTAATTGATTTAACAAACGTTTACACAATCATTATACAATTTGAACAAGACTCATTTTGACAGAAAACTAATGACACTTTTGAAAAATTGTATGCATCATTTTAAGTTTATTCTTAATATTTAAATATAAACCATTATTCCAATACGTGAGAACATGTTGTCAGTATCCAGTCCCTAATTATGAGATCAAATAAACAAATACTCTAAAATATTTACCGCTTGGTCGCAATAAAAATTGTAATATGTTTGGCTTAAAATGGTAAATATAACAAAAAAATACACGTATTTACGGTGTTTTCTTCTTAAACACAATTTGCTAAGTATTAATTCTACAATAAGAATAAAGAACTGTTTCGCTTACAGTGAGTATTATCAACTAACGAATCTTGGAAAGCATAAAATATTTTTGAATAATATTGATTGAAACAAGGTGAAAAAAATAGCAATGTATTTTAGTTCTACAAAAAATTATTTTTTTTAAAATATAGTTGATCGTCAGAACTACTGAGTTCTACTAAGTCAGAACTACAGAAGTTCTGACGATCAACTCTATTTTTAAAAAAATATTTTTTTGTAGAACTAAAATACATCGCCATTTTTTTCAACGCGTTATAATGGAGTTCTACCCAGTGAATGCAAATTAAATCAATAATATTGATTGAATTGACATTAACTTGTTAGATATCTATTAAAACACGATAAAAGTAGCAATATATTTTGATCAAGAAAATTTATAAGTTATATGGTAAATATTTATTTTGCATAAGTCTGATGAAGGCGTAACCTAAAAAAGCTATCAACTATATAACTTATAAATTATGTAGAACTAAATTACATTGCTATTTTTTCATCGTGTTAATTTTGAAGAGTCTCATCGTCATTTTATTAATAGTGTAAAAAGTATTTTTTTATATTTAAGGACGCCAATGCTCAAAAATCGTTTGATGGATATATTTTTTTACGTTTTATGTGATTAATCATATTTCCTCGATAAATTGTCACATACGTATATTTGCTGAAAGTAAATTTACTTTTCTCCCCTTTCGTAGGCAGTGGTATTAAGATGATATAATATAATAGTTATACAGGTAAAACTCAGTGAATAAAAGTTTCCGAATAAATTTTATTAAGATCCGAAAATTCAATCATAAATCTTTTTTCTGGCTTAAGAAGATTAGCCTTTATTAAGCCGTTACTCTCTGTTCATATGGACGCAAAGAAAATCATGAAATTTTCAAGCTAATAAATCTTAACGATGTGATACATACAAAGCTAGATGTTACTTAAAATCGAAACTGATGATACGAAAATTTGGTAATGAGTTAAATATGTAACATTTTAAATCAATTATACAATTCAAAAGAAAAATAAGTCCTCAAGTCACAATAAATATTAATTTGAAAATGAAATACAGCATAAATTATAAGGTTTATTTTGTTAATTATCTTACATAATATGTCACTCAATAGTTACAATTCAATCCATTTTTGAAGAAAACACTGTTCTTGTGCTAATTACTATGTTAATATTATTACGTAAAATATCAGTTTTAATACTGTAGTATTCTATCGAAGAATATATATTGAAGTAAAAATATTTTTGATTAAATTTTCAGCAAAGAAGAAAATCGTTCAAGCGATGCTCGTCAAACTTCAATTAGTTTCTTAAAGATTACATTGTATTAAATTGAATATTACATGTTCGAAATATTTTTTTTTTCAATTTTCATTTGATATTAGAAAAATAATTCATTGAAAACCTCACAATTTTGACGCTAATACCGTTACGCCGCTTGTTGAGAATTCGGTCGTAACTTTCAATAAAATCTCAGTAATATTTTTCCAAGAAGTTATTAAAATAATGAAAATTGGAGTCCCTCTTAGGTATTATGTTACTAATCATTTTCGATATTGGTTGAGAGTCAAATATTAAGATAACAGAACGGGCTTTTACGTAACTCATATAATCGTACTTTGCGGTACGTAATGATGTTTACCTTAAAAAGCATCAAATATTTCAAACAAGAATTAAGAATATCAAATACAGTTCAAATTTGTTTTGGTGGTTGTAAAAGAATTATTTTATTAAATATATCTATATTATATCTTCTGTAAAATAGATTTCTATGGGAAAATTTTTATCATTAAATAAAATAAAAAGTACTGTTATACGTTTTGAATATATTTTATTAAATTATAGCTTGTTTTTTATTCAGATTGAATATGGAATTATAACTGACGAGCACCGTGGCTACAGTCAATTATGTAGCCCACTCAACCACAGAGTCAGCAATAATAAGTGTCAGTTTTTGTTAAAGGTAAATATTACAATACACGATTACTACAACATCACAAAGCCTTGAACCAATTATAAAATAATTTTTTATAAAAAAAATTACTGAAAAGAAAAATTTCACGACGGTCATGTATTAATATTATAAAATAATTAATATTCCTGTCATTTTTTTTCAAGGCTTAATTATTGCTATGCTAATAAAAGAACAATTATATTATGTTTTTAACTGAGAAACATATTTGAGTCAATTTGTTGATGAAAGATATGTTAAATGCATATATAATACATTTACAAAACAATCATTGTATTTAAATATATTATATCATTTAAAATAAATTTCAGAGTCTATTTTCCAAATTATATTTCTCTATTATTAAGTTTATATCAAGCATTGAAAATACTGTTTTTTGCAGAGAATTATACAATATAATATTTTTCATCCCACGCAACAGACTACCGCTTAAAATATTGGTTCAAAATAAGTTTTAAGATACAGATATAGGTACATAAAAAATGCCTAACTTTGTTTAGGTATTAAAATTTATTAATAGCTTTCCAAAAAAGTATGTTTAATATTTATAGACCATTCAAGTTATATTTAATGTTTTGATTGTACTGATGATTTTCGCACATAATTCTTGAATAAATATTGTTGACTTTTACATTTTTTATTACAAATCTATTAAACATCTATATTCATCTATTGGTTTAAATTACAAAATATAATGATTCACATTGCTTTCGAATGCTTTTTTCAAATTTAAAACATGAATAATGTTATTTGATGGCCATATTCCATAGATGATTGGTAAATTCTCCATTTAAAGAATTTGGAGATTTATTTTATCATTAAGATTATTAGGAATTTGATTTCGTCTAAAAAATAATCCCAATTTAAGCGTCTCTCATTTAACATTAAAAGGTTTTAATCCTTAATCAATACAATTTGGAATATTTAAACAAAATAAATCTGCTTTGGACTATTGCTTTACTATTTGAAATAATAACAAACCGTTATATGGAACATCCAGTTATTTGAACTTTCATCATGTTTGGCTTGACAAGATTAGCTGCAAACAAACTGCGTTGGTTTTATAAAATAATCGTTATAGTATTATAATTATTAATATAACAGCGATGAAAAAATCATAAGCATATTTCAGAACCGAAAAAACATTGGTATTGTATTATATATGCCATAAACAAACTCATATTTTGAATTTAATTAAAATTAAAAACGCTGAAATTTGTATTTCTTTTTATAAAAATTAAGCATTCATTAAATATTTAATCTAAATCAAATCTTTTTAAAGATTCAATTGAAAAAATATTCAGTAATTATGCATTGTTCTTTTTAAGTTAACTTAGTTAAAATATCATCGTTTGTTTTGTAGGATAATTTATTCTTATTATGTAAAGAATTTTAAATCTTATTTCTTTTATAAGAAAATAAAATAAAGTTCTACATTTTACAGTAAAATAATAACTTTATAGAAGAGTAATTTCCTGTTATTAATAATTTACAAATCATTCAAAACTATTGTTGTACGTACAACTATATAATAAAAATTTTCTCATATTCATATCCAACAAATAAATTATAAAATATTTTAAAATTTCAAACGAACCTTTTTTTATCTTGAATTTTCAGAGACGATTATTTGATCGGCTATCATTTAAACTTCACATAAAAAACAGTATGCTCGTTTTTTCTTAATTCTTTTTTTTATAAATACTTCAAGTTTTTATCTTGACACGAAAAACATTTTTTAACACACATATTTTCACATCTATAAATATTTAACACTTTTTTTTAATAATTTGGGTGTATTTATTAACTGAATTGTTCTATTTATTACACATTAAATACCTAAAATATTTTTATGTTTAATAATTCTTATTGTATAATACAATTATTTTACACACTAAATTTTATAGAATATATTTAAAGTTTAAGTATCTTACAATTTTCACTTTCCTAGTTGGTAGAAAAAACTTTTATATCGTTTCTTTAACACTTATATACAATGAGATTAATCGAGATACAATGTCATTTATGCAACGCATCACATTATAGAGTGAAGTGATCCAGTGCGAGATGAGCGAATATCGTATGTGATATTTTTTCGTTGATTTCGTGGGAGAAAAATCGCGTAAATTTCGGCGTCGTTGCGGACAGCCCGCCTCCGAACTACTGTGGCGCCGAGGCTTCGAAGACGCACCCAGGATGCGCGCGCAGCTTCCAGCCGGCGAAAAACGGCGCTGTTTTATTTTTCCGACGTCTATGCCTGCTTGCATAACTATACGCCGCAGCGAGGTACGGTGCTGGATCCGATTTATTATGATGCATTGATTCCCAATCTCCATTTGAATACGACTGCAAAACTTTTCGTGCATAAGGCATAATGTATAGAGTCAATCTTCTACACAACATTTCTAGCTGGCTGAAAACTACATTACATATCCCTGTTAAGTAATATTAAATTATTTGAATATTCGTATTCAAAAAATGAACATGCTTTTTTATTTAAGATGGACTTATTCTTAAAATTTAAATATGTGTCACACAATTTTATCAGAAAATTTTGGTTGGCTTTTTTTCAAAAATAAGTTTTTAATGTTTCCAAAGTATAACAACTTTGTGCAATTCGATATGTTTTGTCACTGACGACCTGGGTTTCACCTTTCGGTACCTTCAGGCATTCTATCACACAGATGCAACAGAACTGACGTAAAATAAACAATTAGCTATTTGTTGTTTATTTTATGTCAGTTCTATTTCATCCGTGTGATAGAATGCCTGAAGATGCCGAAAGGCGAAACCCGGCTCGTTAGTGATAGAGCATTTTGGATGGCTAAAAGTTGTAACAATTCATATATGAATATTAGAATAAAATTGTTGTCTGTTAGATGGTCTCAAGAGTAACTTATCGATTATTATTGGCAAATTCATAACTCTCCTCTCTAGTGCCATAACAGTCCGGTTTGACTTAAATACTTTAGAAAAAAGCAATATCTCGGTATTGTTAATTACAAAATTTACACTTAAATCGACCCAACATTTTATAGTACTTGTGCACGTTGAATTCGAGGTTTTAGTCTCGGTTTCACTAAATCAAACTGATTTACATAAAGATGACAAACAATTATGTAGCCGACCTCAACAGTACTGACATATGATTAAACAATCATTCAACATAACGATATTATTTTTATTTTATATTTGAACAGTACCCACCTTTCTAATTGCATAAACGTAAACACTTTGAAGAAACAATCAAATTTTTGAAATCCAAGAAAAAAACGTTTTAATATATTATCAAAGCCTTACAAAAAGCTCCTTGTATAAACTGACAGATTCTAGCCCCATACTTTCCGGTCATTCATCGCTTTCTTTCCTGTAATAGCGACTCTGTCACTGATAGCTTTAGTAATGTATTTTTTTGACATTTTTTACTCGTTTCCATGTCACTGTTTCCGTACACACTTTTTCTTCGAAGAATGTCTTAAAAGCATAAGAATAAATTATTTTTAGATGTTACAATAAAGAAGCAGATAATGCTTAAGGGCATTAAAAGGAACAATAACAATAATACTATCGCATTATATATTTGTATTCGAGGTCAAGAATAGTTTTCTTTGTGCGGCATATTTAAGTTTTTTTTCTTAAAAAAGCAATTTCGTGTTCTGTGTTTAATTGATTTCATTTTCATTAAGTTATATTATATTTTAAGCAAGGTTAGTATTTTATTTCAATTATTTTATAGATTTTTTGAAAAATATTTGCTTCATTTTTAAAATTTTTTTTTGACGAGACTCATCTAGTTTTGACAATTATTATATTTTTAAACCAAATTCATCCAATTTTACAAATTATAAAAGAAATATTGAAATAAACATAAAATTATAAAGATGAATCAATCAAAAAAAATTATCTCTTGATTTTAATACAAAATTATGTTATAATAGTAAGAAAAAGCGTTTATTGTACGAGGAAAAGGATAAAAGCGAGCTACTCTTATGATGTTTTGCGAATGTAAACAAAAATTATAAAAATTGAAAGAAGATATCTGTTTTTCTTTTTTTAATATTTCTCTTTTTAAAATTTCTTAATTTTGAAAGCTTTAATCGAAAAATGGTAAAGGTTTTTTCAATCAAATTTTCTACTGCTTTCTGCGCACATACATATTGGTCTCCAATACTTTATTTTTAATAGATTCAACCATTTGTTGTAATCACAATGCAATACAAAGTCCGGTGCGCTAAGAGTTGTTGGTCAGATCCTTGAGCAATCTACAGCGTATCAATTTTTCAATGATAAACCATTTGATATACAGGTTAAGCTTGACCTCGTAAGAAACAAAATCAACGAAAAAAAATTAAAGTGCTCATTTATTTATAACTATAAAAGTTGTAAGCATTTACCAATCATTTATGTTATAGCGAATAGCCTTTATTTTATTTTAATTGATCTAAATAAATCATCATATTATCAGGACTTTCAAAAGTATATGTTATCTCTTTTATAGAAAATATTTAATGGACAAGAAAAACAATACAAAATTAATTTGTATATGACTTCATTTCAGTAGCTATTATTTTATAAATAATTAGATACTGGCTCTATTGTTGCGTTCACAGTATCAAATACTTTCATATTACCTAGGAACAAGAGTAGAAATAGGAACCTTCTTAACACAATGATGTCATTTTGCATTCCAAGAACTGTCTTTAAAAGAGATGCTGCTTTAAGAGAGCATATAATTGAATTTTCAAAGAATAAATTGTTGAATATCTAAAGGTAACACAGTCAAAGGTTAATTAAAGAAAGGTTTACCTTAAGGTAATATTAATAATAAGGGAATAATTAATTATTCCTTTATTCTGGGAATGCATTTCATAATCAGTGAGTATGTGTTATTTTTTATCATTCTTCAGCGTCTAACGATTGTGTGATGATAATTTGATTTAGTTTTGATCTGTACATATCTAGATATTCGTTATTTATTACGTTACTTTACTACCCAAAAGAAAGCGGATAGAATTTGCAATCTTCACAGGTTTACGGTCAATGATTTTCACTATCTTTTTACACATTTTTATGTTTTCCCCATTTTCTAAAACATCTTTACTACAACGGAAAAATTATACTCGTAAAAAGTAATTTTATTAATCCAATACCACTTTTAAACTTCTTTTATGAATAAACGTATGCTTTACTTAAGAATTGTCATAAGTTGTTTAATAAGTTTTTTAGATATATGTTATATGTCTTTTAAAGAACAGATTTTACATACAAATTACACACACCTAAAAATTTATAAATATTTTAAAGCAATTTCTATTTTCCGATTGCCTATGTCTTAAATTCATATTCATTTTGCCACTGTCTTCAAAAAAGAAATTATAAGAAATTGATTGACAAACTGTTCTTGAAGAACATTCTTTGTAAAGATTAGTTACATCAAAATTCAAAATTTAATTAATTAGTAGTGGGAAAGGTAACAGATAAATCTTTTTAATTTTTGAACAACTTAAAATTACTTTAATTCACAAACTTTATTGGTTCAAGCAAATTAGTATGGTTTGAACTTATTTGATAAATAAACGATAATCTTGAGATGCAATAACATATTTTACAAGCCCCAAGTGTGCTAAGAACTTTCTTACATTCTGTTGGCCGTTAATCAAAAATCTTTTATGTTCCATTAAACTGATTTATTGTTCCAAGAATCTACTAAAAATAGAGATTGCCAACAAGTTTTCATAACGGTGACTCAAATGTATAAAGTGAAACTTAACCAATGTAGAAGAATTATGACACTTTCTTTTATCAACCACATTTTTTACGTATTTATCGTAACGAGTTACTTGATTATTTACGTACAGTTTTAGCTCAAGATATTCTCAAAACTCGATATTATAATTCATTTTATTGCGTTATCGTTAAGTAACGGTGGTAATTGCAAACGCAATGCAAAATATTTTATGGATAATTGTTGAATAAGCACAAAAAATAAAATACTTAACGATTACTAACTTTTTAAGTTTTATTTATTATTGTTATTACTCCAAATTAAATTTTGCTAACAAGTATTTTAAAATTTTACTTATGCTACTCATAAAACCGCTATTATAAGTAATAAGTTTAATTTTCGATTAAGTCGGCGCTTGTCAATTTGCGGAAAAATATTCACTAAGGAGATCAGAAGGCTCTCTATTCGCGTCCTGGCAGAGCTTACGACAAGCATTTTTTTCACTTCTTTTGCCATATGACTTTTTTGTCATTTATCTCAAACAATAAATAATTTCTTGCTTCAATACAAATTGACATTTACTTGGAAGATTATCATAACAATGAAAGTAAAAATAATGAACACTGAGTTTAACGGAATTGAATGTGATTAAGTGTTAAATGAAATACTTTTTGATTTTATTATTTTACAAGAAATACCTTTTTATTTTTTTTAAATACAATAATTTATTATTAATAAAAGAACGACATAAAATTTAATTTTGGGTTTATAATTTCAAAATTACTCCGAAATTTATATCTTTGATAATTTCCACTAAATGATAAAATAATAAATAACCGGTCAAAAAACTTTGATATTTATTATCTTAATAAATATATTAAAACAATTCTCAAGTCATTTATTCTTAAAACTTTTGGTATGCGTCGGCCAAAAAGAGTTTTTCACCCCAACAAAAACAGCGGTCGTAGCTGCTACGCTCTTAAGTAAGTAGCGGAGTAGTTTTATTGTCTACGGCGTAGACTCTACGTGTTTCTCTGTGGCATTCGGTTGTTTGAACACTCGCTATGAAAGACATTTCGTGCTGGCAAGAAAGCTGCTACGGCGGAAGTCTACGTAAACAAAAGATTACTAATTGCAGATTTCTTTTTGTGCATACCAAAAAATAAATGACAAATTTATTTACTATTTTTTGCATGAACTAAGAACTATTTTTTTTGATTACCAATTTTATTTAAGCTTATACCACGTTATCAATCAATTTTGGCACTGGGTTGATGTGATTTTTTATTTGTGAACAATTGTATGTCAATACGCTGTGTCGATCTATATTTAAAATTAAAATACTCAAAAATAAAACGAAAGATAAATTAACTAATGATTTTATTTGTGTCTTATGACTTAGAAACAATATTACTCACTTTAATTCAATTAATATCAGAAAATAAATCATTTTCTCAGATTGACATACTTTACTGTAATATAAGTAACCTCCGGTTATATTTTGTGGTTCATTTAAAATTTTGATGTTAGTGATCAATTATTTCAACTTTTTACTAGCCGCAGTTAAAAGAAGATAAAATTTAAAACTCAAAAACATTTTAATAAATATTTGTGTGTAATTTACATGACGCCTAGTCTATGAACATAAATAGAGCATATATTTAATATAACATATTTGTAAAAAATCTGTCTGGTAACGTAACTTTCACATGGAAACGTCAGAAGAAAAATAAAATTATTTACCACAGGGCTTGCAAAACCTGAATCGACCCATTGGATAATTATAAAATAATTATATTTTTTATGTGTTGATTCATGTCATGGGTATATAAATGGGTAACAAAACCTGGTGAGTTCAATAAATGTTGATGTATTTTTTTTTATTTATTGGTTTACAGTTCCCATAAATAAAGAGTGTTTCAGTGTAAGTATCAAGTCAAATGCTTGAAAAGCCAATTTCTCAGCCCTTCTTTTTTCACAAGTAGCTTATTGATATAATATCAACCAAGCAGCCGTGTTGTACACGGTTTGAAATTTTATTCTTTCATTTGATTTATTTTCGAATAAAATATGTGGTAAAGCTTATGACTTATCATAATAAAATTTTCTGCTATTAACCCGAAACCTTGGATATTAATTAATTATTCATTGTTCCCGTATTACAATTTTCGTGTCGCTACCTTTTCGTAGTTAACACGGTTGAATAATAACTTATTAAATAATTCGAACTCATAGCAATTTCGTTTTTGTAAGATTAATTGGTTAAGGAGATAAACGTAAACTTTATGTAAAAAATACATTTTTTAAATTAATGTATAAATTTTAAATATTTGTAACACAACTATTTCACATGTGCCTTTGCTACTGTTAAGTTAATTGGGATATGTTTAACATTATTGTTGATCAATGTTTTAAAAATTTGGTTTTCTTGAGAAATGGTTCAGGAATAAAGTAATTGAAGAATTAACACATCGTCAAATTCTAAGTGATATAATTTTCATGCTCCCTAACTGATGGAGCTGACAATAAGTGTTAAATTTTATTATAAAACTGGCTGATAATTCTTTCAATTGATGATTTATCATGAGCTTTCTGGGGTAAATGCCAAATTGTTATAAAAAATGTTATTCGCTGCAAATATGTCGTGGCTTTTTATTTATTTTTGCAAAATACAATTCTACAGATTTATTTCACTGGGATAGAGGGTTATTAATATTAGCCCTAGTCTATTGAGTCGAAGCGCTCAAAAATCTAATCCTGCCCGCACTCATAAATGACGTGAGACATCCTTTTTTGGGTCAAGAACAGAACCACAGAAAAAAGCTTATGCCGCACATCCTGCAGACTTAATCTACCCTTAGAGAGAACCTCAATTCCAGCCCCAAACTCATTTCACGACATTAACAAAAAAATCGAAGTCTGCGATGGATATTTTGACTCTGAAAAAGCTTTGCGGAGAGTGGTTGGTTGTTTTACGGCGATTTCGCTAAAAAAATAAAACAAAAATATTAACGTTATTTTCTCTGGCTTGTAACCTTTTACATAAAAGGATGTGGAACAATTTTATTTTTCTATATATTTATGAAACAAATTCATTATTTTTAGCATTTTGATTGTGCTGATAATATATTTCAATACCTGATGGACCGAAAAAAAATTCTTAATGAAAACGTATAATATTATGCTACAACACAAAAAAATATTCGAAACGATTAAATAGAGCTTTTTCATAACTGACAAACCGCTGACCTCTGTTTGTCAGTGTATATGTTTTGACGGTTGCATTTTATATTTTCATACAAATGGTAAAGCTCTAAACGCTATCTAGTAAAACGTGAGCACCTGTTTTTAGATATTCTTTTTACAGCGATTATTGCTTCAGAGATTATGATATAATATTACATTCTAAGTAATCGATAATGTGGTATTTGTAAATTATTAAATAAAATAATAGTTTTCAAACTTTTTCATACGTGACAAAAATTATATTAGCTTACACTTTGCTAACTCTCAATCAAAATTAAATTGTATAAAATACATACCATTATAGCCATATACGTTAAAATATATACAAAACGAGTACATATTATAATATATATGACCATGATCATTTTGGACTATTTTTTCTTACCGTCCATTTTAGTTCAGCTATTTTGAGTAATATGTCGTTTTCAATCAACTTTTAAAAGTTGTTTTATTTAATCGGTTAAATTTTTTTACCAAATATAATGTCATAAATGATTTATTTGTCTTGTATTATACAATATATTTGTAAAAAATCTTCAATATTTACTTAATATCAATTCGAGAGTATCGAGGCACTAGAATGTAAAAATATGTCAAACAATTTACACGTTTCAAACTAACTATATTCAAAATTATTATTTTTAAATTCTATCTAGAACCAGTTAGTCGACATTATGAAAAAAATATAAATCAAAATTTAACTTGTATATACAACTGTACATTTATTATTAAAGTCTGATGATATTTTTTCTTGAACGTCAACATATGTTTATATTTATTTTCTTATAGGGAAAAAAAGAATCTAAAAATTTCAATAGAGTAATTTGTCACCGGTACATAAATTGGCTTTTTTACAAAGCAATGCTGAATCAACGATTAGCAAAATAGTTTGTATGGCCAGTCAGAAATAATGTGTCTAAAACTTTGTCAAAGTAGTTTATTATAGAATAAAAAAAAGCACACAAAAAATCTCGAACGATAAATTGCGAAACAAAACCAGTGCCTCTAAACATTTATGCCCGAGTGATTCTGAAATACGAACATTATTGCAGCGCATCGAAGAGCGTCCGGCGAAGCGAACGTAGTCGCTGAACTTTAAAACTTACAAATTAGTTTTGTATTGACACTAATTCCCCTCGCATCTATCGTTTCGCTAAGTGAATATGTATTTAGACAACTTTGAGAACCATGAAACGTTTACACCATTACATGGTAGTTTAATGAGAATTTTCATATAAAAGCGTTGAATGTATTGTGTTGATTCTTCATAAAGTTCCGTTCAACTTTGCCAATATTTTTTATAATCTATCTGGCATCTGTCTTCCATATACTAGTTTTACTTTTAAAAAATACGAATCTCCTAATAAGTAAAACCAATCCTGGTGATTGTAAAAACTCATAGAAGAAATAAAACAAAAATCATTATAGGAATAAAATTCTGTACCTGCCAACAAAATATTTTGTCAACTCCAGAGAAGTCCAAAAGTGATAAACTCAATCCGGATAATAATGAAGGTAAGATAGAACTGTTCAAAAAAGTAAAAGACTTTTTCGTCGTTGTTCTTGCATTTTAGGAAGTAATAATTAATTATCTTTTGAGAGTATTTATCTGGTCTTGTTCAAACACTTGGATACTATGGGTCGATAACGAAATGTTTATCAGATACAATGTATGGAAACATGTACCTGGATTTATTATTTTTGTTGAATTGTTCAATTTATTTAAAATAAACGCTATTTTTACACTTAATACTGTCGAGAAAATAATAAAAACCAACAGATTTTGTGATCACTAATTATGTTATCAAAAAAAGGTGGCAATACAGAAAAATATATCAACAGTTTATCAAATTTTATTGAAAAAGATTATATAACCAAAAGCATTTTTTTGTTACAAAAACTTTAGGTACTAATAGTTTTCCAAAAAATTCATAGCTTTTTTGACGCAGCATCAATTTTACGTTGGACTTAAAATATATTTCACGGAAAAATTTATCATCACAAGCGCAAAAATAATATTTGCTGTAAAATAATACATGCTTTCGTCGTACGTAAAATAAACATTATTTTTTAAGGTATGAACTTATTATGAATTCAAATTTATGCATTTTTTTTTTGTTTTTTTCGATTTCGATTTCAAAGAAGCATACCTGCTTTCATTTTAAGTGATTTTTATTTCAATTTGAAACGGCCACGTTGTTTGATATTTTCCAACATATCGTATGTTTTTTTTTTATATTTTCAACAATAGCATAGGTATGTGGTACCCGTTCCAGGTATTTAATGTAAATTAATTTCAATCAATTTTCAGTTTAAAAAAACAGATAATGAAATAAAGCAGTTACATAAAATGTAAAAATATTGGCTATATTATTTTGTATTAAAAAACTTTCCCATTTACATAAAAAATTACCGATAATAACTATTTACAAATTTATACATTGAATTCATTCTGACAATTTTCACTTCTACAGAAAATGCATTGATGAACCAAAAATTAATATAACCGACAACTTAACACATATGCTAGCTAATGAAATGCTTAAGAAAAATATTCAAAATTTTATACGTTCTTAAATCAATAGATTTTTAATTTAAATTTTGTTTGTAATTGCTCTCTCAAAACATTTACAAGTAATATTTAATGTAAGCATGAATATTTTTCACCTATTCTTTCGCCGGAAATGTTGTTAAAAAATCTAGACAATGGCGTTCATTATGGGGTTAGTATGTTAAAAGCTTATTTTCAAAGATACTGTATTATCATAAACCGTTCCACATGTAATATAAAAATCACCAAATTAGGTATGCCAAATTCAAGGATAAATTTTCTATTGATGATTAAAACTGCTGGCCCTTTGGTTGCAGAACTTTACCGATAATGTGTTTATATTATTTTCGTGATACTTGAATTTTCCTTTTAAAAATGATTACATAGTTTATAGTTAAGTCCTTATCTTAGAATGACAATAGAATATTTTGAAAAGTAAATACTAAGAATATGTAGAAGGAAACCAATATGGTAATGGGACATCATGTGTAGCGTCGCGACACTCATGGGAAAAATATAATATCTATGTTGTGTTCTAGCAGTACGTGTGTTTGTTTCACTATGCTTATCTCAAGCAATAAATAACCCAATCTTCGTTCAAAAGTCTGAAATCTCCTTTTTTAACATGGCTTTTCAATATTTATTTTATTTTTTCTTGAGTTATATAAATATGATACAATTTGAAGTCACATAACTTTTATGCATTATTTATTTACAGTGAATGGCTGATTTTAACAAATTTATTTTTGAAAAAATGTTTCATATAGTTTTGACTAGTATTAAGAACTTTTGGCGTAATTAACCTCATTGATAATCTGTTTTTTCACTAGATATCAAAAAAAGAGCTATTGTATTGCAAGCTTTAAATCATTCGATAAATCATTTTTCATTCTTAATCGTGGATCAACGTTAGACGTCATCCATTACTATTAATTAAGTGAAAAATACAATTTATTAATATAATTTTATTTTTTAATTGTACTCATATCAAAAGATATGATCGTACGTCAAAACCGATTAAGATAACCGCAAGGTATCATTTTAATCAGGAGCGGTTTTTATTGAGAAATATTTTATGTCTATTTACACTTTGTACTTTTTGTGAACACACGGTATGAAGTAGGAGATTAAATAAAATTCGTTTTTATTGCATAAATATATAGAGTTTTAACTCAACTTATCTTTATATTAATTATTAATTAACATAGTTTTCAGTTAATACAATTGATTAATTGAATTGGCATTCACTTGGTAGAACTCCGTTATAACACGGTGAAAAAAATAGCAATGTATTTAAGAGCTATAAAATTTTTATAAGATATAGTTGATATTTATTTCGGCTCACGCAATCCTCAGAACTAGTTCTGTAGTAAAATGATAAAACAAAACAAATGAGTGTTAGCTTAATATTACTCATACGTCATCTTTCCAACTCCATACTGTTTCCATGTTTCCCTAAAAGATGTCTAAAATTATATTTTATCTGCATATTATAAATTTGCATTCAACACAAATTATGCGTGTTGAAAATGTTGAAAAACACAGGAAGACACCGCTGGGTACAAGTAAGCTGGAAGTGCGGGTACAATATATTCTTTGATTTTTTCCATTCACGCGTTCTCATCTCTCTCTACACGTGTATAGTACTATTTGCCATTCTGCAGGAACCTTTTTCTAATGGAATGTTTTACTTCAAGGTGTTAAGATATGAACACAGTGTTGGTAAGATAAAGCAACGACAGCCTGGGAAAACGTTTTTATTTGAATCAATTTAATAAATTACGAAATTTGCGCCCAAAAAAATTACAAAAACAAATAATAAATTATAAAATTAGCCTTCATTTTGTGGAAATATGTTTATTAAAAAAAAGAGGGCATTAGTTTTTATGCTTTTTGTATCTGAGTAACAAGGGATTTTTGTGGGTTATTTCACATGGTTGAATGGCTGAACTTTCGAATCTTCAATTGAATTTGACACTTAAAAACTGTTTATCTTTCCAATTTATGCCAATAATCTGCATTCTTACTCTTGCTTGTAGACAAGATATCAGTCTAAACTAGAGTTTAGACTGATGTTTATGGCTGGTTTTGAATTTATTTTAAATCTTAGTCCAAAGTTGAAATGATGAATGAGCATTTATTTGTTTGAACACCTAGTTTAATAAAAAATATCTAAAGTATTAACGGAGATAGAAAATGGTTTGGCATAAAAAAAAATATATAATTTTGATCTTTAGACTATTTTCTATCCTAAAATAATTTCAGTTGAAAAAAAAATCATATTTTCATCAAATAATGTAAGATCAAAGATTGAGATTTCAGCTTCAGCCTCCAACAAATGCTGTTCGATAAATGATAAATGAATAGCTAAATTTATGTTACCTATCGTATCAATAATTCTTCAAAAAATATCGAGATAAATACTTTGCACACAATAATAGTTTTATTTCTTTTGTACCTATAATTCCAACGCCAATTCAATAAATAAATCACTTATTTCGTATATAAGGCTATAGAATTTTTCTGTAAGTTTTCCATTTTACTTTCGCAAATTTGTTTGACTTCATTCTTCACGATTTCTAACAGTTGCGTCCCGTTTACTTGAATTGAATTTGAACACGTGGCTCATGTTGAAGCGAAGTTTAAAATAGAGACATATTCTTTAGAAAATTTTATTATGTTGGTACTCATTCAGGTATTCATTTGGCCAAGTAAAAAATAGTTTCCGTAATCTAACGATTTCAATAATGCTGGGTAACCAAGTAACTAAAATCAAAAACTGAAATAATATTCAATTTGTAATGTTTAACAACCCCCTAAAATGCAACTTTTTATAACAAAAATTTTATCTGCTATTGTAAATTAAAATTTTATCACTAAATATCGAATTGTCATTTGATTAACACATTTGGTAAGAAATTTTATTGAAACCGTAGTTTCAATAAAAGTTGAAATTTCTTTTTCATAACGAATGTAAGATTTTCTAATCCATTATTATATAGCATGTTTTTGTTTTTTTTATTGGAATCCTATTGGCTAAAAAAATCGAAATTTCATATTGGGGGTTTTTAATAATGTTAAATCTTAAAAAAGTGTTTTTATTTAATTTTTGTGGATTTGTTCTCGGTTTATTATTACAAGTAAAGATCAAAAGATTTACTTGATTTCATAAATTTATAAATCTATTGAAATGTACAAGACACTTTTGAATGATTAATTCGGTTCCGCGAGTCTCAAATATCAGACTTAAAACCTGTCAAAAAAGTAAATATATAAAAAATAAATGTATAAAAAAAACATAAATTAAATTATATGAAAAAGTTAATTTATAACTTTCATCAAAAATGTAAAGTTGATAAATTTTTCTAAAATAAATCTAAAATTAACTGAAATAATAGGTGAAATATGACTTTATAACTTGGTTTTGTACTAAAACAAACGAAACAATTTTTATGTTGGACATTGACTGCCACAAGATTATTCATAACAACTATTCAACTTTTTTTTTTCAGATATTAATAAGTATTCAATGACGTATGTACTAGTCCTTACAAGAAAATAATGAGGTTTTTATTGTATTATCATTACAATCGTTAAATTATAAAACATTTTTGTTTTATAAGTTAATCAAAAACAAAAATCATATTAAAATTGAGCATAGCGATCTTTGCTTGTAACTAGAGAAATTATTGAGCAATTTTTTATTTTGCAATTAACACTTTTGATTTACATTTGTCGGGTTTCGAAAGTTATTTTTACAATTTAAAATGTGACATTACTTCGTGTGTTGATATGATAATATATGATATTGATTTTGGCTGTTAGAAGCATAATTTTTTATCTTTAAATGTACAAATTAAATTATTAGATGTGGCACAAAATTTTTAATATTGACCGAATAAGTATTTTTAAGAACTATCTCAAATAAATGGTAACGCGTATGTAAAATTCTATAGCTATGCTCTGTAGCCTTTTTACTGAAATGGACACTTTTGTCAAAAGAAATCTTGATCTTTTTGTTTTGAGACAAGGAGCTCAAAGTAAAATTAAAACACATCACTTCATCGAAACACATATCAAGTGAGAGAGGGGACTATACACTTCCTTTTGTTTCGAAAGATTTTAAAACCTTTGATATTTTCTTGTTTTACTATACCCATCATCAGGTCTTTGTCTGACCCATATCATTATTCCTTTACTATTGAAGAGGATTAAAATTCAAGTGTTTGATGGAGTAGGAATAATTTTTTAGACTCATTTCCTGTATTAAAAATTAATACACTTTTTTTAGCTGCCACTGTACCTAAGTGTTTAACGTCATTGACTTAAGATTTGAATTGTTGAAAATTTATAACACGGTGAAAAAAATAGCAATGTATTTTAGTTCTACAAAATTATTTTTTAAAAAAATAGTTGCTAGCTATTTCGGCTCACACCATCGTCAGAACTATGTTTAAGCCAACATTTGCTTATCTATATATAGCTGTGTAGAAAAGGTACACAACACATCTTCTCTCCTGTCTTAACGGCCTAGCTTGTTGCTTTCTCACAATAAAACTAAATTTTCAAAAATTGTAAATGAAACAAAAGGCGGCTGTGACAATAAGTTTACATGTGGCACAGAAGTGGTCATTAAGGAAGCAAATCAGACCACCCCCCGGGAATAGGTTGAACTAATGGGGACGATAATATATTAGTTTGTTCGTTAAGAATCCTTTGTGATAATTGATATCTATTTATTTCCAGCAGTTCCAAAGCTGTCATTCTGCAACCCTTACTACAAAGATGCAAACACTTAGGCGCTGAGTTTGAATTTATATTATGTGATTCCTTAATAACGTGATAAGCTAATTGTGAATCTGTTTTTTTTACTGTGGAATGATCTTACATGTTCCTTAGCTCGAGTAGATATACTATACATTTCCACATATTTTGTTGCACACGCTCTGGGTTTCGCCTTTTGGCATCTTCAGTTACTTTGTGACACTCAAACAATATGTGATAAAATACATGAAGATATCGAAAGGTGAAACCCGAGTTGTGAGTGACAGTACATGTGGACATATAATACACAATATTTCAACAAACAATATTTGTTATTGAAATGTCATCAAGCACTCTCAGTTAGTATAGTAAATTGTAATATTGACTTTTTTGCTGTTGCGAGTAGTTGAATAATAGTCAGTCACCATAAAACAACGGATGTTTGTATGAAATCTCAAAGAAATATTTACTTACGATATTATGAGCATGTTTGATAAAAAATCCGCTTTTTACTCAAAAGGCTGTGTCGTTTCATTTTACGATTTTCTATCATATTTGAATTATTTACCTTAGTACACACCTGAAAACTGCAGAGGCGTGTGGCGTATCCGCTTTTGGCGGAACATGTGTCGGAATCCTGCATCAGAAACTCAGAGCTTACAAGGTGACGCCCGAGGCCACGACATCAGTGCAAATATTGCACCATTATAATAATTACGTGAGCACACTGAGCTTTCCTCGATGACATCAAGTGAAATACATGACAGAAGGATGCAAGCTTTCACTATTCTGATTCCACTACCATTATGGGAGTCGGATAACAAATTTTTATCAAACATAAATCACGTGAAATCAAAATGATTATGTCAGTATAATAATATATATTATCAGTGTTTTGTAAGAGGAGAGAAAATTTCTGTTAAAATAGTCACAATTCATAATATCGACTGAATATGCTTGATGGAATTCCAATATGAAATTTGAATTGTTACAACTTTGTACGATTCCACATGTTTTGTCACTAACGAACCGGGTTTCGCCTTTCGGCATCTTCAGGTATTATATCACACGGACGCAACATAACTGACTGAATCCGTGTGATAGAATATCTGAAGATGCCGAAATGCGAAACCCGGGTTGTTAGTGGCAAAACATGTGGAATGGTACAAAGTTGTAGCAAATCAAATTTAAAATAGTCACATTTGTCTCAGTAACATTTTTTTGTGTTGATATTTTTTTGGTAATTAAGTATTACATATAAATCTTTCACTTTCGCTTAATTAAGTTTTTATATAGCATTATTAATTATATAGCCATTTGCGTTTTTAATCTATCACTGCGAATAGAATTACATATAAAAACAATATTATCGCTGGAAATTTATCAAACGAATGAGCCGCTAATCATTTGTTTTCTTTCAAGCCCTGTTGAATAGAGAAAAATAGAACAAATGTTCTTGATAATGGACTGTCCGTTTATTCGTTTAGTCATTACCTTCATCGATTTCTGGTTGCTTTCTTACTTATGCTTAACCATTAAGTTACAATTCATAAGTACAAAAAAATATGCCATACCTTGATAGACATAGATTTACAAGAAATTTGAAATTTGAATTGTCTTGCAACAATCTTTTCGATACTATAAAAAGTCGTGACAAATCTACGCTCTATACAATGTAAAATTGAACAAAAAGAACATCGTTTAGATTTATCAAGGAATGTATAATCACTATGTGAAACATTAACTTCTAACTAATTAACCAAATAACTCGAATCAATAAAAAGTTATCGAATAAGTGACATGTATTTTATCCCTCAAAGTAGAATCATCAGGGCGACAAAGCTTTTTTTATTATCCTCTAACAATAAAATACATCATTGTCAAAATAGTAACAAAAAGTCTTTTTATTATCAAAAACTGGCAACACTTATGTAGCTTTCAGTGCCGTGATGTAGAAAATAGTGAAAAAAAATTATCGATATTTTATTAATATTTACAATAAAAGTTTTATGTATATTGTATTTGAAAAATCAATGACAAAATATTTTTCATGTTAATAGAATACTATTTCTTGAATTATATTTTTGAAAATAATATTCGGCTTTAGAATAAGCAACGAAGTCATTACTTTTTTTTTTTTTTTTTTATTTCCTAGAGTTAAGTGTAAATTGTAATTATTTTTTAAAGTCAATCGAGATTATAAAACTCTAGGTTCTCTCTTTTATTTTTAAATGAATGACATGTAATTTAATGTATTTTTCCAAGATTTGAACCCAAACCTACCAAAACGCGGAAGCTTATATCAAAAGAAAATCATTAAATGATATATGTAAATTCTCTTAATAATCAAAAATACACTGAAAATCTTGTTGCCGACTAGTAAGCGTTCTTGTATGAGTGTTAATTCAAGTTGCTACGTTCAGGAAGTGATAACTAACTTAGTTAAATTTTAATAAGTTTCAAGATACCTCTCGACAATTTGTCTGTCATATTTACACCACATACAATTTACTGAGCCAAAAAACAGATGTTCCACGAGTGATTACTAAACTACAAGTATTTTCTTAAGAAATACTTCCTGAATGATTTGAGTTATAATGACTTTTTTACATCATCACAAGCGGCAATGGATTGAAAAAACATCATTATTCTATATAATTTAACTTTAGTGAATAAAAACAATTGCATCATTCTCACACGTCCAGCATTATTGTTTCTTGTCTCACAGATTTTTAGTAAATCTCGCAGAAACTCATTTCCATTACTTATTTGTTTACATTGCAAAATAATCATTATTATGTATAATATTCTTTTTGCAATCACTGTCGGAGTTTTTGAATTCCTTAAACACCGTTTCAAGGCGAAGCTCGTTTTTGATTTATATATATATATATTATATATATAAATCAAAAGCGACCTGCCACTATGCCTAAAGCGAAAAGTCTTAAACCAATGAGTACTACCAGTGCTGACGTATGCATCTGAAACATGGACCTTTAAGACAAAGGAAATCCAAAAATTAAGAGTAATACAACGAGGCATGGAAAGATGCATGTTGGGCATAACGAGAAGAGATCGCAAGAGAAACCAGTGGATAAGGGAGCAGACAAGGGTACGTGATGTAGTAGATGTCGCCAAACAGATGAAATGGCAATGGGCTGGACACATAGCACGACGAATAGACAACCGTTGGACGAATGCGGTCATACAGTGGTACCCAAGAAACGTTAAACGACCACAGGGCCGCCCTCAGACCCGGTGGTTGGACGAGCTAACCAAGTTCGGAGGAACTACGTGGCAGCGAAGAACTAAGGACCGAGAAGAATGGAGAAAGCAAGGGGAGGCCTTCATCCAGCAGTGGATCGACCCGGTTGATGATGATGATATATATATATATATATATATGCTATTCCATAAAGAACGTTGGAATATTTTTTTGCAAACATTTTATACTCCTGTCCAAATTGATGTATTATTCGTTACACAAATGGAAACCTTTACAAATAATTATATATTCAGTACAAATAGTAATTATAATATCCTCATTATTGTTTCAAAAATTATCAAATTACGGGTGGAGTTATTTTCAACTCACAATTTGAAAAGGAAAAAAAATCTTTAGTCCTGTTATGAAAACGTTTGCGCCGATTGTCATTATTATATTCATAAGTGAGTGGGCATTTATTTATTCTAAGCGATTCAAATCTTCTATTTTTTTAACACTTATTGTTTAAAATGGTGGAAATATTGACCTTTTTTGTGTATCGGATATATACCATTTTAATAAGCATGTACAAAACGTAAATAAAGCTTGTTACATCAGGGGTTAAGATTATAAACGACACCTTGCCGGGCTTTTTTTGTTCTCTAAGGCCTTTAAAAATTTAAAAATACCACTGATAAGCATAAAACTATCAACATTATAATACTTAAAAATGAGTAATCTTTGGTAGAGTAATCCGAATTTCTCCTCCTATGTTTTCCTATTTTTTTAGGTTTGATGACAATGAAACACAAGTTTACTTCAAAATATGAATATTTGTGCATATTTTAAAATTATTAACGCAGGATTTTGAACCTTTTTTTAAACTTTATCGATTTCGCCATGCCGTGAATATATTTATAGGAAGTATATGATTGGGGTCATTTTTGAAACCTTTTGCTACCAAATATACACAGGCTGGCAGACTTCTAAGAGGATGTGGGGTCTAATAGAAGCTTTAGGTCGTCCTTTCATATAAATAGACGCGTCAAACAGGCTTAACCCTCTACGCTTCAAGTCCACGTGAGCTTTTTTATATATTTTTTACATTACTGTCAAATTATTTTTGAAGCTTTATTTGTTGAAAGCTTATATTGTATTTTTATTTATCCATTTACTGTAAATATATAATGGAATTGAGTTAAATACTGTAAATGTTTTGAAAGTTTTAGATTAAGGGTCTCTTAAAATTTTGATTCTTCATTTTATATATTTAGCACACATGTATATTTTTTTAAAGTGTCTGATTTGATCATTTTAAATGAAATATTTAGGAAGTAATATAGTTGAATGTTGTATTATATTAATTCCAGCCGTGGCATCTGGCTTTACGAATGAACAGATGAAACAAATTGTGTTCACGATTTTTCGAATAATTACCAAGAACATGCATCCCACTTGAATCGGAAAAAACGCTTATAGATAAGTTATTTTTTAACACTGATTATCAACAATACATACATGGCTGATTAAAAAAATGTTGATTTATTTTGTCACTAAATTCCAGTATATTAATACACGATTAACAATGCCAGATAAAATTTTGTTGAAAAACCTTAATACAGATAAAAACATGTATTTTAAAAAACAAATTGACATTTTATACAAGCTAAGTTCACACAGATCTTGGATGGCAAGTTCTATTTGATATGTTTCTTCATACAATGAAGTGTAAGCTCTTCTTTTGATTTAAAATTTCCTTAAGTAACGTAAAAAATTTTAATACAATGTATTACAAAAACTTATTGTCATGTTGATTTGAATCGTCTGTCCTAGTTAATTCTGCTGTCACATCGAAATATTTCGACAAAATTAAAAACAAAAAGAAATATGTTATGCAATTCGAATTGAACATTTACTCAAGCACACAAATTGAATATGTATCGTTCTAGAAGTCATTATGAGTAATAATTATAACTTTCAAATGACATGACCGAAATACATCAGTTGTTGAATATAACGAATATAAGAATACTATAATATTAAAAAAGATATTAAATATACAAAATAAGTACTCGTTATGAAATATATAATATCGATTCTAAGTCAGCGATGTTGGGCTCTCACACATATTTTGTCGATACCAACTTAACTCATTAGTGGCACAGGTGTCCAGATGGACACACAAATTCTGTTCTCCGTGTGCCAAGGTTTTTTTTTTGTTTCAAAAATAATTTCTTTTCATTATTATGTATGGACATGTTAAATGAAAGTAATAACTAAATTTTAAATTAAAATATTACTTTTACTTTTGTAGAAAACAGCTGTGTCCACCTGGACACGCTTGACACTTAAGGTTTATTTTTAAATTTTACATGAATTATTCAATATTGTTAAAATGTAACAAAACGTTGATATGTTTAAGATTCTTTATTTCTATAAAATATTAACAGTATGATAATGTTCAAAACATATAAAACACAAGCCAACATCGCTTTTTCTACTTTTATCGAAAAACAGGTCAAATAGGCGACTTGCAGATTTATCTTTGAATTGACTATAATCCGGCTCTGGGAATAGAGGTAGAAATAATTCCATTTCACCCTTGACCCAAGTCCTTTTTTCTTTTCCTACTAAATAGTCAAAATTATAAGTTACATTGTCGATGTGATCATACATATTAGCACATTCCAAATCCATATTGGTTTCCTCTATATTATCTTCTGTTATATGTGTAACTCTTGCATGTGCAGTTTCTTGTAATTGCCTATGATTTAAATTGTCGATAGTTCCGCCACAATCCTCATCTCCTGAATCTTCATCTGTTAAAACTGCAGGGTCTGGTGGTGATATAAATAGATTATATTCGGTAACGTGTTCATCATCGCTTGCATCATATAGTGCATCTAATGCATTGTTAATTAGTGTTTCTCTTGCAGCATCATTGGATATATCCCTAAAATTGAATAATTTTTACATATGTATTTACAAAAATTAAATATAAGTATTTTGAAAAAATTATATAAAATATTTTTTAGTGGTTTGTGGCACACGTGTCCAAATGGACACATTGGATTTAAATGCTCAATAAATATACCATAAACAAAATTATCGTCATTCTTGGATATGTTAACGTAAACGATGTATGTTTATAATTCATTTAATGAAAGAAACATTTACTTCGAATCAATATTATCAGAAAAAAATACTTACGTAAAATTTGAGTTCATGTTTTCTCGTCCGTAAAATGATGGCACAGTTAGACAACCGATATTATTTTAATTTAGTTAGCCAGAACTCCAAAGTGACGTCTAAGTGAAGCAATGAACCTTTGTCAACTGATATATTATATTTATGACGATATCCATTGACAATTTTCTGATCAATCGTAGACAACAATAAATGCGTGTCCAATTGGACACTTGTGCCATTAACGTGAGAAATTGGGTTCGGCACTAATGAGTTAATTGAGTGAATTAAAAAAAAACAAAAGATTTGACGCAAATCTAACTCATTGCATGGTTTTACATAACATATAACAAAATTCGCAAGTTCACCAAATAAACAATGAGATCAAATGATTCCACTTAAATATAATTTAAATAATAACGTTTTTGTTTTATACTACCAATTTTTAGAAAGCAAATAACTATACGTATATTTTTTAAGTTTGTTTTATTTACGGCGAAAACATATTTTCCTCCGTATTATCTTTCACAAACTTCAAACATAAAAGAAAAAATTCATGCTAACGAAACCATTTTGATATTATTCACCCTTTTCCGTCTTGAGCATATTTTCGCTAAAAAAATAATTTCACAAAAAAACTTTTTGTTTTACAGCAATTTGTTGCCCTTTCAAATATTGGCACAATATGCCGAAGTCTGAATGAAAAAATGTTTTGCGTATTTGTTTAAGATTTTTTTTCAAAAAGCTTCCATAGAAATCAATCGAAGGTTTTTCTTTTGATCTTTAAATTCAATGAAAAAGACTTTTTTGATTTTGTTTCGTGGGCGAAGTTTAATAAATCATGATTTTTAGATAATAATCGTATAAAAGGATATTTACTTGTAAAGTGTTTCGTTCTAATAAATTATTGTGTATTGTTTGAAGATATTGTATTTAAACAAAACAACCAAATCCGTTTTGGACGTGTGAAACGTTTTCTTTAAAAGCTTCTTAATAGAATCAGCTTATTATTGCTTTAGGTTAATCAATAATGAATATATAAGACATTAAAAGTTTTCATGCAAAAAATACTTTACAGATATATTTTAATATATGCCTCTGAATAATAAGACAATAATCTATTGAAAACCGAATGTATTGGTTGTATTTTTAACGATATTATGAAAATAGTTTAATCTTTTCACACGTATATTAATAGAAAAACCTTGAAACTATAATTAAAGATGTTGTAAAGTTGATGTTTATTGTATAAAATTCAGCCTGTATTGTTTTTAAGTTCAATGGAAGTATAAACTACCTCAATTTCTCTTTTTATATAGATAATAAAGGGTACCACACACAATCATTCGAAATGCCATTCAGAAAAAACGATCCTGGGCGTGGTATAACGACAAGTAAAATTTAATAAAAAGTGTAGTTTAATACTTTTTATAGCAGCTCCAAAAAAGTAAAATGATTTTTTTTACTATATATAAATATATATATACATAAAAGAGTTAAAAGTTATTTGTTTCAACTAGCTTTTGAAAAAAATGTCGATATTGACTTAAGGACTTCTTTTGCTATTTTTAACAATTTTTCCTAAGAGTATTAATATTTTAACTGATCTTTTCTTTTAGAGGACAGTAGTTCCCCGAAACGAAATCTGAAGCCTTTTATGTTTAATGATACAAATCATTCCTAAGCTATGGCAACATTTCATACATAAAAATTTTTCAACCAATAATTGACGTCTCTGATCGGCAGAAGATTTACGCAGTTGCTACAATATATTGGTAAATCCTGAAAATGCTTAAATAAGATTTTGAGGAAAATTGTAAGTTTGACAGAAATATTTACCACAATTAGTCTATATTTTTTATTTTCAATTTCAAACTTTATCAAATTTATAATCATAGCAATCATTTTTTCATGAACTTTTTTAAACAGTTAATTTTAATGTCCTTTTTGTACACAGTTGTCATTCCAAATGATCGTATAAATGTTCTTTACAGACAAGACTACAACAACTTAACAGCTCCAAGGTTCAAGAATATGATGAGATTATGGAAAACCAAATCATAAATATGTTTTTTTAGGTTATGGTTAAACCTTTTATAAGATTTTTGTCTAATTCTATCTCTTAAGAGATTAAAATATACTGACCCACAACAATATGAAAGTATTGATTGATTTGGCATTCATTTGATAGAACTCCATTACTACACGGTGAAAAAAATAACAATGTATTTTAGTTCTACAAAATTATTTTTTTTTAAATATAGTTGATAGCTATTTTATATTAGCTATATCGGCTACTTTCAATTTATTGATTGAATTGGCAAAGCATAGTTCCGACGATGGCGTGAGCCGAAATAGTTATAAACTTTATTTAAAAATAATAATTTTGTGGAACTAAAATACATTGCTATTTTTTTCACCGTGTTAATATGAAAGTCGTCTTTGTCTGCGAAAAAAAAAACAATATTTTGAACAATTTATATAATATTGTAAAGTACTTAGTCATTATTTCTCAGCATTTATGGTTTGTCAAGGACTTCCAATCGATCTTAATCATTTTTTACAAAGTACATATAGATGTATATTAAAATCATGGACATTGCAGCTGATGATACGAATCTCACTAAGGCTCAGGATTTTTACGTTTTAAATAATCAATAAAAGAAATTTTTGTGACCATCAGGAGTTGACGTGTTAAGGGAATATTAAAGCAATGACGTCTCTACAGGATAAGATAATATGTTCAACTATTCTGCGGGATAAGCCCGGCAGGCGCCCGTTTCGGCAGAACATCCTCGGATCTGATTCAAGCACGATCCGAGTGATATCTATCTTGCCATATTTGACGGGAGCGATCGCTGATAGATCATTTTGTTTGAGATTTACATCTTTATAGAAGATTGTGATACGTACAATCAAGGTCGTTACTATGTCATGAAATAGATTGATTGAATTTTGAAACGTTTATTCCAATGTTTATCTTGAACGGTTTTCCTAAATATTAAGAAAGCTTTAAGCTTACAAAAAAGTGAATTCCATCTTTTATAGTTGTAGTTTAATATTCTGAAACTATGGAGCGCGTTGAATAGAGATGTCCAGCTTCTTAACTAATTTAGTTTTAACGGACTTAGAGTAAGTTTTTATATTCCTTGTTTGCATTTATTATATATAAACACTGTTTTGTTTGAGCTTAAATCAAATGAAAGCTTCAGGTAAGTGAAATAACAAAGAAAAACCTTATAAATACTGAGTGCAGGGGAACACTTTCAGAATTTGTAAACTTTGTAACGTTTTATAATTTGATTTATCGTAATATTCAATACTTTCACTCACAAGACACAATTTCTCAATAAGCATATCATTACTTTTCAAATTCCTGTAATATTTTTATATCCGAATATATTTCGTAAAAAGACAGATGTGTGACTTATCAACAGGCAGTTCTTGTTAAATAGTAACAAAGTCTGATGAATAGTGTTTATCCAGTTGTAAATTTTCCTGGGGACAGTTTTCAAGTGGTCGTTTATTTTTATTGTGATAAACAATGTTACTATCATATTTCTTTTTGCTGTTGAATCTCACTTGCACACTATTTAATTTTATTGCAAGATGTAAATTAATAGCAGCAGCCATTTCTTTATACAGAAACAAATGAACTCTATTTAACAACAATCAGTTTGCGAAATTTTTATTCTGGGTATCATTTGAACAGTTTGGACCTTTTATGTATACATATATTTCTGACACACGAAATTACTTGATTTAAAATATACTATTTAGTGATCACTAGTTGTAATAACAGATCTATAAAACGATTTTGTAAATATCGAATAAATTATGTAGTATAAATTTAATAAACATTTTAAAGTTATAATCTTATTCATCTTAAAAGAAAAAGCTAGAGTAAAACGGTTATCAAAAATAAAATTAAAAAAACCACAAAATAACCATTGCGATTTCAAACGCATCCGATCTTTTTTGCACGGCTTAGTTTTGCATGATTGTCTTTAAAACGTATCTACTGTGTAAAAACATGATTGGCTTATGAACATTTAGTTTTTTACTATTTCGGTATCATTTGGTATGAATTAAATTTTAAAAAATACTTCACTATTTTCATTCATATTTTGAAGTTAAAATTCACGAATTGTGCATTTCTCTCCCGTGCTTTCGTTTTGTATTGTCAAAGCAAACAAAATTATTCAATACCCATCTCCTGTTTTCGTTTTCTTGTTACTATTCTTGGAATATTTTATTTGAAACGTGTCTTTTTTTCTGAGGACCCCACGTCGACAGTGACAATATCTCAATATTATTGACAATGCAAATCTTCCGATGGATTTTTTGATTTATGTTACGAACTTGACCGGAGAAAAAGAAAAGGAAACTTTGCGATAAAACTATTTCTATGCCTTGGTTGAAATAGGTTTCGCATTAATATTTTAAAAAGCTTTTTTTTCATATATAAAACTATAGTGTTTTTGATAAAAAATATCATACTTATAATAATAACCAAGCATTGAGATAGCGTGATCAAATAATAAATTCAGACGCTGGCGTTATTTTGAGGCTAGTTAATTTAGAAAGTTGAATGTCTCTCATCTAATGGGTGCTAATATGTATAAACCACGACTAAAAGTTTTTTTTATTTTTGATAGTAAAATAGTATAATAGTAACCAGAATGTCATGCTCAAATGTACAGTCAATTATTCCAATCATTACTTGGGGGAAGGTTTTGTGACAGACAATAATTAATATTACTCGTTTATTCACGTTTTTTATAATATATATTACGATACTAAAAATATAGAAAAACTATTTTTTTTTACGATAAACTTGAAGGTAACTGGGTTAATTGTTTTTTTTTTATATGTTTTTACACACTTATTGTAATATAAATATAAAGCAAGCTCTACGAAACCTTTATAATTTTTTTTTTCACCATTACGAATTATTTTTATTTGGTAAGAGAACGGTTGCTATGCCACTTTTTGTGTATCATTTTTACCGATGCTATCTGACACACAGACAAGTTAAAAATAAAGAGGTGTGTTATAGTAAAAAGCTTAAAACATAATATAAGAAAATTTTATATCCTTATTTTGCACTATTTAGTAGAATTTATTGTGAATGACGTATTTCTGATGTATATTATAGTGTGCATAATCATTGGCATAAATTTAATTGAAAAAAAAGCATGTGATTACGTTCACTTGTAAATAATAATTAATTACATTCAAAATTACGTAAAAATATGTATGTCCTTAATATTTTTTGGCACAACCCTTTTTACTTTCAACTTATACATGGTATTTCAGTATCACTCGTTTGTATTTTTCTCAAACTTTTGATTTTTCTTTCTTCATTTATCAGAATGACAATTTTGCCATTTATTTATGATTTATCTGTCATATAAAAATATTGTATTGTTATCTTACATTTACTTCTACTATAAATGACACGCATAAGTGATTTATGGTACGTAAATGTTGTCTAGTTGATAATCAATACATATTTCATATTCCTTTATTAAAAGTGCAAAAACTGAATTACTTGTTTGTTTTGCTCCATATTATTTTTTTATTGAATCATTTTGATACACAAATTCCATACTGCTTTTAATCGATGTGTATTAGGTAATCCCGGAATTAATGTCGTTTTTCCAATACTCAACTTTGACTCGGTATGTTTGCGTTCGTTTACCAGTAAAAACGTGTGTCAATATTTTTCTCTTCTTTATTTGGTGATTGTATGTTTAATTGCATTCACCCTATTCTCCGGACTCGGCAACGAGTGACTATCACTTGTTTCATTCTTTAGAAACGCAATTAAGGAACAAAAAAATCGAAAATATTGAAGACCTAAAATCAGGCCTCTCGAAGTTCTTCGAATGTTAACCAAAGACGTTTTATGGCAAAGAATCATAGACAACATAAGTCATCACTTTGTTTAAAAAAATAATAAATAATTAAAAAAATCAAATTTTACTGTAAAAAACGACATTAATTCCATAATTATCTAATATATTAAGTAACTTAAAAAAAATACTTGTATTTTACATTCATAATAATGAGTTTAGTGTAGAGCGAAACTTTAGCGATCAGTTCAATAGTATTTCATTGTAACCATCTTCTTTCTTTCAAAGAAACAAATTACATTGAAAAAAAAATAGATCAGTAACTGTTGTGTAAAATATGTGTTTGTGACAGAAAGGTTTATTACATTTAATATTTAATACAAATTGAACTTGTTATGTTACTTGTTTTTCCGTAGTTTTTGTTTTATGTTTAGTTTTTTGATGTATTTTTATTTCAGTCTTAATCATGTTGGTGTTTCAAGTTAACGTTTAATATTTATCACATACAATCACATCCTTATATTTTACTATTATTATTATTGTTTTATCAATCGCATAAACTTTAAAATAGTTTTATAAAAAAAAAACTGTTGAAAAATGTATTCGAAGAACAAGTCTGTTCATGCGTTTACAACCAGTACGACGTCCATAATACATAATTTAATATTTTTATACCACATGAAGTAAAATGAAAAATTTACTTTAGTTAAAAAAAAGTAAAAAAAGACTTTATTTTAACTAAAGTAAATTGTTACTTTTTTGCTTAACCTTTCGTCTTATAAAAGTAAAGGAGTCTAGACATTTCTTTTTCGCTTTGCCTTGTTTCCATAATTGAACTAGAAATTTATAGACAATTTAGTGAATTTTACAAATATAGTTATACAGTATATAAATATATGTCTTGGACTTAATAACAAGAGAATCAGCCATAAAAAATCTTGTGGTAAATGAAAACATTAACGAGTGTATTCAAAAATTCTTACCTTCAGTAATGCAGCAACGAAAAACGAAGTTTTTAACTGTTATAGTATAGAAATTGATTGAGTTAATGATGATAATTTATTATCGTTTTATATGACAGTCCATCCCCACAATTTAATTGTTTTCATAATATGTATGTTCATTTGAACGCTATAAAAAAATCAAGATATTCAAAAGAATTTTTGCGTGTGTAAAAAAAATTTACTTTGTTAACGGTAGTATAATGGGTGTGCATCTGTTCCCCGGAAATGGGAAAAAATACACAAACAAAAAGGCTTTTTTTTCTTTTCTCAAAAGTTTCCATGTGTGACAAGCAGTCGGCAATATATCTTTTATTTTCAACCAAAATCAATTTTTTTATTTTGAAAAACATTCTCATTTCCTTGTTTTATTATTTTCGCTTCATTATTCAAAAGAATCTTTCAGGAAGTTGAATGTTCTATAGAAAACCTTAAAAGTGTGCTTTTTAGAAAGAAATAAAATAAAATTGAGATTTATTTTCTATACAACGTCATAGCTGTTTTTCTATTTGGTTTCATATTATTTTTCAAAAGCCATAAAGGTAAAGATAATTATGAAATTGACCTTTTTTACTTGCCTTTGCAAAACCTGGAAGATTCTCGTGCGGTTTATTTTTGACATTATCCATGAGTCCTGTTGCGGGTCAATTGATTAGTTATCTTCTTAATTAATTATATTTCCAATTTAAATATTTCGTATGTTATTATTTTATATTTATTCATTCATTATATTGACTTGACATTCTAAATTTCATTTATCACAAAACTAGTATCTAGATTAATAAATCTAATCAATAATAATTAAAACTGTAACGCATGAATAAATTTTACCTCAATATCTCTGTTGAATAGTCTTCTTAATTATCAGGCATACAACAAACTGATCATACCAAGCTCTTTTTCAAACGATTAAAATGATGTATAATGTTATAAACATATACTCTAAATCGTAATTTATTTAAAACGCAAATGAAAAGAATATATTTTCAATGGTTTCAATTTTGATGAAAAAAGTAAATCTCATTTATATCACATATGCATTTTTCGTCGAAAAAACAATTCCAGCAAAACACTCGATGGAAATTTTCAAACCAATGAGTATTTTTTTTTTTTTTAATTCAAATAACAAAAATATTTCGTAATGAAAAATTATTTTAATCTCCATAAAAAACAACAAATTCATTGAAATACGGTCAAACTTTCATGACAACTTACAATCACACCATAGCCTATATTTTCTTCGACAATAAAATCCTTTTACGATCTCCAACTTTATGTCATAATAAAACATTCAAGAGGCACTCCACTTTCAACTTTACACAGTGAAACACTTCAAATAAAATTATGATAATTTACAACCAGTCTCTTTACAATATGTAAAAGTAATTTATTTAAACTCGTCCCCGTGTGGGAGGCACTCACACTTGCGTCAAAGATTACCGCACGACACTTTTCGAAAATCTGAAAACAAAAAAACAGAGCGTTCAATTTTTTAAATTTAAGTCAAAGCTTTCCCGTCACGAAAGCTTCAAAATACGTAAAGTCTATTTCGTTAATACATTGAAAATTCCATCACATTTTTTCAGTACTATTCTCACAATATTGGCTTTTGCACGTATGTGTATATTCCCAGAGGAACAAGAATTCCGTGTATTTCTTACTACCAGATGTTCGCTATCGTTCAAGGCATCCATGACCGTTTTAATGGTGATAGCAATAGAGCTACCAATGTTAAGATGGCAACTCTTGAAAAAACCTAAATAAATTGAAAGAATATAGAGAATCTCAATAAATAGATTCAAAAAAATGTTTGAATATAACTGATTGTTTTTATTGTTACATCTGATTTTGTGTTTTTAACAATATTTTCATATTTAATAAAAGATAACACACTAAAAAACATTAATTGGAATTGAAAATCACAAATCAACTTAAAACGATTATTTCTTGAAACCTAACCTAACCTAACCGATGCCCACAATTATGTTTTGTTATCTTAGATGCAACTTATTAAACTTATCCTTTCAAAAACCTATACTTTCAAACCGGTTTCGTAGAACTTTTGCATTCAACTATATTCCTTTGTAAACTTTTTTTGTATGAAAACCAATTTATTTTAATCAAAAAATCGATTTGGTAAAATAATTTTAAGGCTTTGATCAGAAGTAATCAGTACTATATTTCATAGCGACATTTTCACTGTTCCATAAGCAAAAGAATACACATTATAATTTTAAGGCCAACTGACCAAAAAAAAAGGAAAATGCTCGATACGTTTCATCAAATAATATTTATTTGATAAAGTCAAAGCGTTTAATTGTATGCGTGATAAATAATTCCTACAACAATATATTACAAATCAAATTTTTTACACCCGAGCCCATATTTCGAGATAAAAAAGATGAATGGTAATAAAAATGGAAGCAAACTTTACGTCGTTATCGTCTTGAAAGGAATTATTGTGACATACAGACAACGTATTACATTTTGTATGCTTTGTGTATTATATTCCAGAAAAATATTCCCTCTTAAATGTTTGATATTCTTGGCCACTGCTTATATTTAAAAGCTTAGTTCGAAGAACCGCACTTTTTACGATTTGAATCTTCTAATGCAAACAATAAACCCTACATCAATCCAAAGCCTCACTTCCGACTGCAAGTATATTAAAACCTAATTTTCAAAAGGCTTTACATTAAATTTCGTCCGTTAAATGTAACGGAACACTGTAGAACAATATAAATTACCATTAATAGTTTAATTGCTACCCTTTTTCAAAGTTTAAAGTCAATTTGTATTAACAAGGAGGTTCTTCGTGAAACTTAAATTCATTTCCCCCGGGAGTGAAAGGCGTCAAACGATTGGGACACAAAACGATTAAACTAACCTTAAATATACCCCTAAAACCTTCGCTGCCGAACGTTTTCAACCTCGCAATTTAGCTTAGTAATAATACTATGTTTTACAGCACCTTTGATCTTTATTCTAAATTTAATTTACTCAAATAAAATAGAAAATGGCGTTTGCACTAGTTTTCGAATGGTGTAAATTTACAGTATTACAGAAGAATGTGTGTATGACTTCTAAACTTAGAAGCTTAAAATATTTGACTAAATGTGACGTTAACCAAGAGGTTATATGTCTTTTGAAAGACAATGCAATAAATCTGTAATGTAAAAGATTTTTCTCTACCAAATTGTCGATAAAATAGAGCTTTTTGATCTAGATCAAAGTACTACTAGCCTTTTCCTCATTCTTCAATTGTCTTGTAAAAATAACTGTGTCTTATAATTCAAAAAGATTTTTAGTCAATATTTTTTTTTAAGAAAGTACCACCAAACGTAAAATTGTTTTCAAATGTAATTTAAAATTGGGTACAGTTGTGTTCTATATTATCGTCGTATGACATTTGAACACCGAGATACCTAGCCAGCACGATACAAATCATAGCTGGCATCGCCAATTTCGGGTACTTTGAAATACACATTCTACAAAACAGTAACACAAAAAAAGCTCGTCGCTTTGTCGTACAATAGCACACCACGACACTTGACGAAGACTAAAAAAACATGATACTAATCTTTGGAAATAGATACTTGTGTCGGATAATGTTAGTGAGGAAATTTTACTTCGTGAGGAATTCGGACATAAGAGGACGTGCTAAACAATACCCCGTTACATCAATGGTCATGCAGAGATGCTGGAACTGGACAGGTCACGTCTTGTGGATGCTTCCAGAGTCCCTCAATTCTACCTGTCTCTTATTCTGGCTAGTCTGTCAAATACCATCTAAATGATGCATTTATTGGAACTGAAAGTTTCTGCCATGTCTGCCAAATCAGAGCAAGTAACAAGTGATATATTATACAATCATGGAAGCGCTGCATAGTGGCCAAATACTCCACAATAGTTCTAAATATTTTTGAATAATCAATAGTTTTTTATAATCACTATACATATTTGTATAAAATTTTGAAATGATTACAAAAATTACTTTCGATTCCATACTTACTGTGAACACGAGTCTTTTGATATGCTTTCTTAATCCTAGAATATTTCTCCATTGTCATCTGTTGCACCCAAACATTCTTTTGATTCCTTTTTTGGCCACCCCCATCTTGTAGATAACTTGCTCCTATAGAAGAAAAGAATTAAAGTGAAATATATTATAGTAGCGTAGACTATTGAATTTTATATATTTGAATGTTTTTTTTTACATAACTTTTTATTATGTCATTATTCAGACCTCTGAAGAATAATCGGTTACTATCTCGTTTAACATTAACCAAAAGACAATTTTCACAAAAGCTTAGACTTATTTTTGACTTTTTTAATACAACTATGACTTTTTCAAGTACTAAATTAATAATAATTTTTGCCACTTTAATGTTTTGACAAATCATTCATATTTCAATAATCTCTCCATCAAACAAGGTAGTAGTAGATTAATAAGCTTGACAAAAGCGGTATTTATAAAATGTCCTGTGGCTTATGTCTGTCCGTTTATATCGGATAGACAGATAGACGTATATACACTCGAGCTAAGGAACATGTAAGATCATCCAACATTAAAAAAACAGATTCACAATTCGCTTATCACGTTATTAAGGAATCACATAATATAAATTCAAACTCAGCGCCTAAGTGTTTGCATCTTTGTAGTAAGGGTCGCAGGATGACGGCTTTGGAACAGCTGGAGATCAATAGATATCAACTATCACAAAGAATTATTAACGAACAAACTAATACATGTCCGTCACCATTATTGACTCCTCTGACTGATGTATCTTTATTTTCTGTAATGGACCATTTCCGTGCCATATCTAAACTTATTGATATAGCCGCCTTTTTAGTTTCATTTACAATTGTTAGTTTTATTGCAAACAGGAAACAAGCTAGGTCGTTAAAACAGGAGAGCAGATGTCTTTTGTACCTTTTCTACACAGCTATATATATATAAAGGTTAGTTTAAGCATAGTTCTGACGAAGGAGTGAGCTGAAGTAACTATCAAATATATTTAAAAAAATAATTTTGTAGTACTAAAATACATTGCTATTTTTTTCACCGTGTAGTAATAGAATATAAAATTTACGACGGTTAAGAGTCTATCCTGGTCTCGCCGATATTACAGCTTAATTAAATAATTTCAAAACGCAATTTATTACATTATTCAATTAAAATAAATACATATTCGATATATTCATCGAAACGAAAGCCATAGAAACAAAATATGTTACAGTCACTACTTAAATTTACATGGCCTTCTACGATCAACTTTATTACAAGGCAAAAAAGGTCGTGCAAGAAAATAGGACAAAAATTTAAAGTATTGTTAATCATATACTTCGACTAATCAATTCTGATTCAAACGAATAATAAAACCAAAAATACGTACGTTTGGTTTATACAATATAAAATATATTTCGAAAATAAAATCAAAAATGTAAAAAGCGCTACTCTATAAATTATACTGTAACCTCGAGGTTTAGGGTGAACGACGCCGCTTTATTAATCTATCCAACGTGACCAACACCTTATGAACTCGCCTAAAGAGTGTTCTGAAGCCTTACATTAACAAACTTTCATAACCCGTGAGTAACACAAAATTGAAGAGTTAATGCTTAAATTTTACCTTTTCCACTCTTAAGTATAGTTTACAAATGCTTGAACTTTGGAATTCTTAAATAAAACTGTCTTTTAGACGTTGTTTTACAAATGACAATAAGAAATTAGCTTGGAAAAAATTCAAGAAAATTTTCGCTTTTACTAACATTTTCTGAAAACGTGCATGACAAAACCACATAAATTGGTGCTTTAATAATTGTAACCTTTGTAAATACCTTGAATTTCTTAAATTAAATACCTTTCAATTAAGTAAACACATTTAAAAAATTAATACTCAACATTTTTTCAATCATCGTATGGTCGTATCCACTCTCAATAAAATTAATTTAATCTAAATAATCGTTAAATATGTTCTTCGAAAACTTTTATAGATCTTGAAAGTTTCATCAGCTCTGATTCGAACCTGCTCTTGCTGATGTGAGCTTTCGGCTTATCCTCGCAAGCTCTTCAGGCCGCAGTATCCGTTTTATAATGCATCGTACTCCTTCTGATTAAAGGACTAAGCAAACATGTTTACCTTTGCTACGAGTAAAGAAAACGTGTTTTGCATACGTACACTCGTCGAACGATGAGTATTTTTTGCGTTTCAATTTTGCATAATGTGACTTCGTTAATTACATTAGTATAATCATGGTCATAATTACGACGTCACTCACTCAAGATTCTCAAATTTTTATAATGATGTTTAAAATAACAAGCTTTACAGCATATATAATCATGCATAATTTTATCTTGTATCCTCAGTCGACACCTTTAATTATACAATATTTTGTTGCTTAATTTAATTAAATTTATCTTCCATTTGAATTGAATTAAAATAAGATATAAAATAAAAAATAAATGATGACAATTTTAATAAAAAAAAACACACACAAACTTCTCACTAATCAAGAAAATATATTTCATCTTTAAAACTTTGCTTATGGAAATGATTTTATCGCATTAACATAGAAATAATCCAAATGGAATTTTTATAAAAGATTTATTTTGTAAGAATTTTATGCATGTGGATTTTTTATACCTTTTTATTGCATCTATTATGAAAAAACAAAACATGTACTTCAAATAAGCCTAGCTTGTAACGTTCAAGATTTTTTTGAACGGACGTGTTGACTGTTTAAAATACGACATCATTATTTGATTGATTGTTTTGTTACATTCGGTTGTTGGGTCATGGACTCGTATATAATATATGAGCCAGTGACTCGGTTCGGAAAATTTTGGAGTTAAAAAATACTACCAGTATAAATAATGCTCGAGAAATACAGAGATCAATCATGACCCACGAACAAGTGGATTTAGTCCAATAAAAGACCAGGTATTTTTAATTCCACATGTTACCAAACTCAAATGTTAAAAATGACGATGTTTATTTAAACAGACGTTCAGAATTCCGATTTTTTCGTGACTCCTAAAACCTGAATTGGTTTGCAAACAGTAGGTGAAAATTATATCTGAGTTAGAACTAGATAAGTTATGAGTGGTTTGATGAAAACTTACTTGCATAAGATTAAAACACATGGCGATCAATGCCATCCCAAGCATGAGGTACATTGAGCAGAATATGAAGCTAATATCGATTTCTTTCGCTGCAAATATCTTGTCTCCAGGTACTATATCACCAAAACCAATACTGGAAGAAAAAAGTAACAATTTTATAATAAAGTAAAATTTATTCGTATAAAAAAAAAAAAATGAGAAAATAGATTGCGCTAAGGAAAGTGAAAATAAAGTTTTTTTTTTTTTACTATATGAAATCAATTATATGTTTTTTTTCAAATAATACATAATGGAAACAATGTCAATAAAACTTATTCTTCTTACTCCGTTATGTATGAAGATGAAGTCTTACATACATACATTGTATTCCACCAATAATTGACTGTGGATAACATAAAAATATATGAATATGTGTACATCAAAACACCTCATTACTTTATTTTATTATTTAAGACAATTTATCACTTCGGTAACAACTTTTTCGAAACATTGAAAAAATCTTTCTATTCAGGCAAAATGAGACGAAGGATCGGTGCTGGCAAAAACTAACCCCATCCATATTTGACGACTCCTGTAGACTTGATCAAATCGTCGTTTTTACCCCTTCAAAATAGAATTTAGCCTATTATGTCAATAATTAATTAAGATTCAGTACTTATTGCCGACCAGCACATTAATATCGGTTTGATTTAATAGTGATCAAACATGAAAACTATCTCTCAATAAATAAAATATACGGTAGAAATCATAGAATATTTTATGTATGATTTATTCTTTTGAATATGCAATGAATAGAGAAAAATAGCCACTAGTTGTCGTGCATGTAATATTTAATAAATAATGATATAGTTATGTTATATATTCTGATTTTTCTGTAATTTAGATTTTGCTACCACTGAAACCATAATAAATGTAAATATATAAAAGAATAATAATTATTAATACATAAATTTTCGTTGTAAGGAAATAAATGCAAATAAACTTTATAAATATAAGCTTTAAGGTTGTTCTTCAATTCGTATTTATGATTTTTTTTAACGTATCAGGTGGACGTGGGAATCAAGTTATAATATTCTCAATCTATACCCACTATCCACTTTCAGAATTAATTGACCATGAATTTTTGTTGATCAGTAAATATTGGTTGGAAAAAATATATATAAAGTATGTCAGTCAAATGATATTCATAGGTATAAACGTATACCTATATAATTTATGATATCGACTGAAGGTGCTTGATGGAATTTCAATAATAAATTTGAATTGTTACGGTTTTGTACGATTCCACATGTTTTGTCACTAACGTCCCTGGTTTCGCCTTTCTGCTTCTTCAGGCATTCTATCACACGGATGCAACAGAACTGACGTAAAATAAGCCATTAGCATCGTATATGTATTGAAGTTATTAATTACAGTAAACACTTACCCTTAGGCAAGCAGTAAATTACAACTAAAACTAATTTAACAATATCAATCTAACAATAATAAACTCAATTGCCTGTGATGGTTTTCATTAACGATCTTGCTGATGAGTCATTCTTGAAAGAGGTATTTAAATAAATATCAATCAAGTAACATTAAAATATAAATTGGGTTTTTTCCCTTCATATAGAGAATACCTACTATCAAACATATTGTGATGAAACATATACCTATATACCAGGCGAATATGAAAATTTTGCAAAATTCTTACGATAGAATATATAATAAAAGCTTTCGTTATAATAAATAAACAAAAAAAAAATATCGAACAATCAACTGATGAAAAGCGTAAACGAAAACATCAAACTCGTCTAGTCAAAATGGTATCTGCGGTATAAACTAATTCAATACAGAAAGTGAATGAGCACTATAAAAATAAAACAGAAAAAAATTGCACAGACTTATCTGTGTCATAAAAAGCTGCACCATTTAAAGGGCGTAAAAATCCGCGAGATAAAAAAAAACAAAGCGCTTTCCTCAAGTGTTTTTTGGTGTATCATTTGCGGTTATGGCGCAAGAAACAAACCTGCTGAGTGAAATGAAACAGAAATAAGACCCGTCGATAGCGTCCCAGGACTCCCATCTCCCAAACAGAGCCGCCCCGAACAATATGTATCTGAAAAATATAAGAAAACAAAAATACACGATAAAGAAAATGTTTTGAGACAATCATTTTCTTCGAATTCCATAAAAATCAAATGAGCGTTTAACCGTTATCATTTCAATTGGGATAAATAATATAAATATAATGGACATGTGAATGCGCAATCTATGCTTAAAAAACGTTTATATTGAAATAGTTAAAAAAATGTTTTACTGTTTTAAACAATCAAGTAAGCGTGAGTTCAAAAGAAATTTTAATAGAAAATAGTTTTTTTTTCTATTGTCAAGAATAATAAAAATCTCTAGAACATCTCTTTTGTTCATTTATAAACACATAATGAAATATTTGAGCACTGTTACTTGGCTGCGTTCGTTGATTAACAACGGATCGAACATTTGTATTTAAATCAAAACCTTTTATGCCTGTTTTCGCTAGACGATTGACGAGTTGGTCACATAATATGCAGCGACTAATTATGCTTTCCGAGGCGTGGAATGAAACGATTTTTCATTCCAATTTTTAAAATATTATATATTTAGCTTCTCAAATTTTTCCTTATTAAAATTATTTTGATTAATTTTCCAGGTAAAACGTCTAATTTATCCAAAATCAATGAATAATTTTGACGCTTTTAAAAATTTGATCGTTGGCCATTTCACGGAATCAAAGTATTTTTTTATTTTTGAGTATCAGAGGCTTTAAAATAAAGAAACAAGATCAAGGGTACAGATTTTTTTCATATTTACTAATTAATTTAGTTTAGTACAACTTTTTACGTTTTGGCTGCAAAAGACTTATATTTATTATTAAGGCTGAATATTTCTAAATCAAATTAATTTCATAAAATTTAAGCTTACTCAAAAATAATTAATTTTATTTAAAAAAAATAATTTAGGATACAAATTAAATTAAAATTAACAAAAATCTGCAATGAAGACTTAGCGTATTTTAAAATGTAAAGTTTTCAAAGTTTGAATTAGCAAACTGATATGTGAAAAATTACTAAAGCTGTTTATGAGAAAGAATTTAAAAAATGACATACCCAACCATAATTGTTAAACAAAGCGTTATAGGAACTGTAACCGTTTGAGGATCATAATCTTCGAGTTCGCTTTCTTCTTCAGTCTCATCGTCTTCACTGTCAGATTCCATCTCATCATGAGGTATATCTTGAATTTCACACATCTGCACGTGGACGGACGGCGGGACGCTGCCGTTTTTACTTCCATACGCTCCGGGCATACCTTCAATAGCGGCGTGCTGAGCCTGAAAATTTAATCCAAAAAAAGAGAATAAATATTTAACATAGTTACAATTTTTTATAAAATGATAAATTGTTTTGTATCTCTTGTTTGTAGTACATTTATTTGGTTGTATTATTTGGTGAACGTCAAGTATATATATGATATATATTTATTTTTTATGATTGTCATAGAAAAGGTCTCACACTCCTAGATATTTTTACTTTTTGCTTTGATTGAGCGTAGAAAGGCACAAATCTTCAAGAAAACTGTTCAATACAAATTATTGCTTTGCAATTTTTTTTAGCCAAAATCTACTTTGAGTATCTCTAATATTTGAAAACGCAGCTGTAAGAGAGCTTTGGAGTATAATAAAAACTAGTATATTCGAGGCATTATTCTTTTTCAATTATCCACGGAAGGTAAAAATATCTACAACCAGTTATATTTAAGCTGGATTTTCAATATTGTCAGTGATACATTTGTTTAATAGTATTTAAATATGAACTATACAAATAAAAAAATACACTTCATCTGTCTCTGTCAAACAACTATCCAAACTATGAACAATGATAACATAAAATTTGCATATGTCATTCTGGATGTCATTTCAAGCTCCAATAACTTTTCCACTTTTCAATCCATAGCTCTTTTGTACGGTCTGGAGTATTTAATATGTTTTACTTGAAACATCAACTTGCATTAAACTAACGTCATGATGATGCCCGCGTTAAAATTTAAGCGTCATCCATCTTGAAAATAACTATATTAATACTCAAAATAATGAAAAGCTTTTTAATGTTTTATTTTTTTTGCTCTGGTGAATATGGAATCTATTGGAATGAAACAAAAGAATGTTTGATGCCTGTTAAAATTATATCAAAACGTAACATAAAAAAAGGTTTATATTTTCGTTACATTTAAGATTCTTCGTTATTTCGTTTCGTTTGCAGTAAGTGGTCTAATCCTGATATATTCATTGCTAACATTATATGTAAAGCACTCCGATACAACAATGAGTGTCTTTAAGCTCTCAAAAACAAACATATTTACTTCGTTATTGACGTGAAATAATGTAATACAATATGTAACAAATGATATACCAAGGAAATATAACAATACAAAATTGATTATTTGATTTATTTTACTCAGGGTAGTTATTTAATATTTGTGGTTTTTCTGGATTGACTTTTCTATTTAAAGAAAGTACGCAGATTAAAAATATGTGGGAAATTGATATTAAGAAATGAATACAACGGAAAGCTAAGAAAACGTTTTAGAATTGGAACATAATTTCGATATTAAATAGTAAAATTAGTAAACTAAAAATAATATAATCAAAAATGTGCAATCTATGTAAGCTATAATAATTTACGGATTGACTTTTTTTCATCTATCGGCGCGTGGATTAATGTTTCAATCAATTATAAAAACGGAGAGTAGCAATGGCAATTAGCTATCCACTAGTCCTATCCTACTCTTTTATCTGTACTCCAATTTAAACTAGAAATTAAACAAATGACTAACGAACAGATCTTGTAGAAAAAATCCGTAGAGATACCTCGATAAAAAGGTCACATGCTACAGATTGGGAGCGGAAACGGATAAAAAATTAAGAAGTGGCACGAAAATTTACTGACAATCAAGAACTATTATGGGAAATTTTGCGAAAATAAAGCACGTCGGGCTTAGTGAGTGATACTAACCGCTATTTTTTCCTTGCTCCTTGCGTTGGCAACATTTGTCCGAATCGGAAGTATTTTTCTTTTATCGCGTGAAAAGGGAAAATTAAATTTTGGAAACCTGAAAGGTGATGCGTGGTTTTTGAATTGGCAAAAGGATAAAGGGCGGGGGTCAATGACAGCGATACAAAAGAGGGATCAATAAGGAAATACAGAATGTCACATACGTTACAATGTCCAGTTTCATATACGTAACATACTCTATTGTGACGGTAATAATTCACTGACTGTTGATTGTTTTTTAGCCAGGGCTGTAGATTCGGAGTCAATTTCACGATTTTGAAAAATACCTCAATGAACAAACTACCGGGTTGATTGGTTGATTTTTAATGAAATACACATTTATAGGAAAGAGCATGTCAAAGCTAAACTTTTTTCTTGACTGAATCTGAATTTATTTGGTAGAACTCCATTATAACATGGTGAAAATATAGTAATGTATTATGAGCTCTGCAATTTTTTGATAATAAAAAAAGATTACGACTAGTTCTGACGGTGGTGGGAGCCGAAATAGCTATCAACTATATCTTATTAAAAAAAAAGTAGAAGTAAAATACATTGCTATTTTTCCACCGTGTTGAACTTTTTTTAGTCGGGAGTCGTGTTATTTTAACAACTTCACAATCCTGTTTTTTTGCAAAAAAAAATACTCAATTTTTACCAAATATGTCTCAAGCTTTGCATCATCTATACCATCTATTCCCAACCTTTTTAGGGTGACGACCCCTTTTCATAAAATCCACGTGACCCGCGACCCCTCATACAATCCGAAAGCATACAAAAAAAATTTTTTTTAGTTGACCGTATTAGTCGGCGACCCCTAGGTTGGGAGCCTATGGTCTGTACTATGAAATATTTTCAACTACGCCCCGATTCTCATAATTTAATTATATTATGTAATATTAAATGTTTTTATGACATGATAATAATAACATTATCCATTTAACTAAACACGCACTATAATACTTTTTAAACGTTTTCATATTTCTCAATTTTAGTAAATTTCCAGATTGTTAATATTATACAATATAAAGTTATCATAAAAATTTCGGTTGGGTCTACTAATTACTCGCCTCTCACAATAAAACTTTTTTCAAATATTCATACAACGATCGTTCATAAATTTCGAAAGCTTACTGTCATACATAGGCCAATCTGTACAAAAACAATAATATGACATATAGTTTTATATAATAGGGTGGCCATAAAAGAATCCTCATTTCATTTTCGATATTTCACATACAGACACTGCCCATCGCGTCTTTTGCGTGATTTATTTTTGGGCCGTATCATCTCACTGGCCGTCCCCTAATGGATTAGGTGCCTCCGAAATTTCGTTTTATTTCATTACTACCCATAATATTGCGCTCACAAAGTACGAATAGAGGTATACGTTATACATTTGCTTTTGTGAGAGCTTTTCGGAAGTACGCTAGACAAGCTCCGTCAATATAAAATATACAAAGACATAATACGGTGATAAATTAAATAGAAGTACTATATTATAGTGAAAAATAACAAAACGTATTGTATTTTATTTTAAAACTAATTTGACTAAATGTCTAAAGAAATAACGTTTGCATATTACATCATTATAATAGTTTACGGATACTTTAAAAATAATTAACATTAATTGTTCTTAAAGCATTTAAATAATTAAAACTCATTTTTCGCATTTATCAGGACCACAAGCGTTATCAATTGATAATGCTCGTGATAAGCGAAACCGGTCCTGATGAATATATTTATTATGTAAAATATCATGTCTTTTCATCAAGAAGTGACAATTAACACATTAAAAGTAAAAACACAGTGTTTAAAACTGTTTCTACAATTTTATATTCGGAAGCTCATTGCCGGTTTCGCTTTTGTCTACGATAATAACTAATTTATAGTATTCAATTCTTTTTCATCTCGAATTGACAATTAACAACATTAAAGTTATTTTCTAATGTTATGATATATTTTTCGATAGTGAAATAAATAAATAATTAAAAAAAATAGGGACATGCCAATCAAAGTCAAGTTTTGTCAAGAACTATTATTGTGTTGAATATAAAATATGATGAAAATTTTGAAGGGTGTTTTTTCCGATAAAAACATCGGTTTTATTAGTGTTATATGCTTCGATGTAAATACTTTGAATGACAATAACCGGGTAAAATAAACGTAAGCCCGTCTTCGGTATATCAATGTCAGATGAAACTGTTATACTGATAAGACAACGTCGTTGTCTCGTATATTTGTCGTATAAACATTATTGTATAGATTTCGTATTACACTGTATATCATATTTATCATTCGTCCTATTTGACCTTGCGGTAAAAGCTGTGTGGAAAGGGTGCAAAATTCGACACCAATTTTATTCGATGTGCTCAATTTTATATTAAATTTCACTTGAATTACACAAAGCTAGCTAGAATATATTTCTAATTTTTAACTGTTATCATTATAAAAATTGAATGTTATTTACAACGTTTCAAGACTTCTCACGGATCTTTTTATAAATATGCAAACAACTTACTGATAAGTATCATAAAAAAAAAATGGCTTATTCGTTTCTACAAAGCTGTATAACAATATTGCCTTGGCGAAACTTCATGGAATTTTATTTGTTATTTATAGCACAGTTGATTCAGCGTCATGTTTTGCTTATTATATTTTTGCGTTTTTTTTTTTCACAAAAGGAAGTCAATTTTTTTCATAGAGAGTTTTCCTATTAATAAGATCAGTTTAAGAATAAAAAAGGGTACAGCTTTTATTAATAGACTTCTTTCGAGCAACACCAATGAATTACAGTATATCCTATGGAATAAGTTTTGTAAAACAAACAGTGTACCTAGTGTAGTATATCTTATTCGTTACATAAATATATTTTAAAATAAATGTTTTATTATATCACCAAACGGTTTTCAACTTTTTAAACAACTTTCTTGTCTCTTAAATAATAAAAACACAATTTTTATCAAAAAATATATTGTGGAAATAAGTACTAAAAAATGTGTTTTTATTATTTTAAATATCATGCCTTTCCATCAAGAAGTGACAGTTAACACCTTAAAAGTACTTTCTTGTCGCTTTCTTTAGTAAAAGGTTCGATTTTTGAATTAATTTATTTTGTACGTTGAATCATAATTAATAAATCTTTTTAAACACGGTTAGATAATCTAAAGTTTACTATTTTTACATGATATTTTTTCATTGTAAACAAAAATGAAACTTTGAAAATTTGAATTGTTACAACTTTCTACGACTCCACATGTTTTGTCACTAACGAACCGGGTTTCGTCTTTGTCAGTTATGTTACATCCGTGTGATGGAATGGCTGAAGATGCCAAAAAAAATGTGGAATCGTACAAAGTTGTAACAGTTTAAATTTGATATTGAAATTCCATCAGGCACCTTCATTCAATATCACAAATTAATGAAACTTTGATAAAAAAAAACTTTGCTTCTTTTACAACAATAATAGTGAAAAATGTGGTAGTAATTTGCTACTAGTAAATATTATAGTTTGTGAAACATTGTCTGAAATTGAAAATTAGCTGTCATAGCTCTGACAGGGTTGTGAAGTTGACAGTTTCAGTATCTTCGGTGTGCACATCCCTTAAGCCGGTCAAACAAAGAAAAGGCCCGCTATACGACGACGCCACATTCAACGCAATGAAAATTGTCTGAGACAACAAAAACTTGTCCGATTCTGGCATTCTACACCACCGCTGGCTACAAGCTATAAGATTTACTCGAGAGATCTAAAGAATTTTGCTATTCCATGGGAAAACATAAAGCAATAACGATGATATGGAATCATAGAAGCGCCACGCGGTAGCCATATGAATTACAAATGGAATAAATGTAATTAAAGAAGAAGGAAAAAGGACGAAAAACAAAAGCTTTAGCATTAATTTTTTGTCTGTTTTATAAAAGCTTTTAAGTTTATTTTACAATATGTAACAGCTCATTCAAATGGACTCGTGTGAATATTTTCAGGTCGTGATATATATGCCACTTAGGTCATTATTCGCGGTAAATAAAAAAGTTCATTTCAATTGTAACATTTACATAAATTATAAAATGCTCCGAATCATATATGTTAGCTGGTTCTGAAGATGAGTGATCCATTTATTTGAATTTAAAATGTCAACTGAAGGTGCTTGATGGTGTTTCAATTCAATTTCATAAATTTGAATTATTGAAACTTTCATAAATTCCACATAAATCCACGATCGACGATTCTATTACACCCGTGTGATAAAATGCCTGAAAATTTCAAAATGTGTGACCGAGGTCATTTGTGACAGAAAATGTGGAATCGTACAAAGTTTCGACAAATCAAATTTGACATTTATTTTGTTTTCGGTTGCGGGACGATGTACTCAAATTCGTGCACATGAAACAATATTTTTTTTTATATGTTATGGATCTATTTAACATTGCTTCATATATAAGGAACGTTTGGACTATATGTTACACTTAAATAAATATGTAAAGATGCCAAACTTAACTTGCCTCACATGTTCCAATTTGTAAATAAAAGAATCAACTCTTTGACAAATCTTTAAGAAAAAACTAACGAAAAAAAGGCCATTTTTTCGATTCGCGCCGTTATTCAATATAATCATATTTCTTTAAACTTCTACTAGTAACATAAAATCAGGTTCTTCTACAGTACGATATTAATAGTAACTTATAAATATCAAAGAGCAGGACTCAACGCGCAAAACGAAAAGGCCAATAATTTTATAAGGCAGCCTTCCGTATCAACGTTTTGTTTTTCCGATTTTCCGTGACCGGAATATAGTGACTTTCCCTCCAGCTAATTTCAAAAGAAAATTCTTTTCCTTTTTGGTTGAGTATTATATCATTCGTCAGTGAGACACCTTGATTCCAAACTCGTCATACGCAAGAATTGAACAAATTCATTTTTGAAAACGAAGTCAAAAAAGTTTTCGTTTGTTACTATATACAGCTAATTTGATAATGTACTGTAATCAGCTGGTAATGTAAACGAGTGGTCAGTATCAGTAAACGGTTCAAGCGGATTCAAATCGCAGTATGAACAAGATCAATACGTTTATGGAATTGTATTGGAATTTATGTGCTAACTCACCCGCCGATTCTTAAAAAGATAAACGCAACAAAATGAATCAGCTGTCAACTAATCACATTAACTCCTTACCTTTCTTTAAGCAGCATTTGTTAAAATTGTTCAGTTAAGACAAAATCTATCATAATTCTTAATCCCACGCGATTGAGGCAAACAAAGCAAACAAAAATCTTTAAACGACGTTTTTTTATTGTTTGTAATTATTTACTTGAAATATTTGACCACAAATAATGGATGATTCCTACGGCTTGAGAAGTAAGCCATAGAGATAGATTAGCCAACATAATCTTATGATAAGATCTATGCCCTAGCAAGATAAGATAAAATAACGAGACTTGGTTCAAGTCCCAACCAAGGCATTGGCATCAAAACCGGACTATCAAAAGATGGACATCTTGATAATATTATTTAAGTGATTTTTTCTCTTTTATTGAAAAAATCTGTACTAAAAATTGTGTTGCTACAGTGCAGCTTTTTACGTTTTGTCTATATTTTAAATTGAAAGCAATGAAAATATTGGTAACAAACAATGTGATAAGTGTTAATTTTATGTGTATAATATTTTTAATCTTAATAATTTACATTAAAAACTTTTAATAATACGGAATTTCCGTAACAATAACTGAAGTCAATATAATGAGTATCTAAATGTTCCACTTTGAAACAGAGCACCAAAGTCATTTCCAATCCATATATCACAGTGCAATCGGAAACTTTCAGCACCGTCATTAATTATTTTCATAAGATTATTTATTACACTGAGCGTTCTATGGGCCACGTTTGATTAAATCATATTAAAAAAGGTCATCACCTTTAGACGAAATAAGTCAATTCATCAGTATCGAATATTTTTCCTTTTGATTAATATTTCTTTCGTTATTATTCCTTACTGTATCACCATCTGACAAACTAATTACAATATAATATAACAATCGGTAAATGTGAAAATATTAACAATCGTACATAACAATTGGCATTTTTAAAAGACTCATTCGTTCTTAAATTTTATATTGGTACTATTAAACAATTTTCATTCTAACAAGTACACTTCTATAAAATGTTGAATTGCACTCCAGTAATATTTATTTTTTTTAATTTTGAAGAATCCTTACCAAAATGATTCTACATATATGACGATCAGACGTTCATTTAAATCGCTCTTCTGACAGCGTAAACAAAATATGATAATATGCAATATTTACAAATTCTAACAAAAAAAATCTTCATTAAATACAATTATAGTAAGAGAAATTATGTCGAATTCATACAAAATTACATAATTTCTAATTGACTTACCAATGACACATTAAATAATGTAATACGCTATGCATTGGTAGATACTTTTTTTATTATTAATCTGTTACTTAAGAAATGTTACAGTCTTATAATAATCTGCTCCAGTTGTAAACGAATACGTATATCTTTGACTATCAAATTAAGTATATATATTGTATATCAGTAAATAAATGAATCCTAGTAATATTGTATTATTTTTGTCGGAAATAAAATATAAAATTCTTAAAGGAGAAATATCTTGTTTTTGTAATAAAATGTTTTTGTTATTTTACGGCGCGATAGTGTCAACGCATCTTGTCCGTTTCGCTCGTATATCATTTCAAGTAGATATTTATCTAGACATTCTGCGTACAGTGTTATGATATTATGTCCATCTTTCAGTTTACGTTTCAAGAAAATAAGGTGAAATCATGCCATTATATTATATAAAGTTATAACAAAACAAATATTTTTTCAAGAGAAAATAATAGTTTTTATTTTCAATTACGGAAGATTATGTGTGAATTGTATTATATTGTGTTGAAAATAGCACCTCTCCGTAATATAGAATATCTGACAATTTTTTAATAGATGCACAAGATTAACGCTGTCGTCAAAATAAAAAATGTACTAATGTTACACTAAGATAACTTTTTATCAATGCAATACCTTTTCGATTATCCGTATTGTATTTTCATTCAAATATTCAACATAATCACCACAACTACAATGTCTTTGTCATTTTGTTTTAGAGTTTTACTCCAGCAAACATTCACTTCCGGGCAAAGATGCTCGTAAGACATATTTTGTCTTCTCCTTTATTCCGAATGGCTTCTACATTTACAAATATCTTGCGGATGTTTTCATTATTAATTGCATAATATATAATCAAGTGTTTAAGGCACAATAACTATTTTTTGCCACGTGCTACCTATTATAAATTTCTAACAAAGCTACCAACAAAAAACTCTTTACAACAGCATTTGAATATTGTGTGAATATATGTTTTTAAAATGACAAGTGCAGTATCAAAAAGAGTAAGCTGAAAGAATATAAAAATGTTATGGAATCCAGCATTTGCAAGATATTCAAATTCAATCAATTGTAACATTGGGCAAACATATCGTATAATTTAAATAAAAAATTCAGACATTTATTATTGACTACGGGGTTGGCCAACGAATCGTTTTATTTTCATCATTATATTGTATTTTCACTATAAATTGACAGCAAAATCGATTAACGTGATAAAAAAATGATGGATGCGATAAAGGTTTCTATTAAGCACTTGACATTTTCAAAAACAAAGATGATTTATTCATTTTTTGACACACACAATAGATACAATTGAACATTTACTACACGTACCTGTCTGAAATTTACGCGAAAAAACATGTCATTTCCACCCAAATGTATCATTTATTTTCTGTTAGTAACGCCTCATTTGGCTGGATTTGAGATAAAAAAAAATACCATAAGTAAAATAAATAAATGTGTTTCCCAAAAAAGATAAAATACTTCAGTTATATAATACAAAGCGTTCCTCGAAGGGCGATTTTATTAAGGTCAATGCTCGATTTCGTCTACGCAAGATTTCCGAAAGGAAGCATATGTTCTTTATTGTATAATATTATATCAACAAGATCGTTACAGCGTATAAGTCGTTTTTAATAAATAAATAACCATTTTTCAAAATCTATCATCTGATGAAACAAACAATTCAGCAGAAAAATAAATTTATCTCCTCTTACGCCTTTATAAAAAGATTTATAAAGATTCAACCTTTGCGGTGAGATTTCATTATCTTAATGGTTTTGAAAAAAAAATATTTTTTATAGATAAATATTATTTAACAATAAATTACAAAATTTTGTATTATATTAAATAAAAGCAAAACTCAATAAAGGAATCTTCACAACTAGTGTTTTTACTTTTTACTGATGATTTTTTTTAATGACAGAAAAAATCTTTTAAGCATATCTACAATACATGATGAATAAAAAAATAGAATTAATCAATATTATAAGACTTATAATTTTCCATTGGCAGTGTTTATTCCATAAGCGAAGCTAGTCCGGAATCTATAGAGAAACAGTCAGTCTACTTGTATCATTGTAGGACGATGAAGTTTACTTAGGGCTAAATGTAAGATGGTCGCTTTCTTGAAACCGGTTTTCATGAACAAAAAAGGAGAGGATAAACTTAAAATAAATAATGAAAATAGTTATCAAACTAAGTTAAACACACAAATGTGGCATATAAAAATGTGTGGATAATACTTGCAGCATTTGGCTTTCCAAAATGATAAATTAGAAAACAATTAAAATTTTCTTTGTGATATTTCTAGTGCTATAATAACAACATACTTCTTGCCGGATTCAATGATAAAAACCAAATGTCTACGGTGCCAAGTATCGGTATTGCACACGAATCTCTTGTTTCAGATTTACCCCTGTAGTTAGATGAGATAAATCACAGCCTTAAAAAGCGTAACACGGCAAGGAAGAAAAAATACACAGGTGGAAAGCAAAACAATGAAGTCATTTAGTTCTTCCGCCTGTTTACTGATGCGTTTCCAGGCTTAGGGACTCAGGTGAACGGAGCGAAGGCGTTCTGTCAAAACTGACAGCTTTACATCCCTTGGTTATAGCATAAAAGAATCGCGTCATTGTTTTATATTGGAAACATTAATTATCATTACAGTAATATTTTCGATTCGTAAGACATAAAACAGCGGATTACAAGACTGCTGAATGCTATTTCTATACGGAAATATTCTCTAAATATCATTTATTTGAATCACACATACTATCTGAAACTATTGGAACACGATCATTAGGACGGTGTCAAAAGTATTGTACACCCTCATCTAATATTTTTTTTTCACAACGCAACACGTTAACTACAATATCGATAATTCAGAAAATTCCTTAATATAACACAAAGTAAAGCAAAGATTGTTCACGAAAAATCATCATATGCTCATAATGATAATATTGCATTGGTGCTTTTGCGTAAAAAAATATTTGTGCGCATAAAGGTATTTTTTACAAAACAATTTACTTTATAAACATAAAACATAATATTTATAATGAAAGGAAGAGGATTTTATTATGATAATATGAAGATAACTATTGAGACCGCTGATATCAATTAAATTTAAGATAACTTTTAATCGTTTAATTTTATCATATTTTTAGCATTGCTATTACGATCTGTTTTCGTGGAAATATATATACGCATGTTTGCAGAGTTAAAAAAATGATAATTAGCATATAATAATAAAAAAATCTCATTTTGTTTAATAGAATATCAAAATAATCAAGTGTGTCATATCAATACATAGAAATATTGAACGTAGAAATCAAAGTGAATTCGGCTTCATGTCTTCCGCTCAGAACGTTAATCTTTTTTGTTATATATACTAGTGATTCAGCTGCCGAAACCATGTGTTGGACATTTTGCGTTGACAATCACAAGGTACAAGATTCGGGGTTTGTTTTTGAGGAGAAACAAACACTACGTGCAAAAGGTATAACATCCCGAAAAGTACGTATGGAAGTTGGATAAACTTAAATAACTTTGCAAGCTTGTGTAAATGTTTATTCAAAAATAAAAGATAATGCCCAGAAACTCTCTAGTTATCCCTCAAAAGCGAAACAAAACAATGAAAAAAAATATGTTATTATTAGACATGGGTGAATCAATAAATACAACAATTTTGGCCTGAAAATCTAACATATTTTTTCATTGTGTTACTCTTACTATAAACACTGAATTTTCGAAAGCTTTTCAATTTAAAATTGATAACAACTATTCGTTAAAAGGTCAAATATGTAAAATACGAAATATTAAATTATTATCCTAGATACATTTAACACTCGCAGCCTTTTAGTTAAAATTATCACGTCTTGAGAATGAAACGTAACCATATTAATTTCGGAGCGGAATTTAAATTTTATGAACCATTAATATAGTAATTACAAAGTTCCTTCCCTCAGAGAATATTATAAATCCGATCGTTATAATTTCCCGTGCGGTAATTTGATAATGTGAGTAATTACTAATTTTATCTTTTATTAAAATTTATTTGAACCTTTGTGTCAACTTGACCATAAAATTAACTTATCGATGAAGAAGTAGGCATCCAGAGATTATTCCGTGAATTATATTAAGAATATGATGTAACAATTTGTGGAAAAGGTAGTTTTACACAAAACACACATTTTCACATTCAAAATAGATATTTTATTTTTAAAAAATTAACTTACTAACCTAACCTAACCTAACCTAGTGAAGGAATGAAACATATAGTGAAACATGACTTGTGGTCTTGGAATTTAGTTTTGTTTTATTCCATTCTAAGATTGGTTGGGTGAAAAGGAATTGATAGTAATCTGAAATATCTACACATTTGGACGCGTATCATCAAAAACATTAATTGGACACAACTAAAGAACGACAGTAAACATCCGACTTCCAGGTAGAATAAAAAAAATGAAGCCTACAATTTAAACATGTTTGATCAACAGAATATACATAGTACGTTGATTTCGATTAAATTGTAAATAAATTAGGCGTTACAGAAAAAAACAATCGCCAAAAATGCGTTCACTCCTCGGCCATATAATTGCTTCAACTGTCAACTTTTAAATAACCTGTTAGCCTACTCTATTTTCGATTTCCTAGCAAAATCAAACCTATGAAAGACTCGAAAGTGTTAACCCGCAATCAATTGCTTTCAAAGCCGAAATAAACAAATATCGATCAATAATGATTTGATCCGTGTTCAATAAAGTGTAACATAAATCACGCACATAAAATTATATTAAAATTGTTCCCGCTTAAAAAACAAAGAATTCGCTTGAGCACAGAAGAATTTAATACTGTAAGCTAAAGAATGCCATGTGATTTCAAATGAGATACTATCGGCTTAACAGAAATCAAATGCTTTCCTAAAAAAAATATATTGAAAAAGAAACGGATCGACGGGACGAATAAAAAGATGTATAAAAACGACCCAAAATGGAGGCGACAAATCGGGAATACATTTGAATAAAAACATCGACATATGTGTACTCGCACATATGAGCAATACTGACATACATCCAAAATACTTATATACAAGGCATACTCATTGCAAAAAAATTTAGATAGCGGTGTTCTTAACATTATCGAAGTAATAACCCTCTATTACTGATTTATTGCTTCTAAATTTAAATTATTTATTGGCTTAGGTCTACTAAAGTCAAGAATTCTTTATTTTTGACGTTGAAGATAGACGATAAGCAAAATTTTTTGAGAATAGTAGCATGAAAATATATTCACCGTTAAGACTTGTAAATATTACTTGCAAAATAAAAAATCTCCAAAATGCCTTAAATAAAAGAGGATAAACCTTTAGCTTTAACTTAACTTGTGAACGAATGTTATTTATTTACCCCGTACCAAATGCCTTGAAAAAACTTTTTAAATATAACCTTCATCATTTTACAGCAAGATACGAGCTTATTTTCAATATTAACAAAATATGCTGTCATAAAAACAAAAAAAGTTTATGAAAATATCCACTCAAACGTTAATTAATAATTTCCCAATCAAATTATTTCGTAAAACTTAAAAGTAAAAACGATCGGATCATTAATATAACTCTATGATTTCCAAAAGCAGGAAACTTTATAGCATACCTAGTGATAAGTTCCAAATAAATTGTGTTATTCAAGAGTTACATATCATATACAACAAAGGGATTTTAGCTAAAAGCCATTGTCATTTATAAGGTATCGAAAAACAAATTGTCGACATGTCTTCTAGGTAATATTGGTTGTAATTTTATCGATAGATATGCATGTATGTAATGTTTCATTCGCTCATCATTGTCTGCAATAATTGTTATGAAAGGTTATTAATGAACTACGCATACCGATTTTACCGACTCACTAATTCAAAGTTCAAATACGGTTTTATATAAGCATTATATCAAAATGTTCATATCCATAATATGAATCATTTCATACACAAACATAGTTTCTATAAAAACGTGTACGATGTATAGCAAAACTTTAACATTCGAGGGAGGGTGCATTTGACAAATGGTTCGCTCGACGGACGTAAAATAAATAAGTTTTCGCGATATAAGCTGCACCACGTTTACATCGCAAAATTAGCTTGCTTAATTTTTGACTTATTTATCAGCATATCTGACATGGATTAAAAAATGTTGATTTGGAGTTTTAATGAGGTATTGTAACAGAATTTACTCAACAAAAAGTCACTTCTATTCTTTATCTAGTAAAGCGCAAACCTAAATGATAGAATGTAAGACAATTCTCATTCAAAAATCATTCAAATTGCGTACATAGCTATGTGTTTATTTAAGATCAAATCAGACTTGTGGAATATTTAGACGATTTTTATCAATGGAAAATATTCAAACATTTTTTTCAAAAGCAGGATTTCGATCAAGCTTTGACGATTGAAACAGAGTTTTAAGCTTTTGTCAAGCAACTTTCTACGTAGCAGTGGCATTTTAGGCACGCGTCGTCTGACGCACGTATTGAGTTTTATAAATGCGATATCGTAAATTGTTTTCTGTTCGCGTTTCGTGTGTTGACGAATTTTCAAAAAAAAAATCAGGAATTTCCAAGAAAAAGTTACTTTGAATATATATTTATTTTTATTATAATACACCGAGAAAAGCCGTATATGTATTCGATCTCGACTTTTACAAAAGTATTGTGAATTTTTTGAATCAGAAATGAGAATTACTCTTGTTATAGTTTTAAAGACAATTTTGTAAAAAAATATAATTAATTCTAGCTAGACAAAAACTTTCGATTAGCACATTTAAATTTCTATTCGGCTTGATTGTTTTATTCTTTTCAAATGAAGTTAATTTAAAATAGAATCACCGAGGACAAATAATCGTGCTAAAAATATTAATGAAGAACAAAATCACTATTTCGTTTATGAGAAATATTATTTATAAAATTACGCCCACATAATCTGTTTGAAACAAGCACTTTTAACTTTTCTTGAGACATCGAGTTTTGCCAGTATCAAATAATGTATTCAAGAAAAACTTGCTAGTTTATTTATTTTTGTTTATCGTAAAAACAAAACAAAATCCAAAGTTCAACAGAAAAAAAGTATTTTAAGTAACAACGATAATTCAAATCTTTATAAAATGAAAATCAGTATATAAATTTCATAATAAAATAGCTGTCTTTTTTCACTATTTCATATAAGTAGTGTGAGTTCCATAATATTACAAATCGTTTTTTTTAAAGATTTATTTAAATTTTTATGAGTTATTCGAAAATATTTATATGAGAGTCTTACCAAACTAACGGTAGGTAAAATGTTTCATTTTTCAAACAGTTTCGGTATTTTTGATTTTCACAACCCTTATTCAGTAAAACTTTGTACGTTGGATATGTTGAAGGAAAGATAATCGTTTAAAGATTATTTTCATATAATTTTTCTTATCATATAAAGTTCTTTGGTTTTTTTTCTTAAAAAAAGAAATTTCTTTTTCATTCTTTAAACATATCAAAAATTCTGTTTCAAATTTCCATCAAAAGAAATTAAAAACTCAATGTGAGGAAGAAGTGACTCGATAAAATACAAGTAAATTTTACTCATATTGTAAGACAATATTACAATACCGTCATTCATAATTTATTTTTGTATGATACTTGAATAGTTTAATCCAGCCATAGAAAATAACAATTTGTTTTTTAATCATTAAACATATATTTAAAAAATTATTGAACACTTGAAGGCAAAAATATTCCACGGTGAAAAAATAGCAATGTATTTTAGTTCTACAAAATTATTTTTAACAAATATAGTTGATAGCTATTTCGGCTCACGCCATCGTCAGAACTATACTGTACAGCTAGTTCTGACGATGGCGTGAGCCGAAATAGCTATCAACTATATTTGTTAAAAATAATTTTGTAGAACTAAAATACATTGCTATTTTTTCACCGTGTTATAATGGAGTTCTACCAAGTGAATGCCAAGTCAATCAGCAAAAATATTCCATAAGAAACATCACAAAAATTTGTAAAGAAAAATATTTTTGAATCAATCTCACTCAAATATAAAATTGTGCATCTCATTTATACATGCAATGTTGTAAGACTCCAATCTGGTAAACATATTACTCAAATGATACTGTAATATTCGTGAGTTTTCTATTGTATGTTTACAAATACCTATAATGTTTTAAAGTAATATAGTCATACCTATATAAAATGACATTGATTATTATTGAGTTACTCAATAAATTGCACTTGATATCTAGCAACAGTCATGCAATTTGAAAGCTCAAGATAAAAACGACATATAAAAATTTTACACTCACATGGGTCACTTTTGCGTGAAAGCGATTCCTTCGACGGCGATGAAAATATGTGTAGACATTTTTCTTTTGCATTTCACAGCGGTTACTCTTGCATTTTTGACACACATAGGTGCGCGATATACTGCAACATTTTCTTGAACACCTCAAAGACTTGCAAGGCACTTTGAAAAATGATGACATATTTTTGTAAAATATGTGCAGTCTTCGGTTTCACTGAAACCGGCTCTCGTGACAGAGTAGAGCTTTATAGGTTTTGCGGGCTTCGATTTTAAGCTTTATATCGCGCAAAGTTTACAGAGAATCTCAACTTTTTACTAAAAAATAATTAATTGATACAAAAACAAAAATCTTTTTTGAGAAATGCTTGAGCTTTGAAAAGCATATTCAAATGAGTATATTTTATCGATAAATACTAACATTTTTTATTTTAAGAACAGCTGTTTATATTTTATACTCTTAGAAATTAGTTAGAAACGACGTTTGCTAGGGATTGGTTTTTAATTTTATTATTTATATAACAAAGTTGAATTTATATTTATTTTGGTAAAATAATTTGTAATGTCATTGACAAACAGTGAAAATCGATTTTAATTAAAATAATCGTTTTTTTTTAATAAAATCATTGATAATATGGGTAAATTATTAGAGCAGATTTCACTCAATGCCGGTAGAATTATCAAAAAGTTCTAAGCGTTTTATAAACTTTCTTGATTTTTTCATTTTTATGAAATACTATTTTGTGCGGTAACCCGCTCATATGTCATATAAGATGGTTTTGCTTATTTTCAATACAAAATAGTTAAGAAAGTAAATTATTTGTGACAGTCATTATTATGTCTTTATTAAGATTCGCATTTCATTCAAGTTTCACGTTGTAATCAATCAGATGGCACTTAATTTGACAAACAGTTTTTGATAAATTTAAAGGGAATTCCGATATCTCAGCAAATCCAGAAAGTAGCTTCATAATCTGGGGATTCAAAGCTTTCACGTTTACTCAACTATATAAAACATTACATTGTATCGTTTTAGAAAAATTAATAATATAATAGAAAGTATATTATACAGCGATTATTGTACAACAAAAATCGTTAATGTTGTTCAAAATACTTTTTGCAACTTTAATTACCATACAATTCGAAATATTTTACCCGCCTACTTCAGACCAACACTTTTTGTGTTCGGTGAATCGCACACATACACGTATGTTAGTTATATGACTAGTAAATTTTCGCTCAAAATAATTATTTTAGAGAAAAAAATTATAACTGTGGATCCGTTGACAGATGGTTGCTCAATCGCATATTTCCTTTTATTTTTTGAGTAAAAGCTACCAAGGCGAAGTATAATAAATATTACCCGTTACACTTATTACATAAAAACACTCTATGGAGCAAATGATTAATATGAACCATGGACGAAGAGGATAGTTTTCACGAGTACGTCGCTTATACTTCCTTTTCAGACAGATTAAAGCCAGAAGTATTTGAAAGAAGCCACATTGTAAAAATTTTAGAAAACGTATCAATATTCAAAATAGCATTTATCCATTCAATACTTTTTCATTAAAACACCATCGATGAGTGTTTTACTTTTAAAAAATTCAAAAGATTTTAACGGAACTTTCCACTCACTAGTTTTTTGGAAACCTAATTTATCACTTAATTAATTTTTAAAAACGAAAATTTACGTTTCTCACAAACGATTTTCAATCCAATCATGATATCATGTAAATACTTCATTGCACAAGTCTGCCATTTATTTATTTACCTTGTAACGTTTTCTGTATATTTATTCAAAATATATTTTTCAAAAAGTACGGATAAACCAAAACAAAAGCTAAAATAGATTGAATTTTTCTGTACTTATCAGATAGATAAAATTCTAAGCATTATATCCATTTGACAAGCTTTATTTAATGTTTCCTGTAAAATCGCCAATAAAAATGGATTACATACATTGTAGAATATGTGAATTTGTGAACGATTTCAGCTGCTGCAAACACTTAAATATTGCATTTACTTTTCTCTATCTATAAAATAAATCTTCAAAGCTTTTTGGATCCCAATAAGTTCAAAAATTAATATAAAAAAATGTGAACATATAAAGATCACATGATATGATAGTAATAATTTTATTACGTTAAAAAATCACCTTCACATATATTTTACCTATGTAAATGGGGTAACAAAAAACACAAAATAAGCTGATTAACCAATCAACGCACCACATACTGGAACACATAGACTTAAAGTGAACTAATGAAGTTATCATAATCTTAGGAACATGTCTAATTAATCACATAAAAAAATCCATTGTTTATCAAAAAAAAATTTGTTTCTTTCAATCAGTAAAGTATTGGATATTTTACTTGATTTGTTTAAAAACCTATATTATTGTACAAAAAAAAGCAAATAATTTATTTTGTTGATTTGATCTTCAAAAAAAAAAAAAATCGCTGGTCTGAATAAATTCAAAAATACAATCTAGACTGAAGGAAAATTTTAACAATAAAAAAATAAGTTTTATACTTTTATACAAATTGCACTTTAATATTTTGCAGGCAATAAGGTTTTTGAATATTACCTGCCAATTGGCCTGCCGGCGGGATGCTTTTAATCTTTCAGCACGTCTTCTCGCAACACCCGGACATCCTCGACATAAGCAGCACATTGCATATGACCACTTGAAAGATCTGGCAAGAATATCACCTAAAAATACAATCGGATTACTAATTTGCGTCACCATATGTCATTTATCAAATAAAATTACCCGTCAGATTCTCAATTCATTAAAATAATAAGTTATTGTAACTTTAGACAGTTTGGAAATAGAAAATATGGCATTCCTCTTATTATCTTTTATTTCATACGCAATAAATATCGCTGTCAGTGAAAAAGATTATCAGATTTTACATACAGTAAATAATTAAAATTTGATTGTTTTCAGAAAAAAATCTATTTGAAAATACGTTGTTATGGAGTCTAGCCATACAATTCCATGAACCACAAAAGAAAATACCAGCAAAGAATAATCGTCTATATTAGATATTTCTTTGCTTACTTTAATATACCATTTTTTTAAACATCTACTCAAGAAAAACCACATTAAATATTACGAATAGACACAAACTGTTAATTCTTGTCATATTTTCATTCTAGTTTTCGAAGGCGTAACTATATCAATCATACAACTTTAAGTAATCAAAAACATTCAATACAAGCCGCAATTTTGTGTCAGAGTATAATTGAAAAAATAAAGCATATTAATAATGAAACGACAGTGAAAAAATCTTCCTGGTTGATTCAATGCATTATTTAGCGAGGTTGGCGTTTTCTGGGAAGAGGCATGGTCTATTTTTTTTTTTTTTATCCACTTTTTAAATTTGTTATTTTTAGTGAAATTAAACATAATTTTCACCATAAAATATAAATCAATTTCTCGAGTGTCTTACATTACTTCATGTCGTAAATGTAAAATTGTAAATAAATGTGTTACAGTCCATTTATTTAAATATTATATAATGCATTACCTTAGAAATGATAACTTCAGCAGTTGTCAAAAAAATCAATGAATGAATTGAAGCGTTCATTTTGCCAGTGTTTTTCAGTTATTCAAGCGAAATTATGAATTCAAAAAATATAATTGGATTTTATTCAAAAATAGTACATCATAAACTATCACGACATATACGTTAATTGACTATCAAAATAATACAATATAAATTATAAATTTTCAATACAATGTGATCAATTAATAGCACTGGAATATTTTATAAATTTATTGAACGTAATTTCACATTTGTTTCTGTAGAATAAATAATTAGTTCCGCAAACACAAAACAAGCGGACATGGTAATTTCCAATAACGGGATTAACCGACATTGCCGTTTCGCATGGCTTTTGGGACTCAATTATTTATCTGATACTGTTTTATTAATTAAAATTATATTAATTCCAATATAGTAATATATATGTGCTTTATTTGAAAACCATTCATTAAAAATACCCAAATCAGTCTTTTTTCTGCGTTGTCGCTATTTAGATAGACATACATATCACTTTAACTATAACACAAATCAATAATTTGCTATGTCCACTATCATCAATATCGTTTATCGGCATATAATTCTCACTGGCTCATTTTCCCTGAGCTTTTGACAAAATTATTTTTTTAATCTTATAAACTTCCAATAATAGGTTGCAATAAAAAACGAGGACTATAAATTAAATATTAATCTTTTTCTAACGTTACTCTCGTAGTATTGCTTTAATACGAAACAGTGGTAGAAAAGGTCAACTGCAATACTAAATGCAGTATTCTATATATAATATAAAGTAACAGTGCATAATTTACAGCTATCAAAATAAAGATATGTTCATAGATCAATTATTTACACAAATATTGCTGATTGTTTCTCACTTAATCTACGTTAGTTTTGATGAAATATTTTCAAGTGAAAGTTTGTTAGTATACTTACCAATATTTGACAAATACAACAGGAATAACGGCATCCCAATTATGGCGTAGAGAATTGTTGTCACTTTGCCCCATTTTGTACGTGGTGCTATGTTTCCATAACCTGAAAAATTATTCAATGAATTATATCAAAACAATTAAACCAACACAAAAATATGAAGTCGTACTATTGATGAAATAAGTATTTTAAAGATACTTTTCAGCGTTCCAATAATTTACATCATGATTCTTTACATACGTGATGTATTCAATAAAGCTGTGAATCATGTGCATTAATTAACACTTGAGTAAAAACATGATAGAATAAAAATGTAGATAGTCTATACCATCATATACACGTACAAAAAAAAATATTTGAAGCTACAATAGTTTCAGGTACACAAAATTCAACAAATAGAAAGATACGAAAATAATAACGTCAAAACCATCATTATAAAAAAAATTAAATTATGAATTTGCATAGACGTTGAAAGTGAATTTGCTTGGTATAATGGCTCCTGTGGTAATTTTTTATGCATTTTTTTTCTTCAAATGTTTTGGCAAACTCGACTCGGTTATCATTTTTATAGCAAACAATATATGAATTTCTAAAGGTATGATTGCTTTAACATACAATTTATTTATGATTCAAACTGAAAACAGCATACAATTAGATATGGTAAATGTATTAATAGACAATTCTTTCACGATGGTGTTACTATCGGATATAATCAGATAATATCTGCTATAAAAATCTTTATACAATAGATTTGATAGTAACACAGGTAAACTTTTCATGTTTAATTTTCGTAGCCATAAATAATTGCAATTCATCCAAGTCTCTTATTTCACTTCATGAGTTTGTTCAAAATTGCTTACAAAATTGATTATACACGCATCGAGCTTTCAAGCTATATAAAATAATGTATTATATTACAAAACAAAATCTTTCACAAAGTTACATTTTAACTTTTTACTTATCACGCTACAGGCGTATTGAACAACTCTAATTTTATAATTTTTCTTTAAGATGAGCTATGACGAAATAATATTACTTTGACAATATAATTTTTGTACATTTAATATCACGTTTCAGGTTTATTCACACACCTTTCCCGATTTGTGTAAATGAGCATCTCTTGTTAACTTTAATATCTTTTGTGAAATTTCCAAAATTAATGACAATTAATTGTTGAAACGACTGAAAATGTCCACCCAATGTGGGAAAAAATCGAATTTTATTATCGCGTATTTCAACATAAATCGATAAATCCTTTTTTACCTGCAAAGTTTCTCACATTTTTAACTAGTGAGTTTTCTAAAATTGAGCTATAGCAGTATTAATATCAAAATTAAATATGTTTATTTTCAATTGTATCCAGTTCACAAAATCAGACTGGTGAAAATTAATTTACGAAATTGAACACAGGCATGTCCTCAATCGCGAATCCGTTAATAGACCATAATACCAGGTAGTTAAACTATATATATAATACTTGATTGATACTTTAATTGAAGACACCGATATCACTGTAAAGAAATTCTCAGACTTGGGTCATTCGGCTACACGCGTAAGACTTTTACTGTGACGTATGAAATCGATATATCATTTATTAAACAGAAGGCGGAGAATATATGCGAATTGAATATCATAAAACAACTTGATCCAAGTAACTTTACCGAACACAGCGTTTCCAAAATAATTATGCTGCGTTCATCTCCTTAAGCGTAGAATAATAAAAAAAAACATTTCAGGTACACAAAGACCAACGCAGCAATACAAAATAGCATCAATCATATTTTAATATACGTTCAGACAAGATAGAAAGAGGCCGGTAGAATTAAATTAAGACTTATTGTCTGTCTGTATTTAATATTAATGCTTTTTTGACAGCCATAATGAATTGACCGACAGTCTCCTCGCGAATTCAATCATATTTATAATAAATCCGTTTTTTTTATCATTCTTCCGCAAATTGAAAAATGTAGATAACGACATAGTTAATTATCGTTTTTTTGTGGTTTAAAGGCCAATTGATATAGATAAAAAAATATGAATATTTTGTTTGATCAAATCATTATTTCAGATTATTATTAACCAATTTTCTTGACAATTTAGTTTTGTATATCAAATAATATAATATTATACCTAAAAAAATAAATGAATTTTCAGAATTTTAAAATCATTTCGTGCGAGAAAATATTTTGAAGAAACACACTATCAACCAAATAAAATAATCAGTCTGGTGCTTAGTAAAATTTTGATTTGTTGGTCATTCAGTGAAATTTTTTACTTTTGTTCGAATGTCCAGTGGAGAGAAGTTGTAATACAATATTTGAAATTTATGGTTTGCAATTAAGATATTCTTAAAAAATATTATAAAATTTTCAATGTATTTATTCTAAAGATACTTGAAAAACGCAATTTCAAATTTAGTTAAAGAATATTAATTTCAGCGTCATCCTTAAAAGAGGCTTAAGTTATCTTCCTTAATTTAATACCAAAAATTAATATCAACAAAATTAACGTCGAATCTATCGAAATAAAATTGATTTCTTGCAACTCGGGTATACTGATATAAAATTGAAGAGGTGATATTGAATTTTTCGTATTAATTTTCTAGGCAATTCATTTAAAATAATATTAACAACTGTTTGCGTATAATTAATATCACAAAATAATTAAAATAATGTTTCGTAGACGCGGCTGATCTCATAATCAGTCCATTAATTTTAATACCCGTACAAAATGTTCACAGAGACAATTTTACATTTCAATTGAATATTACGTGACTTTTGTCTCAACCAAATTATTAAATTTTATTAAAACTGTCTCAAGGTTCAATTAGTTGATATTCTAAATTACCTCGTTCACATAAAGTTTATATTGTTATAGTTTTAATATAATACAATGTCCCACTATTTTTTTTGAATCATTATTTTATAATTATTAAGTGACTATAAAATTGTCTATTTTTAAAACCAGTATTTCATAAAAGAGTGACGAACACTTTCTTATCACGTGGCTTAAATATACAAGATCTTAAGCCAATTAATTTAGAAAGATAAAAAATCTTTTATCATTGTCAATTTTTGTGGGTAAGTCGATTTTATTTGTATGTGCCAATGTATCAAAATTATTCTGCAAAATTAAGAAAACGCATTGTGCGTCATTGAAAGCAAAATATACAAAATACTATAATGTATATTACGACATGAATATTTTGGTTAAGTTATATAATATTAAAATTAATTACAAATCTGTGTAACAACGTTGATGAAAATAATAGTTAATTAATATTTCTACGACTTTATAACCAAAGTTGAAAGTTTGTATTTATTGAAAAACGCTGTACAGATTTTTGTTCAAATAAAGTGCAAGGATGCAAAAACGCTTTAAAAAAAAGTTTATGATATTTTTTCGAGTCTCAATAAAACAAATATTATTCATAGTAGACTATTTTTGAAAAGATCTATTATAATTAATTTACTAACGTAATCAAATTATTAGTTGATTTCAGCTGCATCCACTACTAATATATTGACCAGTATAGATTTTCAAAATTTGTTTTGTATTGTTTAATCACTTAGCCTCTCTCTGCATAGATAAGTAAGTCGTTGGTAAGAAAAGTTATCAGACTTGGAAAAATTGTATTTGCTAATACCATCGTTTCAACGATTGGTGAGTGGAAGGATTATGAAAGCACTGATACGCGAAAATTTATTCACAAAATCGTTTATCGATTGAAAAATCGTTCTACAAATGTCTCTGGAGTGTTATTTTGAGCTTTAATCGCCGTAACACAACAAGCGATGCTACCTCCCCACCCTGCCGTTTAAGTTTATATTGTATTCATTTTTATCAACTAACAAGAAAAAAGTAAATGTTTCATTTAGAAATTGGTAAAAAATCATAAAATACATACGTAATTGCTTTTTGACAATCTCCATAAATTCAGCGACACATCTAGATAATTATTTAGTTTTTAATTGCTACATATTTAAAATACCTATCTAGTCGCATTACCAATCAAGGTGTTTGTAAATATTGAGATTAGAGTTTATTCAGATTTCCATTACATTTATTGATATGCTCGTTTAATTCATAAGGAAAAACATGTGTTCTTCTTCTTTCTTCTTTGGAAACAATTACTCGACTGCTCGTTAATATACCCATAATATAACTTTCAAAAACTCAACTCTAATTAAATTAATATTGACAAGACCGATAGTCAAAACACACGCAAGATTAGGACAAAGGAGTGTGACATACATCAATTCAACAATAGAACCACATTTCGACTTGGGAAAACTATTAAAAAATGCACGCAAGTGAGTGAGATTGTCAAGCTGCGTCAAGAAAGCTCATTGAAAATAAAGCATGTAAAAAAGTCAAAGAAAGAGTAAGTAGCACGGTTCTATCTCATTCTCCTCTTTTTACAAGACACAGCGCAGCGTAACGGAAGCTAATCAGAGGACTTTTTCACAGTCGGTTGTATGAAAAAAAAACTGCTAAAGACTATGCGTACAGCATGTCCTGAAGTGTCATAATATTATATATATACACGTTTATCTTCCATCAATTTTTCCTATCGTTAAATATTGTAACGTGTAGATCTGCGCTTAACATTTTTTTTTATTTCTGCATTGAATTCTTTCAATTTGACAGAACTTCGTTACATTTGGATAAAGGCTGTTTAAATCGCTACAATATCAAATGGACACGACTCGTCAAGAGATTGTCAGATTCTCATACATGACTTTTATCAAATTTTATACATGTGAAGGTCTTTGTATGTACTTTGATTATTATCAATAAAGGTGATTAAAAGTTGGTGCTGCAATTATAAAGCATTGAAACTTGTTACAAATATATTAGAAAATTCGTAACCCAATATTACAGTAAAATTATTTCGTAAGAAATCGATTTAGAGTGTCACAAATAAGGCAATAAACCAAAAATCCAAACCAATACGGTAAAAAAAATAGCAATATATTTTTGTTCCACAAAATTGTTATTTTTTAAGAAATAGTTGATAGCTATTTCGGCTCATGCCATCGTTAGAAATATGCTTAAACGAACATTTGCTTATCCATATATAGCTGTGTAGAAAAGGTACACAATACATCTTCTCTCCTGTTTTAACAACCTAGTTTTTTTTCTTGCTCGCAATAAAACTAAAAATTTTAAATGGGAAAAACAGGAGAGAAGATGTATAGTGTACATTTTCTAGACAGCTATAATCAATAATTCTAAACTATTTATAACGACTATTAAAAGTTATATTTTTTTTATGTGTGTAGTAAGGATGCTTTTGCTTGAATTCCTATAACTAAATATTTTGTAAAGTACAGTAAACGTGAAAATAAATGCGCGTAAATACAGATGAATAAAAATTAACCGATATATAAACATAATTTATGATATCGACCGAAGGTGCTTGATGGAATATCGATATCAAATTTAAATCGTTACAACTTTGTACGATTCCACATGTCTTGTCACTAACGACCCGGGTTTCGCCTTTCGGCATCTTCAGCCATTCTATCACACAGATGCAACAGTCAGTTCTGTTGTAACCGATATATAATTTGAATTGATTCGTTGAAAACTTTGCAAACATTTTTTCTGCATCACAGTCAATCTGAGAGCTTTAACATTTTATACTTGACTTGAATATCGCTAACTGATGACCGGAAATTGATTCTTAAATGAAAAATATTTTCCATGGTATATATTTTTGCAATTGTATTGTCTTTTTGAAAATTAGACACTCATCAGCCTGTACACTTTGTCCATTTGAAAGAGAAGACGATGAAGAATGGAACAGGGACGTGAGATAATCCCGCCGGTAATAAGGTAAACTTCTTTCTCTTTTAACGCTGCTCCTAATCCACGTGAACTTCTTTCCTCGGTCTTTTGTTTCTACTCGTGGACCATTTGTTGTTGGTGTTTTTTTCGTCTCTTCTACGGCTCTTGATTAATTACTTTTTGCGATTTCATCTTTTCGTGCGGCCAATTTGTCACATTGGACGCGATTAAAAAGGATTTATTTCGTTTCTTACATTGTTTGCGGCGTGTGAAAATTTAAGTCCCCGGACGTAGACACACCTTAAGAGGCGGCCGCTATTTTTCTTATTTTTTCACAATACAAGTGTCATTTTTATTGTATCTTACGGAGCTTTGAAGCATTGTTGGTAAAAAAAAATAAGCTCAATAGACTCTATTTTTTTACCAACTGTATAAAATAAAAAAGAGCACAGCCTGAATTGTAATTCAATTTACTGTCTACAAAACGAGAATAAACTGTAAATAATATAATACAATAAATCAACTTTACTTGAAAATGGCAGAAAATTTATTACTTATCCCAATATTTAATTTCATTAAAATATAACGTATGTTGTTAATATAAAAAAAGATACAGAGAATATTTAGTACTATTTCCACATTTTTTTTCTTTCAAATATTTTAAAAATCAAATTTAATGCCTGACCGGTTTTTCTCATCACGAGCATTATCTAAGCTTTTATAATCATACAAATATATTTTTTCATCCAATGCGTGATAGTTAACCCTTTAATAGTGTGCATTTAATTTTAATTTTCAATAAATTTGTAGATAGAATAAAAAATGATAAATTTTATACTAAATATATTTCTTCGAAAATGTTGTTTTACTATCATTTAAGTCGTAAGTAATCTTAAGGTATGATGATTGGGTCCACTGTTCGACTATTGAAAATCATTTGATAAGCTTGCTTCGTTTATTTTATATGTAAAATAACAAAACCAAAATTATCGAGAACTTCACACTAAGTTTTTTTTTCAAAAGTATATAAAGTGATTTAATTATAAGAATCGTAAAAAAACAGCAATAGAAATATAGCCGTGAAAGGAAACATTAAAAACAAATATATCTCTGCAATAGTCGGTACTTATTTGTAAATCCACCATGTAATTTCTGATCGTTAAGTGTGTTTTCAAAATCTCCCTTCACTCACTGGGGACACAAAAATGTATTCAAATAAAGCAGCATTTTATTTTTCTTTTCTACAGAGTTGACTTGAGAATAATAAATACAAAAATATTTTCAGTCCCACGTGTTCTTGCCAAAAGCTTGATTTAGTTTAAAAATCCTTAACACTTTGCATTCAATAACGAGAAAAATGCGTTTGACACTTTTCAATTTGCTAGAAGTATTTCCCCGTCGGGTCTAGACGTGAAACAACGTGACGGGGGGCGAAAAAACACACTTCCGGTAGGAAACATTAATTTTCGCGTTCGCGCCTAGGGGAGACTTTGGCGGGAAATGATAAACGGAAGTCAACCAGACGCCATCTTGGAAAAGACGCGCTCCTCGCGCTCTCTGGTGGAATTTAAAATGCTCAAGTTTTTCGATACTCGAAGGGTGCAAATGGGGAAAAAATGTTCATTAAACTTTTTGCAACACCCGAGGCTCGTCTGTGATAAACAAACATTTTTTTTGTTCGTTTGTTTTTAAATTTCCGCTTAAAGTTTTCTTTTAAACAATTTCTGGTTAAAAGCCTTCTACAAATTTATTTTAGTCTGCTTTTATTTTGAAACAGTTTCACGGTAGCAAACTTTTTTTATAGTTTTTAAACAAGAATTATCCGTTGTTGTCGATAATCGTTTATGTTTGTATTCAAATTATCTAGTAATGTGATTTACTATTGAAAGTATCACCTATGCTCTGTTTGCTCAAATGAGCTACGCAAAAATTATTTATAATAGCTTTCCGGTACAGATATTTCATAATTATTTGTACAATTTCTATTTAAAGAAAAACTTTTTTTACATTGGATACAATATTTTATACTTGGCTACAGCACTAAAAATATTAACTTGTTGAGATAAAAGCCCATTCGGATATAGCTTATTGGTTGTTTGATATATCAAGTGGAATGATTTAATATTTCTCTAATTAAATCTTAATTTCTATTCTTTCGACAATTAATTACACAACGTATTCGCCGGAAATATTTATTACATTTATTTGGTCGCAATTTTGGTCAAAAGTATTTCTACATATTATATTAATCAGTAGTATAAAAGCAAAATTTTTTATTGTTTAATTGTTTAAACATTTTTAAAGTTAATCATCAGTTAGTATTATATTAATTAAAAATTTACGTGAAATTTAGGGTGAAAATGATGTGTCATAAAAACTTATATAAAGAGACAGAAAATGAAATCTGGACAACAGGTATTCAGCAGTCATATTTGTATCATATCATACAAATATATATCACTTCTTTATTTAAACCAAGATCTTAAACTCAAAACCTAAGCAGTGGCAATTGCCTGCAAAACGTTGTAATTTTTTGTATTTATCCCACGCATACTATTTTGTGATTACCAATATTTTCTAGCAAATAACATTTGAATCCAGCAGAAAAAAAACTAGATTAATAATAAATCCATCATCGTCACTTGTAATCATGTTTTTGGATGTAAATTTTTTCTACTGTCATTCTATGAAAAAAATGATTAACTGTTGTTTATTTAGCAAAGGATACGCTTGCACGATGTTACATAAAAATACTTTTGATTTTACGTTTTTCGAAAACAAGCACTTCCGTTGCGAATTCCACTCGTTTGTGCTCTAACACGTGTCTTGCGGTTTTATCGCTGTTACAATAACTTAAAATCAGAAACAAGAAATATTATACATGATGCCTCAAAATATTTTAATCCGCTAAAACAGAGCTTCGACAAAATTAATTTTCGATTGCTTTATAAGTTAAGAATACGTTATTTTTTTCTAAAAATATTTTTTTGAAACGCAACTCGTTTATGAGTAGCACCTGAAACATTATGATATCGAAAAATTTTGATTTTAATAATTGTAGCTTTATCCATTTCCACGCATTATGTCAGTCACGAACCGAGTTTCTCGTTTTGAAATCTAAAGATATTCCAGTACACGGATAAAGTTAAACTGACAGTCAGTTAAAAGCTTACATCGTTTATATATAAGAAGAATTAAGAAAAATAAGTACCCTTAATGCAACATCTTAAATGTATATTAATGTTTTTTTAATAACTGCAGATTTGATAATAATGCCATTCGAATTAGAAAAAATAATTTTATAGCTAATGAATTTGTAATGAAAAGTTTTTGCAATAAAACCTCCCTTGATATATCAAATTGCTTGTTGATAAATAAAATATAATGCAATCGAAATGTTGGTGTTTATATTTGCATGTTGATGTATTAATTTCGTCAATTATTGTATTGATGAAATAATGGATTTTTAAACAACAAAACAAATAAGATTTATGTATAAAACTGTTAAAAGGAAACAAATGATTCACAATGTTATAATTTAAATAATTTATAGATAAAGCCAAGACGAAATATAACTAAAAAAACTTATTCTCACGAAACAAACTATTGACTGTCCATTGAGAATTAATTAAATATATGTCTGGACAGATTATCAAAGGGATGCCTTGCGTTCCGTAAAATCAAAACAATATTTTGCAACAAGTTTTCAAATCACTCTTCGTTTTATATTTATCTTTTTTTTTTCAAAATAGTACCCCTGACCGCAAGCTGTCAAAAAGTTATTTTTATCTTTGATTCGGTCATGTTCAAAGTATATGAAGACTTCAAATAATTTAGACAAGAGAAACTCATTTCTCTTTTATTAATTTGAAATGGAGTAAACTGACAACGTTCATTAATTCAATAATGAGAACTAAAAACAAAGTAGATAAATTTTACAGGTTAAATTTTAATTAAGTTGTTTTACGAGAAAGTAAAACACGTTAGAAACAAGTAGAAAACGATGCTTTAACCAAATATTGAGTAATCGATCTTAAATTTTATTTATATTTGACGTAATTACAAAAGAAAGCATCAATATAATGTTGATTATCCCTATAATCCTGAATGATAACCTTAAAAAAGTATTAATATATAACTTTCTTCGATTCCCAGCAAAACACAACACGGATATTCGAGTTTACATTTAACCGTGCCTGTTGGCAATACAGATGCTCCCTTGTTTGCATGCAAATATTGACGCTGTCGGTTGCGCTGCACCAGATGCGAGTGCACCCGTTGTTTGATCTACGTTATCAGGGATGTGATACGGATACACGTCCGTCATCCGGGGCGTATTCGTTATAACGGCGTCATTAACAGCAACAATTGTAAAAAGCAAGATCGTTCTAAAGCTCGGGTACCGGTTGCACATACAAAATAGTTATTCAGACAGATCAGAGCTTTAAATTTCAATCAGGTACTATGCTTTAACCCGCAAATGTATATAATATTAACCAAATTTTCATGAAGCATGTTGTTTATGCAACATGTAACTCATTAAGAATGCCGTGCTCGTTTCTTTTTTAATGTAAAACACGATTTATCGTTTTTTTTTTTTTTTAATTATTTCATTTAATATCTGCTATTTAAATCACCGTCGATCACCGCATTTCTTTGAATAAGTTGGCTATATTTTTTACAAACTGCATTATGTTTAGACGTATTAAAAATAATATATGATAAAAAACTCAGTTGCATTAAGGTAGTTCATAGATTCACAATTTAAATTTTATTAAACTTCACACGTCTGATTTTTTTATAATTACATTTTCGACAAAGATAATTAAATCTCGTGTGACCCGTCGTAAGCAAACGACTTTGATTTCTTTTCCCAACCATCCAAGTCTAAAAAATGAGATGTAATGAAAATGGGTAGCTAATGACTTGTCATTTCCTTACCCTACTCCTTATATCCCTTTTTCTATCTAAAAGAGAGTTTTACCAATTTATTAACAAACAGTTCTCACAGAAGAACGTCTGTAGAGATACAAGCATCAATGAAAGAGTGGAAATGAATAAAATTAAATACATAATAATAATGAGTTTATGTAGATTTGAAGTTTTTTTTTAATATTCCTAGTTGCAGCAAACATGTAAATAAGACCTACATTATTTTTACATAAACGTTTGTCTTTAACGTGTACACCCTTCCGTCCGAATCAGTCCAATACACCTTATTTATACTAGTTAAATACCTAAATCAGAAAGTACCATTATGCAACCAAAATATTAAGTAAGATCATTTGGATCCATAAAATATTATAATTTTTTCACGTAAAGCTTTTAAGAATATCTGCTTAATGGTAAATAACTGTTTTTTTTTCTATTCTTTTAAGGATATATATCGTTGGGTATTAGTTTTTACGAAGGATTATATATTAAACGAATTTATCTGTTTATGAAGAAAACTTTCAAGTCGAAAATTTTTGCAGCTTTTTCTAAAATAATTAAAAATTGACTTTTTTCTCTATAATAATTTCTTTATATCATAAATAAGATTCATTAACTATTATAGCCGATAGGAAGAAGAAATACATTATTATTCCCAAATATTTGTACACTGTAATAAAATATTTCATTTGTCTGCTTGCTTTAAATGCGCAGCACACATACATTCTCTCTCCGCATTGAGGAAAAACATGTGTCTGATAAACAAATGTTTTAGTTTTAAATAATTAATGTGAAATTATACTATTTAAAAATTGGAATTGGAATTTTTGAATTGACTATCAATTTGAATGTAATTGTATCAAAAATAGATTTTGAATCATTTTAAGAGGTTGGTGTGCAATATTTTATTTATAGCAGAAACATTAAATGTAAATATCTATACACGGATATTTCCATTTAGAAATGATACCAACTACGTAGGGAAACAAAGCAAATAATACGAGTTCTGTTTGCAAATATATTGGCTCATTCATTTGGCTAATGGTCCAGTCTATAAGCGATAATAATATTATTTTGTATGTGTAACATGCTGCAAGGATATTGAAATTTCGCTGGCTAGGCCAAAATAATATTAATGACACCGTCTTCCTACAAAATATACATGATTATATGATGTTCTGGTATACGACACTTATTAATTGTCTCATCATTATAATGTTTTAACGATTGTGGATGAATAAAGAGGAAGCACGTTTGTTTATTGAAAATATTTTTTTCCTATAAACCAATTATTCTTTGACTATTTTTTATGATGAAAACTTATTTTCTGCTTTCAATCATTCAAATTCTGTTCACTTCTAAATTGTATATATCCAATGAACTATTATATTTCTGCTTTTAATCATCTTTGGTCACTTAATTTTTGCATCTGGAAATAATTGATTGAAGTATGTATTTAATGAAAAGAAATAATAAAACACGATGATATTATTGTAAATCATTAAGTTAAGAAAATATTTCAATGAATAACATTTATTAACTGCTATTATTTTGTTTAGTTTATCAACCATAAATGAGTTAAAGCTTCCAAACACTTAAAATTTCCTACTCCAACTTCGATAAAGTGCAAAAATGTCCTTTGGTGCTTTGCTGGATGGATGCAATGCCACAAGATTTACAAATAAACGGAAAGAGTTGAGAATAGTGAAGAAGAACGGTCAAGGCCTACTACCTGTCGAAAGCTAAAGCTAAGCTAAAGTAAATCTAAGCTAACTAACTGCCGTATCAAATAAGCGAAATAAAAATCTGATTTGATATGAATTACAAATAATTCCAATCAAAAAGATTATTTCGTTTGTGGATCATACAAAATAAAAACATTCTTAGTCTATAACCTCATTTTTTTTCGTGCCACGTGTGAACTAGAGTGAAAAACAGTGAACAAAAACGCCGACTACTAATGCAAACAATTCACCTGCGCATACTTGGCGCCGCATCCGATTTTGTTAACAGGTACACAACGCACAGTATAAAATTAGCAAGTCAAACACTTGGCTGTCACATAATTCCGTGTAAATGAGTCGCTAAAATGGACCACTGCACCCTTGCATATACCTAAATAAAACATTTTACCACACTCTGGCTTCCAAAGCAATATTCCCGTTGATGTCGCAATGGGCGTGTTTCAGGCGAGATTCACCAATTTGGATAAGGAAGCGCCGATTTTACTATTTTCCGGATATCAGTGATGAATAAAGATACTTAAATCATCATATCTTAAAAAAAAAGTTTTATGAGTGTGAACAATGTGACAGTATTTTACTAGATGATCATCACAAGTCATAGAAAGTTATAGTCGAACAGAGCGTGGAAAGAGTAACCCCATAGTCCACTAATTCTTGGACCTACTGTCCATCCTAAAATAATTACAGCACTGTCTTATATAATATTTAAAAACATTAAAGCATATTGTGAGCATTATCGTATAGAAAAGTGTACTATTGTAATAGGGATTTTTTGTACAATATCACTTTAATGCATGAGTTTCCTAGCTCATTTTTTATTTGATTGTGCACCAGAAACTTCCAATATATTCAATATTTTAAATATCTCTTAAATGATTATTCCACTTGAGAATCGCTGGTCACGACATACTACTGATAAACAAGATTCTCTCCACTAACTCGCTGCTGTTTTTATATTTTGCTGCATTTACATTATGCGCATTTGAACCACATACACAGTATTACAACCGTAAAAATACTGCGAGCTGGTTCGCATATTAACCAGAACAAAAAAATAACACTTTTATGTGAAATAAAAACATTTGTTCACAGAACGGCAAACAAAGATATCGGTTATTAAAAAGTTACTTTATTACAGACGCATTGAAATGCCTTATGTTCATTTTAAGTCTCGAAACCAGTTTCATAAAAAATATTTTTTGCCAAAATACTAGCATATGAAAAATTCCTCTAGTCTTCGAAACGTTTTTTTTTAAACTGAATATATGATTGTTTTTGCATTCATTATTGTTAGAATTAATATCACGTCGTTTTAATTTATCAAGTCTTTCAAGAATAAAGGGACGTTTAAATTACTTCGAGATTTGGAAAGAAAAAGAATTCGCTTACATTCATTCACCCTCTTATACTCTCCCATCTTTCAATTATATTCGACAGAATGCAGTGGCGTAGTAAACGCTAAGCATGTCTACAAGTATCTCTTACTAATTTTTTGGGTTCCAATTCCATATACTTAGTGGTTTGCACGTAAATGCTCAGAAATCAGTCCAATATGATAAACAAAAAGTATTTTTAAATGAAGACCTACTCGTTTTCCGTATGCCACTTGAAATTCATATAGATCTGATAAATCACTTATTTACCACAAAATCACCTTATACACTGGATGCAAGACCATTCAGTGTATAAGGTGTAATATTTGAAAGTACGAAAGCTTATTTTTCTGAATAAATCAAATTTTTAGGCTTGGAACTTTAGACTTGGCTAAGCGCGTTGACTCGTTATCGTAAAGCTACATTTTCTGTAATAACATATACGAGGGCACGTGATTACGATTTGATATAACTACCATTCCTAAAATTTACACATTGTACTAATTGTGTTAGTAAAACCACATTTTTTAAATGTACATTACCTTGATTAAAAATAACAGACCTTTTTATAGAGAATTTACTTTAATAATAACCCTTGAAAGCTTTATATGTTTCTTGGCTAAGAACAAGATTATTGATTTATATATTATGAATGATGTATAACTATTTCAAAATCTTCTTAGTAGCAACCTCTAAGTTGATAAAAACTTAATTAGATATTTCTAATTATAAGATAGCAGACGTGCTTTGATTGAGCTGTTTAAAATAGGGAGTGAAGTCAATAAGTCAAATTGTATCTTCTGACGAAATACAAAATAAAGTATCATCATATAAAATTACTTATATTTAACGCCAGAAAAAAAATGCATCAAGCATCCTTTTTGTATGGAAATTCTTGGTTTATTTTTGAAATAAAACTACTTTTGTATTACATGATAAATCATTTTTAAGGCATTGTTAATCAATAAGACTTTCAGCATACATTTTTCGTAATAATTTACTGGTTACAAATTGAAGTAAATTTTCATTCCATAAATCACATGAGACAATCAAACGTCAAAATCTTTACAGTCACTAATAAATATATCGTTGTCATGGCAACTACTAATGCGTCTATATTTCTTTAACCTTTCAGTGTTCGTATCGTTATCATTTATTGTAAGCACGGCGAAAAAAATAGCAATGTATTTTAGTTCTACAAAATTATTTTTTATAATATAGTTGATAGCTATTTCGGCTCATGCCATCGTCAGAGCTATTCGTTCAATAAATTTAAAGTAGCCGATATGGCTACCCAGGCAATTCTTTTCAAACAACTAAAACTCAGACATAAAACAACAAAGCAAAATGTGTGGTTAAATTTACAAATTATATTATAAATAATAATTTTGTAGAACTAAAATACATTGCTATTTTTTTTAACGTGTTATAATAGAGTTCTACCAAGTGAATGCCAATTCAATCAATAAATTTATTGTAAGCCTACAATTCAAAACATCGCCATCTTCAGAAATCCTATTGACCTTACAATGAATCAACAGCAGATATTTATACCGATAAACTACCTTTGAATTCTAAAGCAATTTATTCATGTGAATTAATCAAAGTGTAAAATATACTTGAAAGTTTCAAGCAAGATTTTTTATTTCAACGATAGCTTCCAAACTACCAACAATATAAAGCATTCCACTTGGACACAACCCCTAATTGTATTTTTATATCAACCAATAACTCACATATGCTAAGAGTAATACCCCAATAAGCGATAATTTTCTGCAACCCGCAAGGTTCGAGCACAAATTCATTATCCGTATAAATATATACATAACCAGGCCCTATTTTAAGCCTTTTATAAATGTCAAAGGTTCTCAATTATTTAAGCCGGGCCTTGTAATGATAATAATAAATAATTTATCAAAGCCGCTGTCTTAGCAAAAACAAAACGATCGCGAATTCAATTTGAGATGGAATATCGTTTTATTGAATTGCCTTTAGGAGATTTAATATCTTTTGTGCCTGGTTATTAATATTCAAATATACGAGTGGTTGATTTTTGCTTTTTGTTTTTCGTTTCGCTTGAAATTATTTTTCTGCTCTGTCTAATATATTAAGAAAGGGATGTTCGACTGATAATAAATATATTTTTTCTTTGCGACGATCGACAATACTTTCGCTAAGTAGACACTGTATCGGCTTTCAACCATTTGGAAAATGATTCCCATTAAATATCGCCATTCATATGTATAATTCAATTTTGCTTCAAAAAACAAAAAAACAAGTTGTCGTGAGTCAATCGTTTCACTTTAAAAATAAAGTTTTTCAAGGCGGACAATAATAACAATTTTTCATCATTGTGAATGTCTGTCTCATAGCCGAGTGATCGAAGATGTTAAGCAATCAGCAAATCGGATGCACGGTCTCGTAATAAAAATTAATCGTTAAATACTAATGGAACAGTACAAAAGAAAACGTTTGAATGATATGAAATTTTCTTAAATTGTAAGTACATTTTCACCACCTAATTATAAGAATTTAAAAAAAAACCCTCAAATTGTTTTGAATTTTAAAAGATATCGATTTTTGTGGCTACACTCGCTCCTGACTCGTTGTAAAATTGTTATGAATATTTGAAAATACTATCGATATCCGAGTTTTTTTCTTATAAAATCAAAGCATTAATGATTCTGCGTACATATGAAAGTTGGAAACAATAAGACAACTAAGTGAATAAAAAAAAGCTTGAACTTCTTCACCTGGCTTTTATTTTTATACTTTCATAATCAAACAATGCAATCTACTTTATTTTACCGAGCTATTTCTTGAAATATTGACATAAACCTACTGACCTTTTAGCATGACAGCGTATGTCATGCGGCCAAGTAAATGCGTAAATGTACTGTAAAAATAAGTAGCTGAAAATATATTATTATGACACTTGAAACACACTCAATAGCTTGTTATCACGATATTAATTTCAGCTAGTTTTCAATATAAATTGCCGATAACTTAAATATCTAGCTAGACTGTGTGAAGTGAAGCACTTGTGAAGTGTAAACCAATGAACAAGATCTCTTTCTCCATTTTATTATGTTTTGATTTCAGTATAAATTTCCTGATACTTCCTTTCATTGACAAAAGAAGAAAGACAAAAGATTGCAAGTATTGAGTAAAAATTAACGGTAAAATGAAAGAACTGTGAAAAGTTTTTTGTTTAAAATTCTACAGAAGCTTTAAATCGAGATAACAAAAAGCTTCCATATCAAAATTGAGCTTCGTATTTACGGTTCAAACGTAAACTTGTTAAAAGTTTACTGAGCTTTCACATCAACAAAGATGATGCATATAGTTATATTTTAATATATTACAATTAATACAAACTAATAGCGATTAGATATACAAATTACTTCAGCTCTTTACACGAACAAAACAAAAGCAATAGATAATTCTTGAGTAAAAATATTTTTTCTTGTCCATGCAACCTCTATGAGTGGTTTATTGATTGAATTGGCATTCACTTGGTAGAACTCCATTATAACACGGTGAAAAAATAGCAATGTATTTTAGTTCTACAAAACTATTTTTCTAAATGTAATTGATAGCTATTTCGGCTCACGCCATCGTCAGAACTATGCTTAAACTAACATTTGCTTATCTATATATAGATGTGTAGAAAAGGTACACAATACATCTTCTCTCCTGTTTTAACGGCCTAGCATGTTACTTTCTCACAATAAAACTAAATTTTAAAAAATTATAAATGAAGCAAAAGGCGGCTATGGCAATAAGTTTACATGTGGGACGGAAGTGATCATTACGGAAACAAATCAGACCATCCCCCTTTGAATAGATCGGACTAATGGGGACACTATTGCATTATTTTGTTCGTTAAGGATTCTTATTGTGAGAAAGTAACAAGCCAGGCCGTTAAAACAGGAGACAAGATGTATTGTGTACCTTTTCTACACAGCTATATATAGATAAGCAAATGTTCGTTTTATCATAGTTCCAACGATGGCGTGAGCCGAAATAGCTATCAACTGTATTTTTTTTTTAAATAATTTAGTGGAACTAAAATAAATTGCTATTTTTTCACCGTGTTATTATAGTGGTTATTCTCCACAACATGAGCCGTTAGTAATAAAACACGATTGAATCTGGAAAACTTTTTTCTACACTCGAAAAACATTCAATTTTAGTTTCATAATTATGTATTACACATAATTTTATTCAACTCTGCCAAAAGCATTCAAAATTCTTAACACATTTTTTACATTAATTCTTCGTTTTGAATGTGCTAACTGCCACTTTTTGCCTGTGAATCAAATCAAATAAAACTCAACTAAAATAATAAAAAGGCCATAGACCGACTCTTGAGAGTTATCGTCAAAACCTGAATACCCCGTATCCAATGCGTAGTAATAATTGGATAACACGCAGACAGATTCGATTAGGCATCACATAAGTTTGAGGCTTCGACGGAGGGCGAAAAATCCAATCTCCTGGTAAGTACGAACCTATATTAAACCAACGATTTATTTTCACTTCGTACGGAGTCTCCGCTTAACATCGGGGGTGGCAATATTATCAAAGTTTAAAGCCATAATATTAATTGTTCTGTAACATGTTCGTATTTAATCGATCTTAGTATACTAATTTGCACATTTCAAAAATTGAAAAATGTAAGAACGCGTGGAATGGATAGATAAAGAATACAAGATATATATATACAAATAATAGAATTGTTTAATAATTTATCTTTACTACTTTCTTTCATTCACCACACCATATTATCATTCAAAACCCCTGATTTCATTAGCGGTTAGCGCTGCTACTAAAAATGGTTGCTTTCATGAATGGTCAACAGGCAACATTCAAAGTTTGTCGGTTTGTACATTGCAATCTAGATCAACGACTATTAATCGTCATTCTATCGTATTCTCTAAACAAAATCCATACTTCCCACTTTATATTTCATAATAAGTATAATATAGTTTATGATATCAACTGAAGGTGCTTGATGGAATATCAATATCAAATTTGAGTTGAAACGACCCGGGTTTCGCCTTTCGGCATCTTCAGGCATTCATTTAGTCAGTTCTGTTGCAACGTTCTGTTTCAACAGAATGATGCCGATAGGCGGGTCGGAAACCCGGGTCGTTAGTGACAAAACACGTGGAATCGTACAAAATTGTAACAATTCAGATAAGTATAATACATTGACACGTATTAAATAATAATAACTTTATTAAAAAAAAAAAAAGCAAGTTTTGTGTAAATCTTTTATCCTTATTTGCTCACACAACTGATTAATGGTATTTTAAGGAAACTTATAATCATTTAGAAGTTTTAATTGAGTGATAACAGTAAAGAAGTTAATATTATTAAATATCATTTCAATTTTTTGCTGTAACTTATTGCAATCAAATTTGAATAGGAGTCACCTACGTATGATTTAATCCTAATGCCAGTTATACTACACTAATATTCAACTAGAGCTACTATACGATAGCGAATCATGATATTTGACAAAATAACTCAGATTAACTTTGAGGCGGTTTTTGCTTTGTGGGTGATTTAGTGATAAGAAAAACTTCGAAGCAACGCTGTATTACTTTACGTTAGTGGTCATTGAGAGACACCGGAACTTCCTTGGTCAATGGACAACCACCGGCTACTATTTATCCAATTTATTCGGTGTACGTATGTCATGAAAAAAAATCAAAGCACCTTTTGACAAAATAACAAGGATAACACACGAAAAGCAATCTAAAATATTAATCACTTTTATAAAATTTAAATTTTAAATAAGTAAAAAATATCAATGGTCACCCTATTATATTCCCCCGAACTATTGAGAAAAAAATGTTCTTTTGTCTCCTCATTGTAAAGCACTCTTTTGTTATCAAGTTTATACCGAACCACATATTTATGTTCACAACTATCTTAATTTTAAGTAAATTGAATTATTCAAAATCACACAAAAGAATGTGCTTCACATCCAGAGAGCAAAAAATCACATTAATCTGTCTTAATGTATTCAAAAATTTCACTTGCCCAAAATTTCGATTTCAACATTCTTAGAATTATTACAAGACTTTTTTGTTTTGTTAAATTTTATATAAACAATAATAATTAAATAAACAACATTTAAATGTAAAAATTTTACAATAACATTTAAACGTGCGATTATTGCTCCGACGTATACATTGAAAAAAAACAAACAAAGTCATATTCTACCCCACGACTATTCTGCTTCACATTTGTCTTTTGAGCCAAGCTATGATGAAATGTTTGTACGAGAGAAGCAATTCAATTCGAAATTAAATGGGTCGCCAACCATAAATTCAAAGCCAACAACAATGACACTCATTAAACGGAAGCTAACGACGACGGAATAGCAATTTACAGTCCAGTTTTATAACAAATAACAATATAAGTATAATGCAAGTGCAAAGTGCATTCTCCCAGTCGTGCTTCACGTTATGCATTTATATGGTAATAAAGTTACCCACTCGCCGCCCGCGCCCAACGACCGCCCGGTTAATTACCTAATATCACCAATTACCGGCGGCGGTGCAGCAGAATTACTCGCCCACCACTCGCCCCCGCCCTGTCTGCAAGTTGTATAGATTCCATGTTAATAAATCATTGATGATTGTGTGTCATCATCGGTCTTCTGCAACGCAAAGTCCGCGCCAGACTATTTTAGAAGGTCTGCTAAGAACCAAAGACCCACCGTTTTATAGTCAACACATTTTTGCTGAGGTTATACAAAATTCTCTTTCAATATTTGAGTGCTGCATCAAAAATTAAAAGCATTATTTAAATGCGTAGAATTCGTATCATGAATAAAAAATGAAAGCTCAATTTATAATCACTATTTACTAATTAACCTCCTTAATGATGGCTTGTCAAAAATTATAGTATTATCGACGAAAGGTATGAAAAACATTATTTATCATAAAAACGTAAAATAATTCGAGATCATTAACAAACGAAATATGACCATAAATTTCATCGTAAAAGATTTTCTTAAAAAGTTATGTACACTCTTTACATAAGGTTAAGTGTTATTCGTAAAAGTTTTTATAAATATCAAATTTGAATTGTTATAACATTGTACGACTTCACATGTTTTGTTACTAACGACCCAGGATTCGCTTTTCGGCATCTTCGGGCATTCTATCACACGGATGCAACAGAACTGATGTCAGTTCTGTTGCATCCGTATGATAGAATGCATGAAGATGCCGAAAGACGAATCCCAGGTCGTTAGTGATAAAACATGTGGAATCGTACAAAGTTGTAACATTTCAAATTTGGTTTTTAAATCCCATCAAACACCTTCAGTCGATATCATAAATTTAATGAATATTTTGAAAATGAATATTTGATTAAAAAATCATTTCTTGATATCGGCAAATATTGACATTGAGCACTGACGTTGTCATAAAAATAGCAGCAAAACAGTATTTTTTTGTCTTGAATTATGTTGACAGAGAGAATACATGTATTCCTTGATTTAATTTAAAGGCTAATTAATGCATTTAACGCTTTGAATGCCCCGTAATGCAATCAAAGCACAGTCACCTTCACACGTAACACTACCAGCCCTGGTCAAACTACAATATATATACCGTGCTCCTTCATGCAATCTGAGTTCATTTATTATTTACAATAATGATTATAAACTTCTTAATCAACGACAATGATCACGATGAGCGAAACCGGTCCTGATCATAAAATATGTGTACATAGTACTAAAAAATGTATTTTTCCTACTGTATTTGACTGAGATATTTGATTTCAAGAACAAGTTCTCTACCGTATTCTGTTTTTACTTCTTAAAAAAAGAGAAGAAAGAATCTTTTGAAGATACAAAGCGTGATGTTTGATGAAAAAATATTATTGAGTAAAAAAATCAACAAATTTTCCGAACTGAAATGGCTTCGTTGATATACAATACTTCTTTCAGTTGCTATGCCCACATTTTCCGCATATCGAATTCCATAATACAGTTCCCAAGTAACATTCGCCGTGGAATAAAAATATTATACAGATTGTCGATTCCTTGATATATGGATGACGACTTTATTTAATTAATATTTGATAAGTTTTTAAGATACAAAATCATTATCAAAGCTTGTAAGTTGCTAAATAGTAGCACGTACTTCGTTTCCGTTACGCTGCCATTCGACCAAAAACTTTGCCAACGTCTGGTATACGGTATGCAGCTTTAAGTCGCAGTGTGAGTATGCACGGTATGGAAATAATGCATGTTCACTTGCGCTGCTTCAATGAAAACCTAAGTTGGTGTCGCATGTCATGTAAATTGGCCGTGCCCGGGATGACTTGTGTGAGATTTACATTTCGGCTGGTGGCTCTCAACGGGTTAATAGTATTCGAGAGTAGTGTGACTGTTTTCAATGCAAAGTCAATTTGCTGTCTTAAAATATTCACAATATCCATCATGATAATAGCTTTATTTATGCAGAAGATAAAAATTTTAATATTACTGTTTTAGGTATATTCAAAATAATATACATAGTTTGTTTGGTTAAAAATTTGTTAGTTTCCGTTCAAAGGATTTTTCGTGATAACTAAAATCTTCTTCCACCCATTAAATCTCAAAACCGAACGTAAAAAGAACGACTAATGAATGTTTCAGGAACTGAGTGACTGGCAAATCTGTTAGGAAACACATATATTGTAAAAAGAAACTCTTAAAAGTATATATAATCTATGGTGTAAGAGGTAATGATTTAACCAAAAAAAACAATTGTGTTATTTATACCTAATCGAATTAAAAACAATGTTTTTTTCCACTATTATTCCAAATTGACTGTGATATAGTTTCAAGTCTATCTATAATTGATGAATGTTTTTTTCTTTTCAATTGAAATAATAACAATTAGCCGTCTCGATCGGACGATAAGAAAAGTAAATTTTGCGAGTGTTGCCAACCTGTTTTTTACAAAATTACAGTTGTATTTCAATTGAAATAACCATTTATTTATTTAGAGTAATAATATAAATAAATAGGCCTGGCTGAATTATATTTCGCAAACTGTTCCTAAAAGGTTAGTAACAGCGACGTGAAATTTTGGTTGCTATTTTAATGTCAACTGTGTTTTTTCCAACATTCAGTCTTGAATTGAAAAACTTTATTTTTGGCGTCTCGATGCAAATGAAAAATTGATAGAAAAAATATCGCTAAGCAATCTTTCCCGTATCACACAAAACTATTCCACAATGACAGTTGGGAATATTTTAATACTTATTTATACTTCAAGTACAATGACTCTATTCTGAATTTGTATAGCATGAAAAGATTAACTTCTCAAACGTAAAGCGAACATTCAAACTTTAGATGTCTCTTTCCATGGTGAACTCTAGTGTGCCTGGGTCATAAATACTTTTAAGTGCATGGTAAAGATACAAAACAAGTATAAACAGGCAGTCAAATGTAGAAAAGCTGCTTACTTCGACTAAACTTAATATTTCGATAAACAAATAAATCAGTGAAATAATTAACTCGTATTTGCTAATAAATGCATCGAAAGATATACCAAAGCGCTTATTTCTACTGAATAAACTTTGGTAAGAGTTGAATGTTTTAGACTTTGGTTATATAAAACCACTGTCTCAGAAATAAGATATATAGTGTGGTTTAAGATTCGAAGCATGTATCATCCAATTTTAAGTTGGGCCTTTTTGCAAATAAATTTCTTTGTTTTCACCCGTGTTCGTTTTATTGAAAATAAAGATTTGTGCATAATATACGTTAGTAGTTGTTATTCGACTCTTCACGGGATAGATATACTTACAATATACTTACTTATCTAATTAGAACGTTTATATAAAAACGGCGTATTTGTTTTACAATTTTTCATATGTAATTCAATAGTGAACTTCCGGATTTCACTGGTTTTATTAAACTAACTTATACATAACACTTTTTTAGCGATTGTGTACGTTAACAGTTTTTACATTCATAGTAAGCACTTTTTTGGTAACATTCACTTTCTTAATTTAGGTTTCTATAGCTAGACAGCATGAAAAAATAAAAAAATATCTCGAAACTTCGGTATACTGTTTAGAAGTATTTGTGAAAGATACACAGATTTAAACATGTTTTTCTTAGCATTTTACATAACCTGTTTTCTTATGTAGTAAAGTCTATAGTTTCATATTAATATACTCACCAATCGTTGTTATGACAGTCAAGGAGTATAAGAAAGCTCCCGAAAACCTCCACTGTTTCGATTCTTCAGGATCATCGATTCCGTCGTATCCATTCTTCACGGCTTTGATGATATTCGTTTGGTATTCGATGAGCTCGTTTGCTACGCTGAAAACATCAACAAAAAGTGTGTGAACAGTATAAATAATCAAGGCATCGATACTGTGGATTTCATTATTCATTAAAACAATTATTTTCTTTATCTAGTGCCTTAAAAATCAATCTAATTTTTCCATTTCACATAAACCGAAAAAGTAACTCAACTGACTTCTTAAATTAACAAATATTGTCCAAAGCCATCATGCAGTATGTCGTGGACATTAGCACATTATCAAAAACGTTAAACGTGACTTGTTTCTTTTTCATATCCTATAAACTTATAACACTTAGTAAAGTAAATATTATTTCATTATTATTGTAGGGTGCACAATATTTTTTAACACTCTCCAACATATGTTTTAATGCTATGATGGTTTTTTGTATTTTCAAAAAATATGTTTGCCCATTTAAGTTCTTTTGAAATATTCTTATTAAATGAATCCAATCAAGGCTAAAGAGCAAATTGACGTGGTTTTTTGTAAAAGTTCATCTTAAATTAGTTCCTAAGTATAAGTTTTGTGATGCTCAGTATCAGGGCAAGAACCTGGGAAACTTGTTTGTTTGCTTGATGCAAATCGAAAAAAACTAACTCTATACAAACAACGGATTGAATTCTAACTTCTAATCTAATTCTATTCGATTTCGATGTCAAATAAAAGGTGTAATACTATGATATGACACGAATTTTGTTATTAATTCAATAAATTGGTACACTTTTGATCACATTAGTTGAGCTGATAAAATAACGCCAATATTTAAAAATAAGTATAATCTTACCCCGACGTATGTTTCTTAACCCACCTTGAAAAGGCATGTGATTTAAACGAATTACAAAACCAATTCACGCAAAATACTGTCTCTAGGAATGCTCAATAAAAGGTAAATATTCCCAGCTTAGTAGTGTACAAACATGCAGACAATTGATAGAAACTCCCATTTTGAGAAATGCTTTATCCCAAATTTAGTACAATCTGTCTCAATAAATTTAGACTACTTAATTTTAATTGATTATTGCAGAGATAAATGCCGTTTAGTACAACTTAAAAACAGTTTATAAATAAAAAACAGCGTCAAAAAGATAAACTGTCAAATAAAGAGAGAAAAAACAAATAAACGTCAATCGTCTTTTTAAAAAGGGTTCTTTTAATCGTCACTGAAAACAAAACAAAAAAACAGCCGATCGGTTAATTTGAATCAATTCCAATGATTAGTATTCTTTATAATGTTCTCATTAATAATATTATTTGTCAAACGTAGGTATCTTTTCGTCTGTCATTGATATTATGTTAACAAAATATTAACGTGAATTGACAGAGCTTATTTTATTAATATCCACTTATATCGACTATTTCATGGGTTTGTGAATAATATTTGATCGAACCAAATTATTTTCCATTGATAATGTTACACAACTTCCATTTTGAAGAATTTTACATAAATTTGTTATAAACAAATCTATACCAAGCTTTCAATTGGAATTCACTCGTATGTGTATAGAAAAAAATTGTTTTGATTTCAGCAATATTGTTTTAGATAATTCTTAGAAATGTGAAGGCAAAACAAGATTTTCTTCCTCCATACTTTGTAAGCCAAAGCTTAGAAAGGATATTTTATTACACAAAAAACGTGAAACGCTATAGATAAGAAATTGTTTTATTACTATAATATCATACATTTTCTAGCATATCTTTATTTTTACGATTCTTTATTCCGAAATATTTTTTCTATTATATGAGAAATTATTTCGTAATTATAATCACATCGTACATTACTGTGTAGATTTATAGCAATAAAATTCAAGAGAAGAATATATTTTATTGTTAAGTTGAATAAAATGTTGGCTGAATATTTGTGTATGTTTATTTTTATTTTCTACCAACCACTCGTTCTCAAATATAGCACCAAATAAATTTCGAAGATTAGAAGTTATATAAGAGCCAATGAAAACGAGAAAAATATACCAGATTGAGATATTAAGTCGATATTATCACAAGATGTAAATGATTTTTATCAGATTTATAAAAAACTTGCATTGATGTTTTCATCCAAAAATAATAATAGACATCAACATATATTGATATATTTTATCAAAATTTTATAAAATCATTTCTTCGAATCCCGCTTTTTTAGGTCTGGCACAAATCTAAATATTACACTTACTATTTGAGAGCATCGCAACTCAAAATTCTTGAATTTTTAAATTCTTAGTTGTTTTACTACCGATTGTAAATGAGTGATTGAATATTATTCAATTGCATCAATGTTTTAATGTATTGTCGAACTAGCCCGTGAGTTGGATAGAGTTTGAAATACCTTTATGGAAACTAAATTGCACCAACAAGCACGATACGGGCCTGTCTTTATCCACGTGAACCTGAATGGAGCGTGTAGACCAGTGGTTTTAACGTGAAATTTTACTGTGGTCGCATTATAAACATCAGCTGTCTTATGGAAATGTTTCGTGGCCGCACCAAATGTGATAAAAATAGTTTCGATATTTATTTGTTATATAGTGCCTTACACTGAATGATCTTCCACAATATACAGTTGTAGGTAAAATTGAAAAAAATAATAAAGCAAAATAAATAAAAAATAAAATCAAAATAAATAATTTGTTAATTCTTTATAATGACTTGATTAATGGTCAACGTATAATTTCGACCAAAATTTTTAAGTTTTAGTAAAAGACAGTTTTATTATTAAAACGGTCTTTTACTAAAATTTTACTAAATGCTTGATAAATCAGGTTTATTCAATCAATTTAAAAATAATAATAATTTATAAATTCACTTGTAAAAACACATTTTTTTTAAATCAAAAAAAAATCAATATTTACTATAAAACTTTTGGTGGCCGTAGCAAAATCCTCTGGTGGCCGCACATAAGAACCACTGGTGTAGACTCTAATGAAGGTATTATTGAGGTTTTTTTTATTTAAATATATATCACGAAGCTTACGCAATTGTTTTATTTAAATCTTTTTTTAAACAATTTATAAATATTTTATTTTAAGTAAATGTTCAGTAGAGAAATATTTTTTTTTTTCTAATACTTGCATATGATTTTGGTTGCCACTCTTTTCACGTTTTTACTGTTGCCATCGAATAATTTATATTGTCATATATCTGTGATGATTTTAAAGAAATCGGTAAAACTAATAGCCGACAAAATAAAATCAAAATAAAACGTAATGCGTTTTATTTACATACATCCCTAATTAATTTTATGTAAAAATCATTACATCACAATGAAAAATTTCATTACAATTAAATGGGTAACTGTTTGTCTTTATATCTTTTATCCGGTCAGAAGATAAATTTGACAGCTTTCATTTATATTATATGAATAAAAAATACACGATATTATAACTTACAAATCAAACCAAGCACTTTCGTTGAAGATATTCACTTGATTGGTCAGGTCCCAGAGCCTTGCAGCAACTTTACTTCTTATTAAGAGAACATCTGTCGTTAAGTCTTTTGCGCTTTCTGCTTCTATTGCTATGAACATAAAAGCACCTATAAAAAAATAGAAACTTAATAAGACATTAGCCGATTAAAATTTATGATATTTACATTGTTTACTTACGTATATTCAAATATAGAGGCTATAAATTTTTAATGAAAGTATCTTAACTACTACTTCTACTTTTTTGTACGAGAAATCTCGCTACTCAATTAAGGAAGATGTGTAGTTATTAAAAATACAATGCCATTTTCATCAAGAAGTGACAGTTAACATATCCAAAGTGATCAACAAACGTTTTCATAATTATTTTTTCTTCTATCTATGCAATTATTGAATTCGTAACCATTTTGAGTGCTAAACACAGCCAAACTCACCAGCTATTGTGTAACCAACAACTAATCCAATAATTCCGACATTACTGAACATAAAAGCGATGAACTGTCTGGCGTAGTCCTTCAACCTTTCTGTCATCGGCTCCTTGTACACTTGTCTTCTCCTGACAGAACGTTTTCTCTCCATTTTAAAACTTCCTTCTCTAGTTTCTCTTCAATGTTCCCAACCTTCTTCTGATCGAATTTGTCCACCACTTTCCGGAGCCAGTTTGTATTAAACCAAATCTACGTATTTTATCATTAAAAAATATGTTTTCTATCATTATTTAATTGACTGAATATTTCATAATGATTTGAGCTTTACTTTTGTTTTTAACTTTAAAGTTCTTAAAATAAATAAATATTGTCGAAATTTGTCTTCTTAAATCACAGTGATATTGATCTAAATACAATAAATACATATTTATTTATCACCTTTTTTTAATTAGAACATAAAACTAGTCGAATTTTATTATTTATATTGAGCAAATAATAATTGGAGCAATTTTGTCAGCACATCTGTACTAGTCAATCTTCACTCGTCGTTCAATGAATCTGAAACATAAAATAAAGCAATTTTTAAATGACAGTTGTTTTAAAGCACACCAGTGATTATCGTTTTTCTCAAATCCATCAAATGGAACACTTTTCAATAAGCAAAGACATACTGCTAAGGTTCAATTCAATCGTATCTTAACGAATGTAATATATTTAGAGTTTATTGTAGAGTGGCACAAAAAATTCAAGCTGTGATTTATGTAATAAATAAATACTTTTAGGATTATTTTAAACCATTTCCCAAAAGATTTTATTTTTTCGATAAAATTTTTTTTTTTTAAATATTTAAATACCACTTTTTTTAAATCATGAATTGTGGACGCAGCATAAATTATTTTAAATAAAACAATAATAGTTGGTGCTTGTATTCAAAAAGCCTTATATAAAATACACTTACGAAAAATCATAAAGCTCAAGGTCAGTGTATCACAAATTACACATTCATAAATACTATTCTTTAATTCATAATAATAATGATAAGGATGAAATTGTTTTTATTATGCCTGGTGTAGTGCGTACCCTTACCAAATTATTATATTTCCGTGCCCCAGGCAAGGGTTACGCGCACCACATGTCGGAGAACACTGCTTTAGGCAATACTATGCAATTGACACAGTTATATGCACCTAGTAAGAATACATAACGTCAATTGTATATATATTTTAACGTGAACGTTTTTGAAAAATCTTTACTTTCAACATTTTTGTAAACAGACCGTTAATTATAATACTTAGATTTCATCATATAACGATCGCTTTAGACGCATTCAGTAAAAAACTTTTGATGTATAACATGGGTAGTAAACATTTATTCTATATTTGAATTAAAGTTTTGATGTCATTACTTTGAAGCATTTTACTAATGTATACTGATTTATGAATTAATTTTCCTTTTCGCGATATTATAAGGTCAATACTCAATCAGTATGCGTGCATTCCATCTTCCATACCGCAGTGCTCCTTATTTTATCGATTCAATACGTAGCTACACAACCTTTCAACCATGCACTAATACTAAATAGAAAAAATGGAAGATTGGAAATTGGTGTAGCACGATGGAAAAGAGAGCGGTTGAATAAGCACAATTTAGTTTGATATGATTTGACTCGGAGCTTAGCGCCAAAAAAGAAAAAATGGAAACATCATAATCAGATAAAAAAATCCAGACATCCAAAATTTATTTAGAAAATCGCTTTAAATTAACACTGTGAAAAAAATAGTGATGTATTTTAGTTACACAAAATTATTTTTTAAAATAAAGTTGAAAGCTATTTCAACTCACACCATCGTCAGAACTATGCTTAAGCGAACATTTGCTTATCTATATATAGCTGTGTAGAAAAGGTAAACAATACATCTTCTCTCGTGTTTTAACGACCTAGCTTATTGCTTGTTTGCAATAAAACTAAAAATTGTAAATGAAACTAAAAAGGTGGCTATATCAATAAGTTTACATATGACACGGAAATGGTCTATTACAGAAACAAAGAAGCACCCCGCAGAAGGTTAAGCAATGGCGCTAGATAAAGCTTAGTTTGTTCGTTAAGAATCCTTTGTAATAGTTGATGTCTATTGATTTCTAGCTGCTCCAAAGCAGTCATCCTGTGACCCTTACAACAAAGATGCAAACACTTGGCCGCTGAGTTTGAATTTATATTATGTGATTCCTTCATAACGTGATTAGTGAATTGTGAATTTGTTTTTTGACTGTTGAATGATTTTACATATTCCTTAGCTCGAGTGGATATACTTCTATCTGTCTGTCTGATATAAACGAATAAATATGAGACACGGGACATTTTATAAATACCGCTACTGTCAAGTTTATTAATTTTATCTAAATTAGTGATTTAATACTGTTTTGTCTGTATCCAATAAAAAACGTATAAAAATTTAGTGGAATATTATATTAAAATTGTATTTCAAATTGGAAATGGTTGTTATTCAGTTACAAAGTCTCTCTTTTATGGGGTACACAATGGTGTTATGGAAACACCAGTTATGAGATAATTTCTTATGCAACAGTCGTTTGAAGTTTCACGTGGGTGATAGAGAATATTAAATTTGATAACTTTGTTATATCACAGTGTACTTACAAAGTTATCAGTTTTTTTCTTGCATGCGTCTTAAAATGTAAAAAGGGAATGTTAATTGTTAATATAGAAGATTGCGAAAATCATCTAAAATTCAATCGATTTGTGAATATTTCTGTACAACAAATCAACCATTGAATACTGTGACTGAACAAATCAGCAAGGTTGATGAGTAGGGATTGCATTACCGGTTTACAGGTTAACCGGTAAATGACCCAAAATGCACCAACGGTGATTACCGGTAAATTTGAAATTTACCGGTTTTTACCGGAAATGTTTTTAACGCGAATTAATGCCAGATACAGGCATATTACAACGATTTTTTATTATGATATATGCATGAGGGAGTGAGAAGTTTTTTTTCAACTCCAGTAATATTGATAAAAAGTCATCTGTCATCGCAATCGCAATCGCGGTCATCGTGATTTCCACTGCAGCCTGCAGCTGATTCTAGTTTTCATGTAACAGACTGCGAAGAAAATTCTTATTTAGGTACATATTCAACTATGTTTTCATTATACCAAAGAAAATAACCATTTATTTATAAACTCTATAATCCAATACATTGTTTTTTTAATTATGAATAAATATTTAGAAATAGATACAAATTATGCATACATGTATCAAATATATATATATATACTACATCAATAAGTTAATGGATTAACTAATAATTTAGCGTACGAACTTTTTACAGGCAGGAAAACCAAATATTACATTTTCGTAATTTAAATTAATCAATCTTTGTGTGGCAAATAATAAAAAATCTGATTTACGTAAAAAAATACATTAAAAACATTCACATATTTACCTGAAACATATTTAAAGTACATTTATCACATCAATATTCACCTGAAATGTATTTTAAATTATTTATGTTTCAATCCAGGATACCATTTTAAGTGAAAGTAGCCACGTACAGTTATACTTTAATGACATTATCCACGTCTATATGTTTTTTCATTTATCGGTAAATTACCGGTAAACCGTTAAGAGGTGAAAGAAGTGAACCGGTAAGAGGTGAAATTATTTACCGTTTACCGATAATTAAAATTTGACGGTAAATTGCAATCCCTATTAATGAGTATGGTTAAATTTTGCTTTTAATATTAAAAAAAAGGCTTTCAACTCAATTATTTTCTAAGCCAGCCATAACGAAAAAGTAAAACTAAGTAACGGTTTGATTCGATATACAATGAATCCTGAAAAGCGAAGAATTTTTTATTAGTTTTTCTGTTTGTCGTTATTGAATTGAATCGAAGATTTTTTGCAATACAAAATGGCAAAGCGATGCTTAGTTGAATTATTTAACTTCCTCAAAAACATCCGCTGGCTAGACAAATTGATGAAATTATCGAGAAAAATTGTTTTTCCGATAATCAACGACTGCAGTTGAAGTGCAAAGCAATATTTGTCTATATTTCTTCAGGTTTCTTCAAGAAACTCTCAAAAACACTCACGAATTTGAAGCACGAAACAAAACGTAATAAATGATATGATCTCATAAATAAATTCAATTTACTGAGGTCGTTTGGAAAGTTTCTGATTCGATACAAAGATGTCGCTATTAATGATTCTAATATTCAAATACATTTAACACTTTTACGGCATTCAAATATTTTTTATTCGTTCAATATTTTGCATTTAATTTGATCCATTAGTAAATCCTAGGCAAAACTTGCTATTATTTTTTCGTTTTCTATTATACTTACTAATTTCCTAGAGCATTAATTACTTTGAAAATATACCCCGATGAAAATATTGACTCTGAAAAATTCAAATATTTGGTAAAGCTTGGTATGCCAAAACGTCTAATACACTTAGATATTTTATTTCGCATATTTCACTTAAGATTATGTGGAAAAAAAATCATTTCATAGATCTAATATTTGTATTTATAAAGATCATAATTGTTTTTTTTTATAATATCGACTGAAGGTGCTTGATTGCATTTCCGAATAAAATTTGAATTGTTGAAACTTTGTACGACTCCACATGTTTTGTCACAATCTATGCGAGTTTTGCCTTTCAGCATTTTCAAGCATTCTATCACACGGACACAACACATCAGTTTTGTAAAAGTTTCAATAGTTCATATTTATTAACTTAATTGGCCCCCTGTAATATGAACCGTTTTTACCATTTAATTATTTTTTACCGAAAGGTCACTAAATTGTTTTATGAGCTTAATTACGCCGGCGGTGTCTGCATAGTTTTTGCTCTCATATTTATTTGGGCAGAGGTAAATTTGTGAATTTATAATTTATTTCATGCGATTAAGCTCTTAGAATATAATTTGAATATAGTCAAAGTGTAAATGATAATATTTTAAAGTGTTTTTAATCGTATTCAAAAACTTTCCAGCTAAAGAGCGATGGCAATGATCTAATTATAAAGTCGTTATAACTCTCCTACCCAGTGCGTAGGTACAAAACAAAATTACAGCCTATTCATAGCTTTATTGTGTTGTTACAGCAACGTGAAAGCGCCGCGCACGCAAAAGCTCCGGGTCGAGCTGCCAGCGTCTTTCACGTCAATTTTTGCCGTCATTGTTTCGCAAAATCTCACAAAGAGATAGCCATATTCAGTTTTCAGGCATCAGGCCGCGTCACGTCCGTCAGCGGAGGCTTTTTGGGTAGCAATTTCATAGTCGGCCGGAAGTTTGGAGAAATTTTAAGAATTTGAAAGCTCGTGCCAAATAAATTATATAACACAATATCCACACTTTTATCATAAAGAGACATGATACAAATGCAAAATAAAACCTCTATTTATAAATAACGACCAAAAGTAATTTGGGTGAATAAACATGAAATTTCTTTTTCCTTCTAGAAGATAGAAGATAAAAGTATCAAATTTGAATAGTTACAATAATATGGTTTTATCATTTAAGTCAAACTTGAGAAAAGTTTCAATCAACGAGAAGAAAATACATTCAAAAAACTCGCAGATGTCAAATGTTTAATTGATTAAACATTTCGAAAAATTTTCAAATCGACAATGATTGAATAAGCATATAAAATTGTTTAAAGCATATCCAAAGTAATATTAAGGTTTGAATTTGAATTGTTACAACTTTGTACGATTCCACATATTTTGTCACTAACGACCCGGGTGTCGCCTTTCGGCATCTTCAGGCATTCTATCACACGGATGCAACAGAACTGACGGACAAAATATGTGGAATCGTACAAAATTGTAACAATTCAAATTTTACATTGAAATTCCATCAAGCACCTTCAGTCGATATCATAAATTAGATAAAAGTATCGCTGTAACTATATAAAAAACAATTTCAAAGCAAATAGTAAAATTTCTTAATTATCATGGATTATTTTCATGGAATCATATTATTTTTGAAATTTAACGACAATGATATTGGTAAGAAAGAGACGCCATGAAAATATATGAAACGGTCTTTTTATGACAAACCATAACGAAAATTTTTATTATTTCACCGAATAACAGCAAAGTATTTTGTAATTCATATAAAATATTGGATTTATTAAATCCATTGTTTGTGTTTATTATTTCCACTCTACAATTAAATTTCCACCAGTATTGCATTATTATTAGCAGCATTAAGTTTATTTTCTGACAGAAATAGAATAGTATTGTCGTAAATAATATGAACCGAAATGGCTGTTTTAAAGTTTTACATTGAATCTTTGGAAATCATTGGTCTGAAATATATTCTTTATAATGGCATGTAATGAACTTTTTATCGCTCTAACCTTATCTAATCACACTATTGCTTTACATTCATGTCCGTTCTCAATAATCAGTCGACACTTAATTTACCAGTACAGGACAGTTGTAATCAAATCCGTTTGAACCGAACCCATTTGAAACAACCGTTATTGAATCAAATGAGTGTGAGGAAATACCTTTATCAAAAATATTCACTTCATCGAACACAAATCACGTTTCGAAAAAAAAAAAATTGAGACTTCCAATACTGGATTTTTGGCTGCAGAATTCGAGGACACCACAATCAAAATCAATGACTTGGCCAGTAGTTCGATATTTTATATCGCCGCATTATTTAAAAACCTGACAAAAAAAGAAATCATGTAAAAATACAAAATTTAAATTAATTAACAATTATAGATGTTTGTATTTTCTGAAATGATTCGTTTGCTATTACATCTAAAAGGATCTTGGGACCAATTTTATATTTACTTGCAAAATAATAATGACCAACGTGCAGTCTAGTCAATCAAAAATTAAAATATGTGTTACATATATTTTAACTTTAGACACAAATATTCAATCGACAAGTTTTAGTAAACATCATTAAATAGAGTTTGGGTATTTACAAGTTTAATATGAGACCAGTAAAATCTATTAATAGCAAGAAATTTAAATATTTTTACTATGCTATTGTATAAACTTGTACGACAACATTTAAATCCAAAGATTTAAAAATTGGCTCAACTAGGATTAGAGCTCAATGTATTTATTATCTTACACTTTAAGTTTGACGTTTTATTGAGTTATATTATTATAAAAAATAAATGACTCTAATTTTTATCAAACTCACAAATATTTTCTCTTTCCCGACATGACGTGTTATATCATTTTCTTGGACGTAAGCCAAGCAAATTTCCTCACTTCGAATATATTATTTCCCTCGCCCGAAACGCCTTTCTGTTTAGCTAATTTATTTTTTATAGATCTGAAATTTCTCGTATATCTTTTCTAGCTTACCACTTGGGTTAGTTGTGAAGATTTATTATCGTTTATCGCTTCGTGATGCATAGGGTTTTTCAATTAAGACGTCATAAAACTATTTTAGAAGAAGCAGTAAGAGTCTGAAACTCGACGTCACCAGTGTTGTTGTGCATGAAGTACCTAGTAAATTGGTAAGTTTAACAACAATTGCAACTCATTAAATTTACTCGCTGTAGATTGCAAAAATTAAAACATTCAATTCTCCGCACCAAGAAAATCGCAGTTTTACAATAATAATACAAGTGTGTAGATTCAAGATACAAGCAATTTCACATACAATAGCGAAATTTTTGGCTGTGTGGTTAGTATATATAAATATATTTAACGACGAATTTTCAAAGTGCATGGACTGTTTTATTCATCTTGGTTCATACGGTTATAAATTAACAAACATCCTATAATAAACGGATTTGCAGGGTGACGACAGAAATGATGCAAATTTATTATTTAATTCACCAAAATTCCACACTAAATTCTATTTAAATATATCATTTTAAGAAAAAACAAATTTTCGGCCTTAAATAGATAAAAAAATTCACATATGCAGTCATTTCAATATCAATTGTAATTAATAATAACAGTTAAATTTATCAAAAATTAGCCCCATTTTCTCTTGTAAGTAGATTTTAATTTTGTCATGCTAACTGTTTATTTTGTCATTCTTGAAAAAAGGATTTAAAAAAAGACGTTATTTTATTGCAGGCAGATTATTACAAATTTAATTTAATATATTTTTAATGGAATTAATAGCTGAAGGAGTTGCATATTTTACTATTATTAAATATTTTTTTGAAGAAATTAAACTTAAAATTTTTAGGTGTTTAAGTTATTAGTATTTATTGTCCAACTATACCCAAAAGAGAACGCTAAAATTTAGACATTTTATTTTGGTGCGAGCTGATGTATAATAAAGAAAATGTCAACTTAAGCTATACCTGATGAAAAACCATTAAAAAAGGTTATCATTTAAACAATTTAAGAAATACAATATACCAAGCCACATCTACGGAATCAAGTCGTTACACTTCACCGCTTAAAGAGGAGTTCTTATGACAGACAAACCGACAAATCTTTCCATGTATTTTCTGCTTTGTTGTTTCAGTTACAAAGGTAGATTACGCTCCATAAAGCTGTCTTGTATCTTGGATTCGAATAATACACATATTATTCGTGTCATTTTGATTATGAATTCGAATAATAATGCTTATCTGTTTTAAGAAATATGCGAAAATGATTTAATATTCCCACTTTTTGTTATTTTAATGAAAAAGCATTAAAACAGCTTAAAGCAAAACAGTTTTCTGACCTATGACACATAAAAGGATTTTAACATATTTCTATCAACAAAGTTTTATTATTCAACATAAAAAGAGATCCTTTATGTTTAAGAGCATGTCTTTTGCTGTGGTTTTTTTTATAATGGAAAACCTTGGTTCTCGTGCCTTATAGCGTTACACTTTGTTGAAGAAAATACTTTGTACATATTAACATAATATTATTATTATCGGTAATCCATCACCAGTGACGTCACCATCGCTCTTACAATTCAATTTGAGTGTTATAATAATTTCAATCCTATAAAAGTGTCGACTACCTCATCAAATAAAAGCATTGGATCAACAAAATTGATGGGAAAAATGAATAGACAGATTGGCCAGACGACGCCGCACAGTGGACTAAATTCGTTGAGCTGTGCTTACACATTCAAAAAAAGCTTCTTTTTGATATCGCAAGTGAAAAACAAATGTTAACGACACTTAAATTTACAAGAAAAAATTATATATTTGATAATGTTTGCATCAATGATTACAAAATAGAACTCCGTTATAATAAGGTAAGCATATCAACATATTATCTTTATCATTAATAATTTTATACTTTATACTAGTTGACAACTATCCGAAATAGTTATTAACAGCCATACATTAATGTTTGTTGAGCTAAACATTTTTTTTTGTTTTTACTTTATTTACTTTTTGAATTACAAATCATTATAAAGAAAAACCGATTACATTTAAGTTTCGCATCGATTGTTTACTTTATACAGCCTTGGCTGAAAATATCAACAGACATTGACTAATTAGAGAAATAAATCATTACCTTACGAACTCCTTCACGCACTGAAACTACAAATTTAATTCAAAATATCCCAATTGCTTTATATAGATCGAGTAGTTAACGGCATTGCGTTCAGTACTCAATGTAAAAAATATGCTATGAATTTATGTCGTCGTGAATACTCTTGCTATTAAATGAAGATTTTTTCTATTATTTACCTTAATTTAATCATAATTTAAATAAATTCCACTTGTTTTTTTATGATCGAAATTTTTCTCTGATCCAAAAGTAATATTGTAAGTTATTTTTTTGTTTAGAAAGTTGAAAAATTTGTCGAACATTAAATACCAATTTTGAATTACAGTGCGGCGTTTAGTACGGATGTCAATTTCACCGATACACGATACCTTAAAATGACTTTTTGAATGATTTTTTTTTTAATTATTTGATATAAATAATTTATGAATGGGTGGTAAAATATTGAAAATTTTTTCCTAATTCAAGGCATTAACATTTTGAGAAATATCAGATTTATATAATGAAAAATAAATTGCTAACTAGACCAGATTTTTTTCTCAAAAAGACATTCAAACACATGTGGCTTTTACTAACACAATAGCAAGCTTTACATTATAGCGGCATCCAAGTGTAATTTGAAAGTGTAAGTACTATAAAACTCTTTAATCATTTTAAAGCACGCAAAATTCCTTGTCGACACAGAAGCGCATATGTGTACATATCTCACTTATCAGTGGAATAAATAAGTATGTAAATTGCTTAAATTCAGTTTATCGACTTAAATTTTCAATCTAAGTGAAGATGAAAGAAGTGCTCATAAGGGCAAAGAAGAAGATGTACGACTCAAAATTGTTTTATACTTTAAATATCTTTTGAAATGTATCCCGTTGATATAATATTTTATATCAAAATCATTAAGGCGATCCAAGTTGAAAGGATCTTACGACTTCCGGAAGCTTTGACGACGATCGTTTGCGATTCTTTCAATTCGACCCTATTTTATTAATACTGTTATTACATCTCAATGCTTTTTTCGAACTTTTGTTTGCCTCAGAAACGAAGACTGATCAAGATTTGCAGTTATGCACAACGATTCAATTTAAGCCATCAAATTTACAATAATATAAAAAAAAACTTTTACTCATTGTCTGGCGTTTTGGTTCATTATTGAACCTTGGCTATCTCAAAAAATTTTCCCCACTTTCCTGTAATCAATATCTCGTATCACTATCGTCCAGCTTTTATAAGTCTTATCACCATAACTATGCAATGAAGTCACAGTCTACCAATACTTTCTCAAGATTATAAAATGTTATCAATTTGGTAGATTCACTGCATATATGCAGAATAAATTTCTCATTTATTTTATGCATTGATTTATTTGGCCATAACTAACACACCATTAATCTTATCACGCCCAACTGTGCCAATATTGCCAAAACAGCTGGAATATTTTTGAAACATCTTTTGCTAAATCATTTGCAACTTCTGTGCATCTTTAGAGCTTAACACGCAGATATCTATCATATACACCAGAACAGGTATTGTGATATTTTAATAAAAATAAATGAACATAGATTGTGATAAGTAGAAAGATTGAAATTATTTTTTCTATCCATAAATTTCAATATTGCAGTTCACATTTTCCCTTTAAGGTGTTAACTGTCACTTCTTGATAGGAAGACATGATATTATATATTAAAAAAACACATTTTTTGTAGTAATAAAATATGTATTGATTGAATTGGCATTCACTTGGTAGAACTCCATTATAACACGGTGAAAAAAATAGCGATGTATTTTAGTTCTAAAAATTTATTTTTTTAAATATAGTTGATAGCGATTTCGGCTCACGCCATCGTCAGAACTATACTTAAACGAACATTTGCTTATCTATATATAGCTGTATAGAAAAGGTACACAATCTATCTTCTCTTCTGTTTTAACGCTGTTGATGTCTAGACATCAACTATCACAAAGAATTCTTAACGAAACACTAAAATATCGTCTTCTCCATTACTTAACCCTCTCCGTGGGGGGGGGTCTGACTTGCTTCCGTAATAGACCATTTCTGTGCCACATGTAAACTTATTGACATAGCCGCCTTTTTAGTTTCATTTACAATTTTAGGAAAAAAAATAGTTTTATTACGAGCAAGAAACAATCTAGGTCGTTAAAACAGGAGAGAAGATGTATTGTGTACCTTTTCTAATACTCTTTTAAAATACAGTTTCCCTTGAATTTTTTCGGTAAAGTCCTTAAATAGTGATCTATGTTGTGCATATTCATATTTTGTTAGTCACTTTGTTGGTGAGTAGGTCATTGAAAATGAGATTATACATTCACAAACATTCTGAAGAAATAGATATAACCATGTTGCAAAGCATTCTTATTCGAATACGTAATATTCAAAAATTGTATGTATATTTCCCTTATGCATTTTTCAAGATGTCACTATTTATTTTATGGCTTTCACATTGTCGAAAAAACATTTTTTACATAACGTTCATGTCGTTATCTTGCTATTTTCAGTACACTAAGAACCTCATTGCTTCAATTTTTTCGTTGTTGTTTCTATTTTACTAATCATATCACAGATTAAAAAAAACTCAATCGTTTGCAAGAAGATTTTTTCTTAAATTTAGCTTTGTTATTATCTAAATCTTCGGAAAGATACAATGTATAGCTAGACATGTGATAATGGCCAATATTGATAAAAAAAACGAGCCACTGCTTTTGCACCACTGCTGAATCAAGTCGTTAGTTTTAATATTTGCTGTTTCCGCTCGTAATTGATTTCAGGATATGCCGAGGATATGTAATTATTATGCAAAATGACTTTCATCACCCGCATAAAATCCACTTATTTGAAAACCTTCTTCTATGACTTTTTAACTTTTCAAGAAAAAACAAATATATTCATATGAGTGCATTGAATGATTTGATTGACAATTTTTTTAGCAAACTGCATAATTTTAGGTCTTTAATGGCCGTTTATTTTTGGATTGAGTTATATATATATATAATCAATAGTGGAAGGCTTTAATTTCAATTATTTATTGTTAAAATATATTTATGCTTTAGAGTAGTTCTAGTTTGGTCGAAACAATCATCAAAATCTTTCTTTGTTGCTCAGGGCATCCAACATAACACCAAGATCAATAAATATATATACATTAAAGAAGAAGTAATCAATATTTGTTAGATATGATTTTTAATTTTCAAAAAATATGGTACTCTTTTAAGTATTCCAATTCTGAATACGTAAACGTAAGACAATTTTCCTAATCTAGCTTTTATCAATGACCCCAATCTGTTGGCCGTTCAAATTGATAAATTGGAAGCAAATTTGAATTGTTACAACTTTGTACGATTCCACATGTTTTGTCACTAACGAGCCGGGTTTCGCCTTTCGGCATCTTCAGGCATTCTATCAGACGGATGCAACAGAACTGACAAATTCCAGTCGATATCATAAATTTATTTGTTTTGTTTGCCTCAATCGCATGATATTAAGAATTATGATAGATTTTATATCAACTGAACAAGTTTAGCAAATACTGCTTTAAAAAGAGTAAGGAGTTAATTGGGCTAGTTGTCAGCTGATTGATTTCATTGCGGTTACCTTGTTAAGAATTGGCAATCACACGGATGCAACAGAACTGATGAGACTGAAGATGCCTAAAGGTGAAGCCCGGGTTCGTTAGTGACAAAACATGTGGAATTGTACAAAGTTGTAACAATTCAAATTTGAAATTCCATCAAGCACCTTTAGTCGATATCATAAATTGGAAGCAATTAGAGATATCCAAAAATTGAATACTCGTTTCTGAAGCCTATATCATTTCTGTAAGTAACCGAACTCGTAAGTAATTTAAGTGCAAAGCCTGTACGGACGTGTGTTTTATACCCTTCCGTTATTGCGCCAATGCACGGCACTTAGCGAGAGCCGTAATGCAATTTCGCCTCTGATACAAAATGGGGTGAGAAAAAAGAAAACAAAGTGAAAGAAAATGCGAGAGTTGGCAGTGAAATAAAGTGGATTTCTTTCACACATTATTTCACTGAATACAAATAATATATCTTTTATGATATTATTCTTAGATGCTAACAAACAAAGGTTAATTGAAATGGCCAAAACCTTATAACATATTCATTACTAGAATTGAAAAGTACATAGAATGGATATTAAACATGTCTTATTTATTATGACACCCCATTTTACTTAATTAGCGAAATATTTTAACTAATTTGAACTGTTACAATTTTGTACGATTCCACATGTTTTGTCACTAACGACCCGGGTTCCGCCTTTCGGCATCTTCAAACATTCTATCACACGGATGCAAAAGAACTGACGTAAAATAAACAGTAAGCATTGTATATATATATATATATTAAAGTTATTGATTACAGGAAAAACTTACCCCTAGGCAAGCAGTCAATTACAGCTAAAACACATTGAACAATATCAATCTTATAATAATTAACTCAATTTCCTGTGATAGTTTTCATTAACGATCTTTCTAATGAGTCATTCTTGAAAGGGGTTTTTCAATAAATATCAATCAAGTAACATTAAAATATAAATGGGTTTTTATTCCTTTTTAACGTTTAAATATTTTAACATTTAAAATGAATCTCATGTTTTTTTTCCAAATCTAATTCCAAATCTATAATATAAATTAATCTAAAACTAAAACTAAGCTCTGTTGCTCAATGACTCATGAAGTTGAAAATATAAATGAGTGCATACTAATGGAATCCATTAAATAATCATAAAAAAATATTGTTTTTACGGAAGCATAAATGCTTTACTGCTAGGCAGCGGATATCGGTTTTTACAGTGCGGTAATTCAAGCAAGTCTTCATGATACATTTAACTAAAATTTCTAATTGTGCCAAATATCATTTATGATTATCCAAGTGTAAACTGACAATTAGAAAAAAATCTTCGAAAAGTTTATGACTTTTTCTGCTCACAACATTAAATGTCACAGTTTTATTGTTTTTTCATCTGATAAATAATAAAAAAAAAAATCACATTGTGCTAAATTTTGCTGTGCTGGGTAATACAGATTACAGCGTGGGTTTGAGACTGCAGTGGGTAGTGTAGGATAAAAATAGTACGAATGGAATAGAAAAAGTAAATATTGATAAAAAAAAAATGATATTTGAAGGTATTTTAACAAAAAAATATTGTAAACAATATAAAATCAGGGAGAAAAATATGAATTTAGTATCTAAAAATGAAACAAATCGTATTTTGAAAAATTTCAATGTGACAAATACTTGATAGAAAAGAATATAAAAAACATTCTTTTCTCATCAGAAAATATAATAAAAACGAAGCCTTTAGCATTTCTGTATCGAAAACATATCCTTATAAAGGGTTACCGCGGAAAAGGCGATACAGGAAACCCTATTGCATATAAAATAAATCTTATAGGTAACCTTTTTTATGCTCCCGGTCATAACAGTTTCTCCATATTGTGTTAACATCTAATAAAAAAATGTGGATTTTTTATAGCTCTATTATATTTACTAGGTTCAACTCAAAAGTGGCGTTATTTTTATAATGTTGGAATGAAAATATTGAATTGTGATACTCGTTAGCTTGTTTTAATGTGACCTTTTAGGGAAAACTTTTTTGCCATTGTTACTTATTTTACAAATGTCATAAATGGATTTGTAATTACTAATTAAATGTATTGACTCTGGAAAACCAATCATTACAAAGTAAAATATGATCATACACAAGTAAAGTCAACTGAAAATAAAGAATATAAGCAAAATCGGTAACCAATATCATTATTATAATTTTGCGTTGTGTTAAATAAAAAAATCAATATTTTTCTAACTTCAATTACCGACTAATGGCACTAGATGGAATCTTGATATTAAATTTGTATTTTTTAGCTTTGTATATGTTCACTTGTTTTGTCACTCACAAATAATAAAGTTTTCCCACAATTTTCATTGATTTTAAATACGACAGAAATCGCACAAACCTAAGATATATTTGAAGCATTTCCAAAAACTACTGATTTGTTTGTAATGAAATTCAATTTTAAAAATATAAGTTGTTCACACTATACAGGTAATGACTTAATAATATAAAAGTTTTTACATTAATCTATTGAAATTAGAATGTGTCGAAAATGTGTGTGGATAATTTGATAATTAAATAAACCTTTATATATCAAATTTCTGCCCTTTATTGGGGGAATATCTAATGTAACATAGTATACGACTTAAATGCTTTATAATTGTTAAGGATATAGTAAAGTAGAATCAGGAAGGCTTAGACAAATAATTTAATATAAACATTGGATTTAATTGAGCTCTGTTTATTTGTTTATTTATTCCGTGCTATGGATTGCTTGAAGCTACCGGTAGGCGAAATCCAGGTTATGAATGACAAAATACCTGTAAATGTACAATGTTTCAGCAATTCAACTTTTCAATATTCTTTACTTAATAATATTTAATTAATAATAATAAATTATTCAATATGGCATGAAATACATACAATTTAAAATGAATTTTATTTAAATTCAATCGTGTTCAGAATCTGAACTCTGATATAACTTATTTTTAAATGGTGGTGTGAAATTACAGTTGCATTGTGCTATAAATTTCTATTTGAAAAATAAAACATTGGAAAAGACGAAAGAATTTGAGATATTTGAGAAAATTGTTTAAGAATCGAACAAACGAAACTTGAAGCATTGTTATTTAAATCAACAAAAAAGTATGGCGCATAATTTTGAATTAGCTAATCTAACAACTCAATAAATAATAAAATCCGTCGAATCACAAAACTGAGTAAACGGTTATAAAAAAAAATATTATTCCCCTCGCTTTAGCAAATCTGAACAAATAAATAATAATACTTTCTTTTCTAGCGAGGATCGTAAATCATTTTGTTTTCATAATGAAACCTAAGCGCCTGACCCAACAGTGGCCATAATGTGAAACACCTACAAACAACCAAGGCTAGAGAAATAAGAAAATTTTAGGAAAATAATTCGTAACCCTTCGAATGCCGCTACGCACATATACACTGTGAGCTTACATATCTGAAACATACAGCATTAAAACATTCTTTACAGCCGTAAAAGGATAACACTGTAAGAATGCGTATATTAATTTTATTTTATTATTTGAATATGTTGTGCAATGCATCCTTTTAACAACTGTTTTTATTCCATTATCACCATTGTCATCAAACTATTGTTGTTTATATTATATATTCACTTCGTACTCCAGAATTGAGCCATACAAAAGGATGTTTTTTAGAGGTATACAACTTAAATTTGGCAACACTTTTTTAACTGGCAGCCATTTTGTCGGTTGTTAAATGATTTAAAGTAAATTTGATTTGACATTTTAACATGAATAGACTGACGCCTGAACAACGCTTCCAAATTGTGAAAAAATATTTTAAAAATCATGGTTCTGTTCGAAATACGTATCGCGCACTACGTCCGTTAGCGATGAAGCTTACTTTTGGTTAAATGGATACGTCAATAAACAAAACTGCCGTATTTGGAGTGATGATAATCTTCAAGTGTATGTCGAGACACCGTTACATCCAGAAAAACTGACTGTTTGGTGTGCTTTATGGGCTGTTGGAATCATTGGTTCGTACTTCTTTAAAAACAATGCTGGCCAAAACGTTACAGTCAATGATGACCGCTATAGAGTCATGATTTCTGACTTTTTAGTTCATCAATTGAACAACCATGGCATGTAGGAGCTGTGGTTTCAACAAGACGGCGCAACATGTCACACAGCTCGTGCCACCATTGATTTATTGAAGGAAACGTTTGGTAACCGCATAGTTTCACGTTTCGCATCCGTGAATTGGCCTCCAAGATCGTGTGATTTAACGCCACTAGACTATTTTCTTTGGGAATAAGTGAAGTCGCTAGTCTACGCCGATAAGCTCAAAACGATTGACCAACATGTTGGAGGACAACATTCACCGCGATATGGGCCACCGGCCAATATACGGCCACAAATGTTGGAAAAAATCATCTAAAATTGGACCTCCAGATTAGACTACGTCCGAGCTAGCCGTGGGGGTCATTTGCCAGAAATCATATTAAAATTGTTATACCAAAAGATTATCTTTTGAATGAAGTAAATTTCATGTCTATTTAAAAAATCATCTTTGGTTTATTTTATTTCAAAGTTCTATACCTCTAAAAAAATACTCCATATAAATCTAACAAAATTTTGAGAAATCGTCACATCATCTGGTTAAAATGTAGCAAAAAGTTTACGCTGTGCCATATTTAAAATAATATCATTATTAAATTGACAAAATGATATTTATCAAAACAAATCACTTGTAAAAGAAATTTATCAAGCAGTAGATTAAACTCGTTCACCAGATCTATTTTGAACATCATCGCTGAAGGCTGCAGCTATATATGTATATATAATATCAATCGAATATTTATGGACAAATTTGAGCTTATACGTTTAGGATTAAGCAAATATAAAAGCTTTGAAAATATTCAACACTTTTAAGTCCTAATAAATATTTAAATGGCATTCAAATGGTTATTTTAATAAATTCAATACACTCAGCAAATAGTGACGCATTTTGAATAGAAAAAGCTCGTATGATCATACTTTGCGAAAAATTAATTCGTAGAGTCATTTGATATACATTGTACAATATTTTTCTTCCATACTCTCTTTTCATTAATCCGTCGTGTTTTATGATTTTGTATCGTAGACACCTTCGTATTAAATGATGTCTAGACGAATTAGCTCTTGATTTTATTTTCTTTTCTCATATTTACTTATTTATCGATCACATAGAGCTCAACATTATTGCTATAATGAAATGACTGCTAATTGAACAATATTCTGCTCTCTAAAATAAATATTTGAGATGAATAAAATAGTATTTTATAATAAAACAGTAATTAGCTCTCAGACTAATTGTTTATTTTGAACTTTTTTTTTAATACAATCTAGCAATAATGTAAATATGTTGATTATAAATGAGTGATTGAATTTATGATATCAACTGAAGGTGCTTGATGGAATTTTAATATCAAATTTGAATTGTTACAACTCTGTACGATTCCACATGTTTTGTCACTAACAACCCGGGTTTTGCCTGTCAGCATCTTCAGGCATTATATCACACGAATGCAACAGAACTGAAGTAAAATAAACGGTTAGTATCGCATATACGTAATTTACTGCTTGCCTAGGGGTAAGTGTTTTCCTGCAATTAATGACTTTGATAATATATATATGCAATGCTTGCTGTTTATTTTACGTCAGTTCTGTTGCATCCATGTGATAGAATGCTTGAAGATGCCGAAATGTGAAACCAGGGTCGTTAGTGACAAAACATATGGAATCGTATAGAGTTGTAACAATTCAAATTTGAGTAATTGAATTTGAAGTTAAAAATTATAATGGAAAACTTTCGTTGGTAAAAGAATATATTACTAATTGAGAAAAATATATGTTTTATATTTTTTTCTTTGGAGAATCTATACAATCAAAATTGAGAAAAAACATCCGTATTCATTACATTGTAATCCGACAATACTAACTGGGTACCATATATATTGTTTCGATAATGTATGAAATATATGAATCAAATTACTAGGCCACTTTTTTTCCCAATTTGACTACAGATGTATGGATTATGTGTTTATATTGCGTGAATTGAAATCGTATTTTTTTCTATTGTTTTTTTTTAAATTTAATATTTAAGCTCTCACTAAATTGCATAATTAATTAATAGCGTAAACCATGCCAGTTGAAATGTTGCCTCGGCAGACCTGTAGGGATTTAAACTTAGTTCACAATGGCTTCTCTGCTACATGGCAATACAAATTAATATCAGAGTTCCACCAGATAGCGCTTGCCGCTATTGACTGTTAAATTAAGCTTTTAGTTCCGCACAACTCATAATGGAAATATATAATTTTATCACTTTAATGTGATGATTTAAATATACTGCAGTGAAGGCTTACATATAAAATAAAAATATTTTATCACTCATGCACATGATATTCATAAATAGATGATGTTCTGTATTTGAAAATGGAACAATAATCGTTGCCGAGTAGGCCATATTCTAGCTTTATTTTAAGATGCATCCAATATAGGCTTCAAATTTTTACATGAATACGTATTTTCATATATTTTCTTATCGGCGTAATTACTTTGGAATAATAAATAAGAATGATTGTATTCGTCAATGCAGCTAGAAAAAAATAAAATGGTAAAAACTATTGAAAAAAAAAAGTTTTTTAAAATTCAGAAACACAATAAATAAATAAAATAATTTATTTTATTTTATATATACATATCACTGAAATAAACAAGATACAAATTTATTCAAGTATGTACTCACTTCCTTTTAGTCATTTCGCATGAAATCAAAATTGAAAAGCAGCCGGTATTAAGCTGTTATATATGTTAACTTACTATAGGTTTTCATTATCCTTGTTTAATTTGGTTCCTCTCAACAAAGCTTAGATTAATGTAATAGAAATCGAACAAAAAATATTCATTATATCATTTGTCGTGAAAAGTTCAAAGTTTTCTATTACAACGCAATTTTGATTATAGTTATACCATAATATTGTCGTTACATAAAAAGCCTGAATTAGAGCTATATAAAACTATATAAACACATCTTTAGACCCTGCATTTTTGTTACTAAGAAAAATTGAGTGCTGTGAAATTATGTTTTGTTGAATAAAATCTGTGAAAGGTGTTTTATTATGATTTTATAATATTGAAATTGGCAAAGAAAAGCGTAGCAATAAACACAATTTAACAATCTTAATGATTAAATTATAAGAAGGCTAAGGAATTAAAAATAATTGTATTTATTTGGTCAACGAAATAAGGTGAGAAGATTATTGAAATGATAGCTTCACGGCTCAACTTGGCTAATAAATTAATGGAAATTCAATATCAAGATTTTTCTTTATCATTGTTTTCTAAGTGGTAGGGAATTCACAAGATATTTTAATTTTTAACCAAAAGGCCAACAGACTTACAAGGAATTACTACAAAAATCTGTGAAATTGTTGACGATATTAACATATTTCAAACCCGCGTTAAAAGTATAAATTTTGATGAAAATATATTCTGTTATATCCAACAGCTGATAGAGAACACACAAAATAAACCGCGTCTTTGTGTAGTTGGCAATTTTACGTCAGACATTTTCCAAAAAAAAACAATTCATCAAAAATCTTTGCAGCAAAGAAACGTATCATATTTTGCGCAATAAACATGATACATTTTCATACAATAAATAACAAAACAACGTTTTTTGGTGAGAAACAGTTGCCAAAAACTCGAGAATAATGCCCGAGATACTTATCCATATATATGGAGAAACACTATCAAATATTACATGGGTGTGTATAACAGAGCAAATAAAGAAAACAGACATGTTTTTCGCGCTAAAGAAACTAAATCTTGTATAATATTTTCGAGCACCTTGCAACATCGTCCACTTTCTTATACCCGAAAGAAATATTTGTGATTCAGTAATACAAAAAGTGTCGTGTCGTAATCTTTTTTCCATTGCATTAATAGTTATCGCGGGCATGCAAATATCTATAGTGAAGAGATTTTTATTTAAAAACAACTTTTATTTAAAAGTTAAACTCAAACGATACGCTATACAAAATGGGCTCTCAGTTTACTCTTTCGGGTGGTAAAAAGTCTTAAAACAGAATAGGAACTAAAAATAATTGATTCGTCGATGAATTTATTGATTTTTATCAAAATCATGTTTGTAAAGAGTTTCTCATTATTTGTCTTTAAACTTCAAAATACTACTAAAATTTGTCAAAATCATTTTCATTGCCTTCTTAGATCGTACAATGATTTGTTTGAAATACTTATTAGGAAACGGCATTTATCTTGTTTATAAAATCAACCAAAAAAAGGTAGTATGAAAAATATTTACAACTGAAGTTATCATGTCATGTTGAAAATGAATAACCATTAAGTATTCGCTTAAATCGTAGAAAAATTAAATCTTTTAAGTACTTATAAGTATACTTGTTGAAATTTTTATACTTTTTTTCATGTAAAAAACACGTAGTTTTCTTTATTTGTTATGAAAGAAGGAAAAACAGTTATGAAGACATAGCTACTCACAGATTTTGGCAATGCCATTTAAATTAAAAGTTATTTTTATATTCCTTTTCTTTTGTTATTTTACGATCAGAAATAGTCCATTCGTACGTACATTGTATAAAATCACAGCCTACAATTCAATACATCAAATATATAGTTCCATTATGATACCTCATTGCCTTGTATATCCTTAATTGATAATACTCGTAAATCATTAAATAAAATTTCTTCCTTATAACATGATGCTTCTTGAGGAAAGAGTTAACAGCAGCCTGCCGTTAGCTCACGAGGTAAACATCCACCACGCGTAGTCCTTTGTTATTTATTCAACAATGGTCCCACGTAATATCGCACAGTTATGTTACAACCAATTCTTGAGCGAGGGCTACAAATACAAACGTAATATATTTTGACAATAATTTCAACTGATTGACAAAAATGCGATTTTTATAATACTAGTGACATTATACACCGGAATAATGTATCGCCTGTCAACACTCACGTTTCCACACACCTCAAATTTTTGCCTTATTCACACAAGGACAGTGTTGTACTTTGGATAACAGATAAATAAACTTAAACAATTGTATTATGATTATTACAATATACTGTAAGACATTGAAAGAAATGTGTCACACGGTTGTTGTAGACAATTTATCACACTTTCAATCGCTTTCAATCCAACTGGAAAGTTTCGAGTATACTACTATTGTTATTAAGATTGCATAATTAACATTTATTACAAGGTGTTTTGAGAAAAAAACATCTTATAAGGATTTTTTTAAATTAAATAAATTGGGACTAACTTGGAAACCATCTTTTATTACTTTTATTATTTAAACTATCTAAAAATAAACAAAATATTTTGTTTCATCACAATTTCATATGAATGAAATTGAAGTATTTATTTTAGCATATTAAGTAATGTAGAAACTGAACCAAATTTTGTTTAAAATAATATGAACACTTAACTATGTAACACAAAATGTAAATTTTAGAAAATATGCGTTTTTACAAATATATATAAATATGCATTTTGGTAAACTTATTTTTTGACAAACGTACAAATAATTATACTACATGAACTAATCACAACCCTAGGTTCTACACAACTCCCCCAAAATACGATATTTTAGGTTATGTAAGTATGTATATGCGCATTCAAAGTAACTTCCTACTTCCGGGTAAATATAAATTTTCATATGCGGCCGAAAATTACACTTGTTTACCGAGATCGTTTGAAGTTTTCGCGGCGTTCTGTTATTTCTTTTTATTCGCGGCAAAAGAAAAAAAGAGCTTTTCTGAGGTGAAGGAAACTCATAATAATAACAATGCTTTTCCAACTGCGCCAGGATAAGGTCTGACAAAATAAGGACAACGATAACATTTTTCTGGAAAATATTTTTCCATTAAAAGGAATAAACATTTTATTGATATATAATTAAAACTGGTTCATTGTCATTTTCTGAGTTTTATTCATTGTGGTTTTTACGTTTAAAAGGCATTAAAATCTGTCATAAGATTTTTATCTGTAGTCAAAACATCGATTCAAATTCTCAAGTGACAAAATTGAACGATGAACTCTCACCTTTTTATCAAACTCGGAGAGAAGACTAGACGCAAAAAAATATCGCAGCTCCATTACTGGTGTAAATTTACATTTACAATTGATTTATATTGTTTGGAAGAGTAACGTTACGAACTAAAAAGAAGTAGCGTACCACTGCTCAAATAAAAATGTATTTAATTTTATTTGTGTTCATTTATTTTTGACCTAAATAGCATATAACATTCTTCAATTGTAAAAAAAACAGATTAAAGATTTTCAAATCATCACATAAAATAATTGCATAACATAAATTAAAACTCAATGCGCACGTGTTAAAGTAACAAGCTAGGCCGTTGGAACAGGAGAGAGGATGTGTTGTGTGCCTTTTCTGCACAGCTATATATAGATAAGCAAATATTAGTTTAAGCATAGTTCTGACGATGGCGTGAGCCGAAATAGCTATCAACTATATTTGTTTAAAATAATTTTGTAGAACTAAAATACATCGCTATTTTTTCTTGCCTTGTTATAATGGAGCTCTACCAAGTGAATGCCAATCCAATCAATGTACTGTGTACCTTTTCTCCACAGCTATATATAGATAGGTAATTGTTCATTTAAGCTTAGTTCTGATGAAGGCGAAAGCAGAAATAGCTATCAATTGTATTATATATCTTTTGATTTTTGTAGAACTAAAATACATTGCTGTTTTTTACCGCGTTATTATGAAGCTCTACAAAGTAAATGTCAATTCAATCAATACAATTACTGACAACGATAACCAATAACTTGTAAACAAAACATGACTTATATGACATTATAAATAGAGAAATTATGTAAAATCGTAAAATTAATGCCAATTTATTTATTTGAATTGATTCAATAATAACGAAAGCTTATAAAAATTATCCTTGTTATTTATTTACATTTATCAGTATAACACCTTATCTTTCACACCATACATGCATTGAGAATGTATTTTTGAGGCAATTTGTAACAGTTACTCGCCGCGGAAAAACGTAAGAGCTCCTTTGTTAGAGCGCTCTAACTATTATGGTGATGTGTTGTACTAAAACAATTTATCTAAACTTTTCAAAGTGTTTGCGAAGCCCATCTAACCTATGTATTGTTGTGTCGGCAAGTTTGTGTAAGTTAATGGTTGGAATAAAAAAGATATCGTTTAAAATCCCGAATTCATTTCAATACTGATAACGGTCATTATTCCGCAAATTTCTAACACTATCTGTAATGTATAATATTTTAAAAACAATCAAAACGAAGCAAAGCCATGCAAGATTTATTTAAAAGAACTATAAAATATGTATTTTGCAATACTAGATAAGAGTATCCGATGCTTTAAACAATTATCGAGTGGTATCCGTAAGATTTTGTCAATGAAGCTGAAATATTCTGGAACGTATAAGAGAAAAAAAAAGCCATTGGCGAGAGACAAGGAAGAAAATGTCTCCGTAAGGTGACTCTGTGTACAATGAAAATATTACGAACAAATTAATATAGTATTTATGATATCGACTGAAGGTGCTTGATGGAATTTCAAAATCAAATTAGAACTGTTACAACTTTGTACGATTCCACATGTTTTGTCACTGATTTGTTTTTTTTGATTGTGAATCTGTTTTTCGCTAATCTGAATTCGCTAATCACGTTATTAATGAATCACATAATATAAATTCAAACTCAGCCCCTAAATGTTTGCATCTTTGTAGTAAGGGTCGGAGAATGACGGCTTTGGAACAGCTGGAAATCAATAGACACCAATTATCACAAAGGATTCTTAGCGAACAAACTAACATAATAGTATCGCCACTTGTCCAGCCGTTGCACAAAGGGGTGGTCTGATTTGCTTCCCGAAGGACCACTTCCGTCCCACATATAATCTTATTGTCATAGACACCTATTGTTTCATTTAGAATTTTGAAAATTTAGTGTCATTGTGTTAAAGTAACAAGCTAGGCCGTTGGAACAGGAGAGAGCATGTGTTGTGTGCCTTTTCTGCACAGCTATATATAGATAAGCGAATGTTAGTTTAAGCATAGTTCTGACGATGGCGTGAGCCGAAATAGCTATCAACTATATTTGTTAAAAATAATTTTATAGAACTTAAATACATTGCTATTTTTTCACCGTGATTAACAATTTATATTTGATATCAAAATTGGCCACCTGTAACATGAACCCAGACCGCTTTCATCAAATTATTTTTTTCCCATTAGACCAGAGGTAAATTAGTGAATTTATAATTTGTTTCATGCGATTAAGCTCTGACTGACTCGCCAGTTCTGTTGCATCCGTGTAATAGAATGCTTTAAGATGCCGAAAGTCAAAACCCGAGTCGTTAGTGACAAAACATGTAAAATCGTACAAAGTTTTAACAATTAAAATTTGATTTTAAAGTTCCATCAAGCCCCATCAATCGATATCATAAATGATATGTTTTTGCTTAAAAACTGGAATAGTTGACAGAAAAAAGTATCAATAACAAAAGTAACATTCAATACAAACCTGATGTATCAAAGTTAAAATCACAGAACGGGAAATTAAAACCAATAACTAATTGAGTCAACAAATGTCTGAATAAAATCAACTCTCAAAAAACGTGAGAAAAACGATCAATGAATTTGTTACGTTACAAAGATAATGTTATACTGTAATTTGCCAAACGCTTTTGTTCTTTCACCGGGATTCTACCTTATCGGGATTATAAGACCCTATTTCGTTTATATACCAAGCTTTAAATGTAACAGGGATAATAATTAATTAGGACTTGAAACGCGGTCTAGTAAAAGTTTCAATTTTCAATTTATGTTTTTTATGTAATCTAAAGTTTTTCAGCCGTAGCATAATACTTTGCTTCAAGTTAAATTATGAATTTAAACTTGCGTCAGAAAGCCATTAAAAATATACCTTATGTATTTAAAATGAAATTTATTTTTGCAATGGCAAACATCCTATTTATTGTAAGAACTTTAAACGTGAATGTTGAGATGAAAAATGCATTTTGACATAATGCGACACAATTAGAATACAAATGAACCAATGAAAGACAAATCTAGATACTCTCAGACAGTAATTCTCGAGAGTTCTTACGTGAACATAAAAAGTACTTCAACTAATCACTATGTAAAAAACTCAAAACATACAAGAATATAAATGTTTTTTTTTTATATATATATTTGCTCAAAGGAAGTCACAGCAGTCTTTTCAATTTTTATACGAATTAAGTTGATTTTATTGTTAAACACTTCAGTATCAGTTTTCGTAATGTTTAATTCTTTATTTTTTATTAACAATAAAATCATATTCTACAATACATATGAAGATGATTATCCGTAACAAAATTTTGATACAAACAATGTTCAACACTGTAAGAACAATAGTATCCCGCGTGGCTTTAATAGACGTTCCGCAAAAATTAAGCTTCTTACGAATTACAACTTGCAGTTATAAATTTCATTACAGTAAACTCCCCAATAATGAGCTCCCCGTTAATGAGCCCCACAATAACATTTGCGGCAGATTCTCCAATAATGACTTAAATCCCCCGAATAATGAAAAAAATAAAACTCCTAATTAGGCTTTCATAAAAATAGTTCATACAAATCTATATTTAAGATACTGTCGCGGATTGTCTCGTGTCTCTAAATTCACATGTCTTGATAATGTGCACGACTTAAATAATTTATAATACGTATATGCTTAAGTAATATACATATTTATGATCAATTAATTAATTAAAAAATAATATGTAATTCCGTATTTCGAATAAAAAAAAATCAATTGAAAATTTAACCCCCCAATAATGAGCACCCCAGTAATGATCCCCCTATCTCTTCATTATTGGGGGGTTTACTGTACTTGAAAAATAAACTAAATTTTCTGATGAGCGAAGTGTTCCGTTGTTGAAAACGTTTGTGAAGCCCTGCTATACGGCATAAATAATTTGATTCATTCATAAGCCAACTAACTAGGCAGATTCTTATAGTTATGTATATTTTATTCACTAAATTCTATTGTGTATTCAGCATAGATACCGAGGTGGATAATTTGTTAAAATCCCATCGAATCCTTGAGAATATTAATGAAATATTCAGTAAACTTACTGCGGTATGGTATCCGTCTTTGTCAGAGATTACTGCACAAAAGAAGAAGAATTCTACGAAATGATCTACGCCATTATTAATATTAATGGCGGAGTCAACCAACACTGCGAGCAATATTATTGCATTAACATAAAATAAAGCTTTGTTTCTGTCATATAAAAAGCGAAATACGATCATACTAGACTCGAGTCATCTCATTATGGTGCCCTTGTACGTACAATACAGACAGTTGTTGGATAATAATTCAAATGTTTTGAATATACGCAGTGTACTTGGATGGCAATCGATGATTTATCATAATTATATCATTTCTTATTTTGATTCGATAAAATGTTTAGCAGACAAAATGGAACTGACGGAGAAAGTTGAATAATCAATATGGTGCGAAGAAACAACGGATCTCAATGTCTCAGATATATCAGTATTACTTTTACTTTGTTGTGACTGTTGTAGACGTGTTATATGTACATACTTTCTTAAAATAAAAAAATCATAATACTCAATAATGTTCTTACAATTGTATAATATAAATATATATGACTCGTTTTCAACTAGATATAACGTTTGTCTTAAGCGAAACTACTTCTAATTTGTGTATTACAAAATTTTGGAAATAGTACTCAAAGTTTCTTTTATTTATTTAGACATAATGTTTACCAAGAAGTTACAGTGAATACTTAAAATTTCGTCAAAACATACTTATTTAAAATACTCGAAACTTGCTGAAAACTATTCATCAAATATACTTAATAATAGGTTCGTTTCGAAGGAATCAAAGATCATTGCGAGAATATATACACTAAAAAGTCAAATTGTTTATGTTTTTATTAAAATAGCTTTAGCAAACGTAATTTGATTTTTTTTTCAATTGCGTGAATTATTAAAAAAAGCGAAAGAGATATTTCTATTAACTGATTCAGTAGTAGACGTTTTCAGTATGATCAAAGCAACAATAAAAAAACTGGGATTTAAATTAAAAATTAAAACCTCGTGATCCATTCTCATTTTTTTTTATACCAACAGCACTGTGTAAATTTGATTATGATATGTCACGATTTTAATTAAAAACAAAAAAAGAAAACATTACTCCGGATACCGCGTGTTTTTTTAGGCGTTATAAAAATCACCAGGGTGACGACGGCGTTTCCTTTATTTGTGTTTTATATAAACTAATTGCTTACTAATTTTGGTATAATCTATCATCACAAGCAGGGATGACGAGCGGAAATTTCTCTTACATCCTTTTCAGCGCCGGGCTTGCGTTATATTAAAAATATGCATTGTGTATTTTTTAATTATCAAACAAGCAATTTTGCCGTAAATCTGCGGCTCTATTAAGATTTTGTATCTTCAACTGTTAGCTTGCTGGTAAGTGTAATTGTTTATGACACATAGCAACATTGAAGGTTTAAAAATGATACTACTATAAAACTTTCAAAAAACACGGTGAACATAGTTCTGACGATGGCGTGAGCCGAAATAGCTATCAACTATATTTGTTAAAAATAATTTTGTAGAACTAAAATACATTGCTATTTTTTCACCGTGTTATAATGGAGTTCTACCAAGTGAATGCCAATTCAATCAACTTTCAAAAAAGTTCATCCGGTGAAGGAAACGTAAATTTTACGTTTATTGAATCGGGATTTACTTGGTGGAGCTACATTTTAATACGGTGAAAAAACAGCAATATATCTTAGTTCTAAAATATTTATAAGGTATACATTGTAGTCGATAACTATTTCGACTCACGCCTTCATCACAACATAAATCATTGAAATGAGCAATTAATTTAATGCTGCGATTTGAAGAAAAATATAACCGAAATTTAAATGAAGAACTAGTTTATTAAATCGGAATTTACTTTATAAAATTCCATTATAACGCAGTCAAAAAATAATAATGCATTTTAGCTTTCCAAAATATATATGATATATAGTTGATTTCATATGAGAAGACAAATGATTTTCCTTAGTTTAATTCTTTCGCACTGGTTATCAAACTTATATTTGTGTGTGCGTTTGTATGTATATGTATGCATGCGTATGTATAATATATGAGTATATAAATATGATTATTGTGTGTGTAATGTCCACGTGAACATGATTCATTGCAATTTACTCACTTCTGCAGCGACCAACGACTTCATATAACAAGAAAATCAATATGAAAGAGTCTTCTTAGCGCTCCATCAATTTGACACAAAAAAAACATTGCTATGTATTAATAATATACATTGATAATGTTTCATAAAACTAAAACTTTAAATAATCACTCCGTTAACAAAACAACTAAATTTTAATGAGCACAAAAAAAATATGTTCCTATCCGTTGATTTGAAATTATATCATCTTTCATTTTTTTTTGTTGATACAGTAAAAAGTCTAATAAATTAAAAAATATTTTTTCATTCATCTAGACTGAAATTTTGTTTCGTATTATTATAAGTAGCTCAATTTTATGTTCATTTCGTCATCAAGGAATATTTTTTACTTTACTAAAATTTAATTAACATTTTACGCAAAAACATTCGCAGAATAAGGTACTCATTATTTTATAGAGCGTATTAACATCAGTTTTCATTTAAATAATATTTTCCAAGCAAAATTGAGTTTTAGCATTTTAAGTAAAATTTACTTCAATTTTAATTATTGTGGTACAGTTCGTTTGCTACATACTTTTTTTTAAATCAAAAACAGTTATCTTTCGTTTTAAAATATACAATTAATTTCGTCGTGTATCTTTTTCAGTCTTCGGCTAAGTTTATTTAACCGTGTATGTTGCTTAATTCAACATCAATCGCACTGAAAAAGCTTGTAAGCTTAAACCAATAATTATTTATATTGTGTATGAAATTTTAATTTTTGTAATGAAATATCACACAAATACAAAACAAAGATCTTGAAAAGGTACAGATAAAAACAATCGAAAGAAATTATAAAGAGTATTCGACGATGAAAACGTTTGTATTTAAATAAAATTAATGTTTTCTGAATCAATGAAAAGTATTTAAAATGTTTTTTTTATGTGTAAAATATTCAGTTAAGGCTGAAAATCTTCAGTGATTTTTTTATTGTTAATTGGATAAATGTATCATTTAGTTTGTCACTCATATGGTTTTATGTATTTTTATATAAATAAAATGCAATATCTGTTTTTTTATTCCGAACGTTTAGGTAATGAAAGTAACTCTGATGGGGAGTATGAATTTGTTTCTTTTTTTAAATGCTTTTAATATAATATATTTATAAATAATTAACTGTTTCCGTCGTTATTTAAGGACTTTGACATATTCCATATGTGTCATCTGCTTCCGGTGTGGAGAAACATAAGTTCTAATATTAAAACTTTTTGAAGGAAATGAAATATGGGATATGAGAGAAGTTATGTTAATCGTTTTGATTAAAACAGGCGATTTAAGATCGCTCGGGCTTGGAATATCGCATAAGTTTGCTTGAAGTCAAATGTCGATGGATGTGAAACTATGGTAACCGAAGACGATGACACTTTCCACATAGCTACAGACCGAATATTTTTTTTAACTACTTTTTCACAGTTACAAATGTTTTTGATGATTAAATTTATACTAACACGGTGAAAAAAATAGCAATATATTTTAGTTTCAAAAAATTATTTTTTTAAATATAGTTGATAGCTATTTCGGCTCACTCCATCGTCAGAACCATGCTTTAACTAACATTCGCTTATCTATATATAGCTGTCAAGAAAAGGTACACAATACATCTTCTTTCCTGTTTTAACGACCTAGCTTGTTTCCTGTTTGAAATAAAATTAACAATTGTAAATGAAACTAACAAGGCGGCACAATAAAAAAAAAATCTTAAAAAATAAATAAAATACAAATTTAATTACATTTATGATTGTAACAAAATGAATACAAAGACAGGTGTATTTACAAAAGCAATACATATTAGTAGTATTATTTCAAAATGTGGCACTTTACTTCATTGATGGTTGCAAAGCCTTTGCCGGAAACTTGCCAGCAAAGTGGTGAATTCGAAGGCTTTCACGGAGGCAAGCGCAGCCTTTGAGTAAAAGCCACAGCGAAGACCGTGTTACAAAAGTGGATGGAATGCAATTTTCCCGCGTCTCTGATTCGATCAGAGATCATGTACGCCATTGTAGTACCGGTTTTATAGTTGCATGGAGAATAGCAACGATGTAGTATATTGTATTTAGTGAAGTCAATATGCGAAAGAAGGAAAGGTTGTGGGCAGAAATAGTTATATTATATATGCTAATAAATAATCAGATTTTTAGCTACGAACACATACCTCGTGGTAACAAAAAAAAAATATTTAACTAAAATTTCACAAAAAAGAGTGTTTCTTTATTCAGATTATAGGAATTGAATCGATGTTGAAAAAATTAAAATATAAAAGAATGTAATAATTTTTCAATGTATACATAAAATCCAGGTCGAAAGATGAAAGAAGTTAATGTAAAGAGTTTTATGTAATGATTTTTTCTTGTAAAACAGGACGTATCAAGAGCGGCAATCAAACCGCTATTCTTATGACAGCCGTTTCTATAACTGTCTTTTTAAAAAAATATTTTGCAACGGTAAGAAGTAGTCATTAAAAAATCTATTGAGGTAAACTTCCCACAAAACAAATATGCTTCACACTGTGAATATACGTTGAAGTATTAAATATTTAAGGGATTTCCTGCTTTTGAATTAAAACATATTTATTGTTTTCAAATAGAAAATAAAGCAACTGACTTCAAGCGAACGATTCTGTGATTTGCTTATTTTGTATATTAAAAAAAAATATATCTTCTATATGAAATTTATTAAACATACAAAAAAAAGGAAGGATTTTGATTGGATTTGGAAATGTTCTGACCCAACCATTTCATAAAATAAATATAATATCTTCTAAGAAATCACATTTTTCGCCATCTCTGTGAAAATTTTATTTCCTTAAATGTCTCTCGTACAACACCACAAATAGAAAATCCATTTTTCTTTGACGAAATTACATTTGACATTAGGATCATATCGATCGAGGCCACTGAAACTACTTTAGTAGAAATAATTGTATCATTTCAGAGAAAGCTCTGCCTTTATCTTATTTCAAACTAGTAGTGAAGGAATCTTTAACATGAAATATTAATTCCAAGAAAAATGAAAATTTTATCATTCAATACTTCATTTGATTGCAAAGAATAGTACATATATTTACCTCCTTATAAAATTCATTTATAAATGTCATAATACTGAAATATTTTATCTTATTTTATGACTCTTGATAAAACTCTCCTTTAGTTATTTAAACGAAGATCATATGACCATATGATTTCGAATCCCATATAGCAAGCTTGTTAAGTCAACATTTAATCCACAATCAGATTCGTTAATAGGCATCTATTTTTAAAAATTATATGAAGATTACTTTTCCAACAATTAACGTCCTTAATATAATCATTCATTCAAATTATTCGTCTAAAAAAAGGTTAGAATAATAATTTTCAATAAAAGCTAATCTGTGTATTCAATCTTTCTCGAAAAAGACAATGATTATCTTACTGACAATACGTACATTGATAAATAATACTGATGAATTTAAATGTTGACAAGACAATGTGAATATTTTAAATCTTTTACATGGGTTGAACACGTCCATATTTACGATTGTATTAATAGAAATCCGAAGACATAATACATATGTTCTATGAATTTTTGGGCATTAAATCTGTTTGTTGATATCTGTTTTAACGATTTCAGATTTATTCTTTATATTTTTTGGTTTTAAACGGAAAAAATAGCTTTTTTGGCTTTAATCGTACAAAGGTTGATATATTACATATGATTCAAAAAATCTACATCAAACCAACGCAAAACGTTCTTAACAAATGTTTGTCCATGCCGATTTAATATCTTAATCTACAAGCATCCATTATTTCTTTGGTATTATTTATATAACGGTAAAAAATATACATAGAGAAGATAAGAGAAAATTGAAAAAGTGTTTCGTATGCTCGCTCAGAACAAATCCCTCATCAGAATGGGATTTAGGTGAACCTGTCTAGACTGAAGAGTTTCCATGACATTGCGTCGTCATTTGACCTAATCTTGCCAACTATGTCATAAAACTAAACAAGAAGAGGTTTTTCTGTAATAAGACATTTTTATCGAGAAAGTTTATTTTAACGCCAATTTATTCCAATAGAAGTTTCGAATCGGCAAACAAATAACATAAATGATCAAACTTCTTGATAAGGAAAATTTTGAATGTTTTAAAAGATGTATTCCACAAGTTTCAAAAATTTATGTATGCTTATCAGAATTTATATAAATACATTTTTGTGATAGAAAAAAACGTTTTTAAAGTATTGAAAGCAATTAAATTTGATAAAACTTAAAACGAGAATTGAAATCACATAAATAACCCTGTCCAAGATATTAAAATAAAATTTAACATTTGACGGCTGATGACGGCTTTGGAACTGCTGGAAATCAATAGACATCAACTATCACAAAGGATTCTTAACGAACAAACTAAGATATGTCAGTCACCATTGCTCAACCCTCTGCGGGGTGCTTCATTGTTTCCGTAATAGACCATTTCCGTGCCATACGTAAACTAATTGATATAGCTGCCTTTTTAGTTACATTTACAATTTTTAGTTTTATTGCGAGCAAGAAACAAGCTAGGTCGTAAAACAGGAGAGAAGATGTATTGTGTACCTTTTCTACACAGCTATATATAGATAAGCAAATGTTTGTTTAAGCATAGTTCTGACAATGACGTGAGCCGAAATAGCTATCAACTATATTAAAAAAAAATAGTTTTGTAGAACTAAAATACATTGCGTTTTTTTTCACCGTGTTATAATGCATTTCTACCAAGTGAATGCCAATTCAATCAATAATTTGCTTTTTCTTGAACATATTTATATATATTATTAATCTTAGCTCTAAATCACAGCGATCGACAAATTTCATCAAACTGTAATTTTTTTTTTGTTTCCTACATTTTTCATATAATAAAAAATAAAATGATATTAACATATCTAAAATAATTGAATTGTACAACATTTTTTAAAAACACAAAAGATTATCAACAGTAACTACTTGCCAGAATATATTCACAATTTAGAATTGCATAGATTAAAATACCATATTTCAAGGAAACCGTTTAATTACGCCTAATTTATCTGTCCTAGCTGTCCAAAAAAACGTTAAGCACGTAGAGGTGCGGCTTAGTGTTTTCAAAAGATTTTCGCTTTGAAAATCTGTACTAATTTCCTAATGGTACCCTGGGGCAACTACCTATGAAACCTTACTAGAAAGCTATTTTAATGAAAAAACTGTCGCTAATGTAACTCCGGTTGTTTAAATGTGGCGCTTTGTAATGTTTAATTACGACGCAAAGTGTTATACAATGAAAAAGAGTTTTCTGTTTAACCATAACCATTTTTTAATACGTACAAAACTAACATTTAAATTGTTCAAAAACATGTTGAAACAAAAATGTTAACCATAAATAAAAATCACTTTATCTTTAGCGAACTGGCTTAAGTAGTTGATTTCGGCTACAGTGCTAACAGGCTTAAAACTTTTTGATACATAATTATTTTTTGATTGGACGTAGCAAGAGTAATAAACAATTCACTATTCTTACTATATCATCATTCTGGATCACTCTCTTTACAAAACAAAGCTTCAACTAATGAAAATCTGGTTAAATTTGGTTAATTTGGTTAAAAAAAAATTGGTTAAAAAAACTTCCTCAAAATATTCTAGATAATTTTGTAATTAATATGTAAGACGTTTGACATAGATATGTATATATACAAAATAATGATTATTATATTATTGTATCGCTGATATCTGTATATCAACTAGCGTTAGAAATCACAATATTACTGTTTGTATGATAAATCATAAGACAACAAATGTTAAGTGTTAATGACTGGTATATTTAAGTAATTAACCGAGTGAAGAGGAGACGACTGATTATAGATAACAAGGTTCACCACTAACTATAGTACCAAAGAAGAATACATCTTGAGAGAATATTATAGTAAAAGATACATATGGTTCTATATAAAAGACTTTTGAGAATGATCGTTTGGCAGGGATTTTTTTTTTTTAAATCCGCAACTACAACTTATCTAGAACACAACGCATCTATTGGATGATTTTTTGCAGATGTTTTTGAAGCCAAGAGTGACTTGTTACTCAGTAGTAGTTTATAATCATATAGGTGCGACGGGAGTTTTACAAACACTCATGTTTACTTAAAAACGCCAACTCGAACCCATGAGATTCGTCACGTAAGCCAACGACGTTGACTACTACACCACGTATCCTACAAGAGTCGTTACGCAATCCATGACAATAATTATTTAACTTTATAAGCAACATTTTTTTTCAGTAGATCTTAAATGTTTGGTTTGCGATTTATCTAACATATCAATTAAAAAAAAATGATTATTTAATGATAAAAGTGACATCCTTGTTATTCCCCACATTTACCGCACAACTATTTTCTTCACCTTCTAAATTATTGACGTACAATCCTGATAATTTCTTAAAATATTTCAAATCGTTACCGCAAATCAAAAAAAAACCGTTAAAACAAGTGAAAATGTTCTGTTTTTAAAAAGAAAATGCCGAATTTTAAACTGCGAGTTATTTAGTTCAGATAAAATCTACTCTAAATTAAATAGTCTCATTATCATTGATAACTTAATTGTAAAAATAATTGCAATAGCTTATTCTTGTCAATCAACCTTACTAGAACTTCAACTCAAAGATTTTCACTCGTAGGGAAAACACAATCTTTAGATTACAATATCATTCAATGTATTTATTAAAATATTTTTTATACATAAAAACTTTTAGCTATTATTTAAAAAAAACCATTTTGAAGTGAAAAATTGCGGACCCCATCTGTTGAGCCTTAATGTGGCGGTTATGTTTAAACTGCAAGCGTTGAGAAATATTTTCTTTTTTTTTTTCATAAATAACAATTGTAACATGATAATTATTTTGAAAATTATTTTGAACATTTCTAAACATGTGGCTCCTAATTATAACTTTGCAGTAAAGTTCGGAGCCATTATTTATTTTCTTATTAGAGCTTGCGTAACAAAATTTAAAACACTGATTTATATATGTATTATATATTAAAATGAGATATTTGGGTGGGATATTCAGGTGGGATTTTATTGCACTAAATGTGATAAAAGAAAACAAAACTCTCGCATAATGAAATAACAAAAAAATAAAAGGCAGACAGCTAGAACCTTTTTTTATAATTGTTTTAGTTTTAAAATGTTTAATTGTATAATTAAATAATTAAATGAAGATGAAAACTCAAAAACAGTTATTTTTTAAATATTTATAAAACTTGTAGTTTTTTTATTCAAAAAATTCTATTAAATAATGCCAAACAGTACTGTCAACAAGTATCCGCAATACCTCAATAATTTGATGCTACTACTACTCTTTACTACCTGGACAAACAACGTTGTGTTATTTTCCATATTGGTTTTGTAAAATAAAATGCTATGCCCAAATTTTACGTTATAATATATAATATGCTTAAAAGTATTTCAATGTCAAATTTTAATTGTTGAAATACTGCACGATTTCACATGTTTTGTCACTAACAACCCGGATTTCGTATTTCGTCATCTGCAGGCGCATTATACAGATGCAACAGAACTGACTATTCGGTCGTTAGTGACAAAAATTTTAAACATTCCAAATTTGTATGCGTTATAGTTAACGACCTCATAAAAATCTAAATGTTCAGATGATTAATGTAAAGGCGAAACATTTAGAGAATTTCTTTATTTTGCAATCAGAAATATATATTTTTTTTAATTTGTATCGCAAAATAACCACCCAAATAAATTGTTAACCCTTATTTTCTAATCGCTGTTTACTTATCGCAAATCTACCAGATTGACATCCCCTAGTTCTACGCTTTAAGCATATTCAGTAGTTAAAACATCAAGTTGTTGGTACCCGTAGAGTTGTACACTATAATATTGTTGCAAAGTACTGCCAACTGAAGCACTCTCAAACATTGTATTTTTTACGTCATTCAGTTACAAGCTAACATGGTAATTTTTACATACAATGAAAAACGACGTGTGGAATAATTTTAGCCATATACTTTACTACTAGATAAATTACTATGGATGCAAAAAGAGTAAAGGGTAATTTAATGCAACATTACTGCGTCAACAAAAACTAAATGAAATATGGATGATACTAGATAAGAAACATTATTTACATTGTTGGTGAATTCCATGTTACCATAACCAAGATTTTCTAATTGTGTACGCTATTCCGCCATTTTATAGTCGATCCGACATTTTAACAGCATACTGCAACTGTCATTTCACACCGCCATTTTACGATGAATTCTATCAGAGTTGAGATATTAAAAATGGGGGAAACCAAATGTTATTCATTTGAAAATACTTTGTACGGACTATTTTATTGTTATATTAAAGGAAATCATATGATTCATAGCTGTAATAACGTTTGAACGAGTGTGCTCAATCGTATTCATAGAAGGTTTCATAAAAAATATCTACTAAATCGAATCACCTTGACTACCAATCTCGGAACTGTGACATGATACATGTAAAGAGCATTATATAATGTTTTATCATACATAAAAGTTTACAAGTAATATAGGTCTCTCAGACTAAGAAAGATCATGTCAATATTAATTTGTATCATCATACTTTTGAAAGCCATCTCAAAAGCAACCAATATTGTATAGCAACGTTAAGAACGACTGTGATATTTGATTATCGTTATCAATGATTTTGATATTTGCAAACTTCAATTAAAATGTATACAGAAAACAAAATTTAATATATAATTGTTAGTATTAACAGAGTATTTTAGGTTAAAAACTGATTAATTATCATTTAAAGTATTGACTGACCAAATTTGTCTTAAAAATGTTCAATCTACAACTTATTATTCAAATACCCGGGTTATACCGCTTTTTCGCCCCATTGGTCGAAATACTTTTTTCTTTATTCTAACGGTAAAGGGTGTGTGTATATATATGGTAAAAAATAATTTGATTTTTGACTTATTAAATTATAACATTTTTTATTATCATTTATCAATTTACTAATATTTTAATAATTTACTTTCAAAATTACATGTCGCGAAATTTATCTTTTTAAATATATTTCAAATAGAAAATAATCTATTTTATGGTTAAGACAGCTTCTTTTTGATTATTCACTAATGGTATGTGTTATTTTGTTACTCTTAACTCAGCAAGAGATTTGTTGGATTCAAGTAAACCTTTGAATTTTAATATCACATTACAAATGTTTTCTGAGAATAATTGAACTCTTTTGTTAACTTGACACCTACAAACGAGTTTCTTTGTTGTTTTTCCCGTTCAAATGATTTAGTTTGTAAAATATTGAATAACACGTAGTTTAAGTATGACGTAGAAAACAATTTACAATCGATCTAATCGTAGAAATGATAAAAAACCTTGTGTTTGTGAAAATATATCAATTTCATAATTATAAAGGAGACTTTTTACAGTTTATGAAAGAAAAAATACCAGAATTTTATTTCATGAATCACAAGTGACAAAACAAAAACAAAAAATATATTTTGTGTATCAATACATAAGAAACCATAATCAATCGTTCTATAGTATTTCCAGAAGTATTCAAATGTAACAGAAAGGCTACAAACATTTTCCGGAGTTTTTTACTATTACACGTCACATCTGACTTCATTTTTCTTGAAAATTTAATATTTCAAGCAATGCTAGCGTTGGCAGGAAATTCGCCATTGTGCGCAAGTATGACGTTGGTACGAATCATTTATATTTTTCGCGACAGTTATCTGCGAAAATTCACTGAAAATACGCTGAAGGCACTTTGAGGTTTCACAGATGCAAACTGCACTTGATAAAACAGGGATTGGCAACGTGGCGCTCTCGGAAGACGTTCGATACACCCCTTCAAGCTGATAATTGAAGTCTCAAATTGTGACCCTTGGATTGAACATTTATTTTTATACAGATTGTGTTAATTGACTTTTTTTATCCAAATATTTAAATTTATTTTAAAGGGTACTTATACACCAGTATTAAATAACATTTTTACAACAAGAAAGTTTTTGATAATATTAGATTGTTACAGAGGGATGTCAATGACTTATTTCAGTGGTGCCAAGTTTATCATTAAGGATCACGTGTATTGTAAAAGAGCTTTTATTTTTGAATTTAAAAAAGTCCATGTGAAACAATTACACACAGTTCAACATTTTCCTTAAAATAATATTCCTTATTTATGTAATTAAAACAGAATTTTATTAAATTATTCAAAACCTTACAATCAGTTAATGTAATATAAAACAATGATTGTTAACGATGAAATGACGCATATTTTTTTAATCTTTAAAAAACAAAAAAAAATGAATTAAAAATACATTATTTTATTCAACATTGTTCAAATAAATTACATTACAAATGCGATTCAAGTTAACAACTTAATCCATATTTTTTAGAAAGATTGGACCTTCTTTATCAGTATACTAGTATCGAAACTGATTTTGAACATTCAATAAAATGCAGTACTGTAGTTATCAAGAAAAAAACCTTTATATTTCTTCTGTTAACGCATAAAAAGACCATATTAATGTGTAAGTGTTTATTTCAACTCAAAGATAGTTTATTCATATTGGTATCACGACATCAAACAGAAAAAAATCACAAGAAACATTTAATGCTTCTCAAATAATATATTGTACAACTACGTTCGTGAAACATGTAAATGACAAAAAATACTTCATCATTTTCCTAGAATTCCAGAAAAAAACTATATTTATTGTATATTCCCATGGCAAAGACATGCGTTATTTTTTCAGATTATCAGCTGCTGCAATTTATTTCCAAAAAATAAATGAACATTAAGCAGAAGGCTTATAAATACTAAAGTGTATTTCAATTAACATATAGAATTTTAAGTGTTTCTCAGTTTCTTATTTTTTAAATATTTTTGATTCTAAAATACATAATCGAATTTATTTAAACATTATTGAGTGCCTGTAAAACGACTAGTAAAAATAAATAAAAACGTCTTAAGACGTTTCGCTAAAAGTTCATATGCTCAAAAGTAAATAATAGTTTAGACATTTAAAAGCACGTAGATGAACGATTCTGTTAATTAATCATTGTGCTATTTTTGAAACATCAAGCAAACTTTTTTATCGGGTCTACAATTGTATGATAACTAAACACGAAATAGAAATAAAAATATGATATAACACTTTTGTTTCCGTTTTTTTATGAAAACTCACGTTGTAATTAAAACAGCGCCTGGTTAAAAATAAATCTCACCGCATTTGAAAATTTCAACTCTGTGATAAACTTTTAAATTACTTCTGCAAATGGATTTTTCAAATTCATTATGTCGCACCTACATTTTAGATTCTATGATCTAAGTCACCGCAGATGAAGGCTACTCAAAATGAAAAAAAATATAAAGAAAACCTTCGAACAATAGACGTCAATTTATATTAGAGTATTCTGGAATATTTTTTCAAACATTTTTTTATTCATATTTCACATTTGTTATTTTATATATTTTTGCATATTAAAAATCATCTGTTGACTAAACCCATGGCACATATTTCTACTAACTAAAATGCATTTTAGCATAAACTACAAGTGTAATTTTACCGATAGTGTATATTATATTTTTCAATGGCCTCAATTTAATCATATACTGGTTCAAATTTTAGCAGTGTTGCTAAAAAGTATATTCGTTTGTACGCCATTCAAATATTTGCTTCAAATTACAAAAAAAAATGAACAATGAGTTACGCACTCAGTTCGGTTCACGCCTTTAGATCAGATCATCCGATTTTCGATTCAATTTTTTAGCGGTATAGTAACGATTATAGTAAAAAAATAAGGTTATTTTTTTCTAGCTTAAGCTGCAATCACTTAAAATAGATTTTAATCTAACACAATAAAAAAATGGATAATTCAACCGTAATTGTTTTAAAAGTTAATTGTAAAATATTTTTTTTTATTCAATATAAAACATAAAAAATGGAAACAAGGAAATGACGTGTTATTTTTGGCTGTGTTATATTTAAGAAATTAGATAAGCTTTCAATGCAACAAATAAAATCATTAAACGTATCCTTGATTTCCGATGTATATTCATGAGCCCATTCGTAGCTGTGAATCACTGGCCACCTCACAAATTACGGCAAAAGTAATAGAGCTTTTCCATCCGGACACACGATAGGCAAAGCTTTTTATAGCTTTTATATCCTCTTTCTACCGTTGAGTATAAGCGCTTCACAGAAAAGCGTTTCTTAAAAGAAAGCCTGCGAGATAGTTATTTCCTCGATTTCTCGTAACAAGTTCTTTTGTGTCAATTCTATTGTAGCCGTGTAATAAAATGCCCGAAGATGCCGAAAGACAAAATCCAGTTTGTTGGTAATAAAATATGTGGAATCGTGCAATGTATCAAATTTTATATTTAAATTCCATCACACAACCTCAATGGATATCATAAAAGAATAGCCTTAGAAAAACAAAACACGTGTACCATTTAGTAACACACTTAGTGGAACGATAAAGTACACATTAGAATTCATATAAAAAAAAAGTTTTTACACAGAAACCTTTGTTTTTAAAAATGCAAATATTAGCAATTTTATTCAGGTTTGCATGATAACGTGGAATATTTGAACCTTATGAAATATTTTTTTTCATATTAAAGCGGCAATAAAATTTTGTTCTCAATGTTTTATATATTATAGATCCTGCTGTTGGCAGTTTTGTTTTACTTATCATTTGCTAAAAGGTCAATTTTGAATAAAATTAATCCAGCGTTTACATACTCGAAAGCATCGTATAAGCAAATCCTTTTATTTCATTTACACCGACGAATTTTTCCATTGCTTGAAAAACACTTACAACTCTTCCGTTACCTTTTTTGAAAGTTTTTCAATCTAACGAGCCAGCTCAGAATAATTAACATTTTAAATTGTGTGAAAAGACATCACGAGCCATTTTGAAAATAAGTAAGTGATTAAAATTTCAACAGAATATTAATTATTTTAAGATTCAAGATGAAGTCATCTTTAATTTTAAACAAACAAATTGTTACAAAGTTTTGCAAGTGAAATGAGATTTTTCACTTTCGAAATAAATGAGTTAATGTTTAAAAAAAAAACGTTAATTTTATGAAATACGGAAATTGAATCGAATTTCACCTCAATAACTTTTTTAGGCAATCCAAATAATAGTTGTAGATGAAAAGAAAATTTACTTTGTCACAATTAATAGTGTATTATACAATATATATATTTTATATATATAATTGCACTATCTTCAGAATGGTAATTGCTTACATAACATGCTATCAATAGATTTTTTTTTAATTTGATAAATATTTCAATACATGAGAAGAATGATTAAAAGTTAATGTTGTTGTTATTGACATAATATTTTTATACTCGTTTCCTCTTCGGAATATTGCCAATTTGTCACTTGTTACTTCGGCTAAGAAAGGATGACATAGTGTAATACACAAAAAAATACATCAAATATGTGTTTTATAAGAAAGTTTAGCTTAAATGTAAACATTATGTACTCATCAAATTCGAATCGTAATATAGATATGAAAATCGTTAACATGGTTATGATTTTATGTTTATTTTTTGTTCGTTCTGAACCGATATGAGATATTTTTTAATATATCGGTTAATTCTCATTATTTGAGAAAATATATTATCACTTATAATGTGTAATAAAATATTTAAAATACATTTCTATAATAATTATTGTTTCGAGTTGTTATAAAAACAACAATCCGACTTTCAAATACTTTGCGTTACTTTGTTAACATAACAGATTTTATATATTGGGATCTAAAATGTATTTAACGTTATTATCTGGTTATGATGATGAATTAATAAAATTATTAAAATAAACATATATGAATGAAACCGAGATAAATTGAATGATTTAAAATATTCATTTCTTTGGTTCCAAGCGATTCCAGCCTGCGTAAATCATATTACGTAAACATTAAATTACATCGACAATAAATAACAATCTGCTATGTTATTATAATGGCAACACTGGCCATTAACCGCCAATCTCTCCGTCAAATTGGTACCACTGTATTTTTGGCGCCAAGATAATTTCCAATATTTTCCGCTACAGGCGTCAAATGTCCGTGAATGACAAGGGCGGGGGATGACAAGTGGGCGCTGGGGGTTTTGGGCATAGTTACTTGAGCCGAAGCGTGTGATTGATGGCTAATTTATCTGTGATTTCTACCACAACCCTTGTTGGACCCTCAACGCCACTGCCTATTACTCTCCTCTGCCTAATTCCGATCAAAAATATTGTGTTTACTTCCTGGTGTTTGATCTTAGTTTAAAGTGAAGTTGGTATTATTTATGACTTTCGAAAGTTCGTGCAATTATAAGACAATCTTGTACATTTGATGTAGAATTAGCTTCTTGATGTGGCACAAGAGACACTAGCACTTTCTAGAGCTATTTTATACACTACTTCTTTATATGAGGTCCTAAAACAAAGACCAATACCTCAACGTTACTATGTAAGCTTTTTTTTTGAGTTTAACCCCAAAAAATAGTTTCCCTTTTCACGTACTGCATTGCCAAAAATACACTCTACAAGTCACCTACCTCTACAAGTCAAGCAAACAATTCATTGGCATTTACAGGAGTGAATTAAAATTGAGCATATCGGTTTCTGCTGGTATCTATTGAATTAATCTGTTTGCACTTGTCGTTCACATTTTCACAAAGCATTTTTTTTAATATTGTTTTTGGCGAGCTTTATAAGTTATTTTTTACATTATATTAATCATCGTGTAAAACTCACAGTCTTTGTGAATAATCTATGTTAAATTTTGGTTGGATTTTGCTCTTGTGTGTTTAATGATATTATATGACAATAGTTTTTTCGGCATAAATTAAATTTTCAATGTTTTGGTTTATATTTTAGTTTCTTTACTTAAAAAAATGGTTCAAAATCGTTTGATAGATTGAAATCATATACTTAAATGGTATTTCATGCCTCTTAACCCATCTTAAACTAAATATAAGCTTAAAAGAGATTCACTTTTAAGGTGTTAACTGTCACTTCTTGATAGAAAGGCATGATATTTTAAATAATAAAAACACCTTTTTTTAGTACTTATTTCCACAATATATTTTTTGATCAGGACCGGTTTCGCTCATCGCGAGCATTATCAACTGATCAGTTCTTATCAGTTGATAATGCTCGCGATGAGCGAAACCGGTCTTGATCAAAAAATATATTGTGGAAATAAGTACTTAAAAAATGTGTTTTTATTATTTAAAAGAGATTGACTGGTTTTCCTCATATTTTTTTTTACTCAATCTATCTCTTTTACCATTACTTTGGAATTAAGTTTATTGACTGAATAAAAATCAGTTTCAGTTTTAAAACTGTTTTTCATATTACTGGTAAACATTTAAAACATCCCAATTAAAGTTGTTTTTGCGGCAAATAGTTTTAAGGTAATTTGATAATATTCTTTTAAGGCAGTTAGAAAAGGATTTCAGAAAAAATAGTTTACCAGTTGGATTTTTCAATCATTATTATGAATACTTTATGAAAAATGTATGGAATAAATTCAGAATATAAATCACTATACAGCACATAACCAATCCACAAATTGATAAAAAAAAACTAACGAATTAAATTTTCCTTTCCGGATGTCAAGCATTTATTTTACTCAGCAATCAAGTAATAATTCTAAACATTATGAAAATGTGTGTTTACATTATGTATACTCAACTCTTTCTTAACATTATTCGAAAAAAGATATTAATCACATGCCAAAATTTCTTAATTAATTTTCTAGTTTACACATATAAAACATTGTGTTTCGCTCAATAGTCTGACATTGATTAAGCATCATACAATTTAAATAATTATGGCTAGAACCATGTTGAACTTTACACACCCTTGTGTTTAAAGCGTAGAAGTGATTGGGTTACACTCAACTCGCAACTTTGTTCAACCAGGGTCAAAACGATTTTTTACCGACATTATACTTTCATTGGTAAATAATTAATAACAAACAACACACTTGGTTTTTTTTTCTGGTGAAGATACTCTCAAGAGCTTTATTTAATGCGTAAAATATTTTTCAACAGCTGTTTTGTCAAAGTTATTTTTTTCTATAATATATCAGCATTTAAAGATATAAATAAATTTGATTTTGTATAATATTTAAACAAAGTGTGAGTTTTGCTTTGCTTTCTTAACTTTAATACTACGACACAAAGAACTTGATGTATACTTGAAGTTGATTTCGACGTAAAATTCATAACCTTAGAACCTTTGTATATCATATAAAAGCACTGTTGCGGTGGGCCTTTGTAAAAGCTCTGCCACTCAATATTAAAAGACGGGTAGCAGGAATCGGTTGAGAGCTTAAATCCTTTTTTTATCTTGCCTTCAGAAATGGTCACAAGTGCTAAATAATTTGGGATGAGATTGAAAAAATGATTGATCGAAGTTCTAACGGGGTAGCGTTAATTTTTTAATTAAATACTGCATTTATTCAGCAATTTCGTTCCGCCTTATCGGATTTTTCGATTGGTTTGTTCAATTTTTACCGTATAACAATATAGATGATGGATGAACAGACTACTGACGTTACGACAGATTATCGATATCCAGATAATATATTTTCTATAAAACTCTTTATTATTGATTCCAAAACAACTGTCATCACTATATATCGTGAATTCTTTCAGTTATTATTGTCACCGTGAATCAAGATATAGTTAAATTGTCGTCTTTATAGTATACTTAAAGGTTTATATCACATCTCAATCAGTAAATTACGTTAATTGAAAAGTATTTAGAAGGAGAAACTCTATTTTTTCTAGTGTATATTGTTCCAGTAAATTATCAAGTAACAAAAACAATACTTAATTATTATTTTACCAACATTTTCGCATGTACTGAATATTACATACGCAAGTTCCTAACTGTCGTTCATAATAAAGTGATTGTTTTTTGCGTGAATATTAGCTTCTTTCTTCGGGATTAAATTTATTCATTAGCCTGAATGGAGTGTATCAAATTGTTTTATGTTAACTTTAAGAAAAAAAATATTGAATTTTATATTTGTTTCGTGAAAATTCTCTATAATAAAATAATACTCACTAATTATTGAGCTAATCCAACTGATGCGTCAGAAATGAGGTTAAGAAATAGTGAAAGTTCTTTTATCGCTTGAAAGTCATAATTTTAACCCCAGTAGTAAATCATTTATAATCCAACATATTATCCTGGATATTAATTTTAATTGCTCGTTATTTATTATCTTTAACAAATAAAATCCATATATTTATTACATACATAATAGTCAAACTGGTGATAAGATAAAACTCAAGAAAATATTTTATTTATTTTACAACATTACTTGGTTATTTTTATGTAAACATTGTATTGAACCGTTAATTATAAATTATTTAATACTTCAAAAAATTACCTCCAAGGTGATGTTATTAAATTTGAAATCTTTGAGCAAAGAATATTTTTAACTTCGATAACTTAAGAGCTTATTACCTGGTATTCAGAAACAAACAATAACATCTCTATAACGCCTCTCTTAAGCTTTTTCTGAAAGCGCTTACAGGAGTTATACGGCTTTAGTGAATACCACAAAACATGCAATTAGTGTTTCACCTTTTCATTTAAGAGCTCTCACTGTGCCTACACTTAAGGAAGATTTTCGGGAATAAATTTCGACCCTGCCCGGCAATGGCGAGGATAGACGATTGGTGGGGAAGTTTTATGACCCACTCGCAGTTTACGACCCATAAATTCAACCAATATAATCTTCAACATAATTTTTCATGTTTCGTAGATGTGTTTTGATTTCCCGGCAAGGCTGGCGACAGTTTGTATCGGCTTTATCTTTATTGTTTTAAAAGAGCTACTAAAAAATTTGTAAGCAAAAAAAAAATCAGCAATTAAAATTACGAAAAACTTATTGAGTCACTACTTACTTTTTTTTGTTACTCACAAAAGATATGTATTTAAAAAAATCACACAAAATGTATTATAAAATTCGGAGAGAAATTCCAATTACCGTTAATTTATAATCTTTTCCGTTTTCAAAGTGTTATTACTAGAATATAATTTTTTTTATTAAGTTAAGTTTAATTTTATTGACAATGATCACGGTGAGGGATACCAGTCTTAATCGTAAAATTTGTTGAGTAAATAAATAGTAAAAAATGCGTTTCAAAATATTTTGCCTTTACATCGAGAAGTGACAGTTAAAACTTTCTATCAAATTTAACTCTAAACGAAATTTTTAAATAAATACAAATAAATATTTTTTTTTAATTTACAAAAAATTTTCACATAAGCTTGTATTTACATTTTCTTTAATCTAATTCCATATGAAACGTTAAAGCTAATTGAATCTATATAAAGCATAGGTTCCCAACCTTTTTCGGGTGGCAACACTTTTTCATAAAATCCATATGGCCCGCCACCCCTATACAATTCAAAAATATATATTTTAGTTGACCATATAAGTTGGCGACCCTCCAAAAAACCCTTCGCGACCCCCAGGTTGGGAGCCTAGGATACATTGTAAAGTATCAATAACGTCAGAAAGAAGCTTGACAAAAAAACGAGTTTCTTTGAATTTTCTTACTCTCGGATCGCAGCAACGCGCGTCGGGTCGGCCAGTTTAATATAAAATCATTACTTTCTTATTACCTAGGATTATTGGTACTAGTTGGACCTTTTAATTTAGAGTTAAAGGTACTAATCTAATACAGTTGTAATTAAAACTGCGCTACCTTTAAAAACAAGAAAGCTTTCATCTCGGATAATGTTAAAACATTACGCAGGTTTATGTTTACCTAGCAAACAATAATGTTCGGTCAAAGTAGATTAACACTTGGGTCCTTGTTGACGCACTGACCCTAGGTCCCAACTACCTTTTGAACCCAATTTCCATCTTAAATGCGAGTCAACATACTTAACGAAATTCACTAGATAATATTCTGAAAAGGTAAACCGATTAAATATTAAATATTTACGAAAATTGGTTTAATGTCATAGGAAATAGGCGAATAATGATAAATAAATAGTATGCAAGGCGAAAATGTTTTGAAATTGAAAATAATCCAAGCAATAGTGCATTACTTTCACACTTAAATAATAGAACAATTTAAAACAAAAATTAATATTAATCATAAGTGTTTTATTGTTTATTTTTACGAATAATTTTTATTGGTGTATAAAAACAATTATAATATATTAAATTAAAAAATGACAATGTTATACGATACTGTTTTTTAACAAATTTTTCACTATTATTATTCAGGCTTGAAAAGTTTGGTAAATGAAATATTTTATCATATTTTTAGAAAAGGAGTATTTATTCCACACATTATTTTTTTATTCAATTAATATATCTCTACTGTAATGAAATATATGGATCTTTGCATAACTTCAGATCAACATTAAAACAATGCAAAAAGATAGTGGTAAATTTTATTCCATATTTTCTACCTTTCATGGGTCCATCTTTATTATTTGAAGCATAATTAAAAAAGTAATCTGACCTGAGCTATTTTCTAAATATTATATTTAAATAAAAATTTCATTCATTTTATTGTTTTAAATATGAAAAAATCATTTCTGACAACAGTTTTACTTGATCAATATAAAAAGCGGACTTCACAAGTTTTAGAACAGCCAGTATTTTAGACATTTTCTTAGCCCGTTCCGTGCTAAATATTTCAAATAATATTTCACAAGTGTTGAACTTATGAGATTTGAAGATGAATTTATAAGTTTTATTTTTTAACAATTTGCTCGTAAACCTTTTTTTATAACGTAAACAATCTTTTATTTTTCAATATCAACACACTGCAGTCTGAACACGCTGGCAGTTAGTAAGTAAATTCAATATACTTCTCAATATCAACACACTGTATTCTGACACGCTGGCAGTTAGTAAGTAAATTCATATACTTGCCCGTTCGGATGCCTTGACTTTCTAAAGTCTTTTACCTCATTCCAAGAATGAGGAGAGATACAATAACGATTATCCAACCACAGATCCTGTCTTGTCAACAAGCTTGAGTCTTTTTATCATTGCTGTATTTGATAAAAGAGAGATTGAGATTGATTGTATAACAATATGCTGTTGCAAAAGAACATTAATACATCTTAATTATAAATTTATTTATGTTTACACCGAGTACGGGTTTGATTAGAATGATCCATATTTTCGCTTCGATTAAACAATTTATATATAATCAAATTTGAATTGTCACAACTTTGTACGATTCCACATGTTGTCACTAACGAACCGGGTTTCGCTTTTCGGCATCGTCAGGCATTCTATCACACGGATGCAACAGAGCTATACTTAGAACTTTTGAAATCGTACAAAAATGTAAAAACTCAAATTTGATACTGAAATTCCATCAAGCACTTTTAGTCGATATCTTAAATTACAATATATAATCATTGTTGAGCTCAAAATTGAAATTCAAAAGAATAACTTACCATTGCTGTAAAATAGCTATTTTTGTAGGACCTCCTTATAAATAAGTTTAGCAATGATAAAGTTCTTTCAAATTCCATTTGTTATAACAGTTGTATATTTAAAAAAAACAGTATCCCGCTATTGTAAAAACAACTGTAAGAGTAATAAGATACCTGAATTGCCAGAACTTAAACTAGACGCATTTATTTATTTGTCTTCCGGCAACCATAAATTATTATTTCATAAAAATACAAAGCTGCCAATTTCAAATGAATTATTGTATAAATGACTTTGGCCTACATTTGAGACGTGACGTCGCCAAAGTCTATATCTAGAACAATTTCCCGCTCAAAAGCAGGGCGAACGCAAAACAATATCATACATCAATGTCAATACATTGCATAATAATTACAAAAGCTGTTCGTTCCCTATCCGATTATTTTGTAAACACTCTGTCAATAAAGCGAATTCTGTTTTGAAATTTATTGATTGCATTCAGCATCTTATTAGCTGGGATTTTGACGCATGGTTTTAAATAAAAGTTGGATCTGCAAAGTTCATCATAGTATTTATTATCATATTTCACAGTTTACCGTGACGACTGTTTAGATAAATTGCTGAAATCATTTGAAAATACTTACTAAGTAAATTTTTTTTTGATTAATAAAAGTCCAAAAATCAAATTTAAATTTTTCGTCTAATATCTTCGTTTCATAGACAATTAACTGAAAAGAACTCAAATTATTTTTTTCTGTTGTTATTTTTAACTGTGAAACACATATACGCATAATGGTGTCGCTTCCAACACATACTTTTAGTAAATAAAAAAAAATCTATCCCTAAAAAGCATTTGCAGCCATGCCTTTTAGGGATAGATTTTTTTTAATAACTCTCTCTATCTATAATCTATATTATTGGTGAATATACATTTAACTCTCAGTTGAGTCTTCCTTATTGCTCTTATTTGAAGTAAGTTCAATGACTCGACAATTTGAAACATTAAATTCTACACTAGGTCACCTGATATACATTCCCACCGTAACCCACCAATTTTAAATAAATAGGTATCTCTAAATATCAATTTACTCAATTAAATTTTGAATATTGTTGACGATTGTTTATAAGATTTTCATTATTGATTGAATTGACATTCACTTGGTAGAACTCCATTATAACACGGTGAAAAAAATAACAATATATGTCGGTCACCATTTCTTAGCCCTCTGTGGGGTGCTTCTTTGTTTCTGTAATAGACGATTTCCGTTCCATATGTAAACTTATTGATATAACCACCTTTTTAGTTTCATTTTCAATTTTTAATTGTATTGCGAGCAAGAAACAAGCTAGGTCGTTAAAACAGGAGAGAAGACGTATTGTGTACCTTTTGTACACAGCTATAAACAGATAAGCAAATGTTAGTTTAAGCATAGTTCTGACGATGGCGTGAACCAAAATAGCTATCAACTATATTTTAAAAAATAATTTTATAGAACTAAAATACATGGCAATTTTTTTCACCGTGTTAAGATTTTTATTTTTTTAAATTAATGTGATAACAATTAAATCAACAGTTATTAAAATATTCAACAGATAAAAATATATAGATCTTTTAGTCTTATGGTATATTTTATTATTTAGTTCGTCTTATAAATAAACATATATAAACAATACAAATTGCAAACTGTGTCAGATTTTTTCAATCTGTGTCATATAATTCCCGAAGATGTCGAAAGGTGAAACCCGAGTCGTGAGTGACAAAACTTTTTTTTTTATATTATTATGAATGATGGATCAGTATTTATAAGACACATTCCATATATTCTATCACTTGAATAGAAATATAAATTTATTAATATGTTGAAATACCAATGAACCAATTCTTTTACTTGGAGATTTGAATTTTTTACAGTGTAATTTAGTGTAGCACAAAAGCATTCGTTGACTATTCGGCTTCTAGTCTGAATTATTGTGAATATCCAGTTTTCAATTTGAAGCTTATGGATTTTTATTCAGCATGTGAACAAAAGAAGTTTTAGTCAGAAAAATAGAAATGCAATATATTGCAAGCATTTTACAAATTTTAATTTTATTACTCTAGTAATTTAGATAGAATGAAGAAACTAAAGCATACTGTTTTCGTATATTTGAAAAAAAATCTCGTGAAAAAGCTGTGTATCACCATGGTCAAAAAGCTTCTGTCATGTGCTTATCACTCGAGATATAAATTCAAACCGTAATTTTATCTTCTTTTTAATTAATTCTCGTTGAAATCAGTTTTTTCATAGAATGGAAAACAAAGCTGATTTAATTTACACCATCGACTGAAAATTAATATTGAATTTAAATTGTTGAAACATTATACAACTCGGATTTCATATTTTGGCCTATTCAAACATGCGCTACATCTCTCGGATACAATATAAGTGGCACACGGTAAAAAGTTTGTATCTGTTTAATATAAAAGCATAATTACAGAGGAAAAATATATACCCTAAAGGTAGGAGCCAAATATATATGTTTGATCAATCACGATGAAAATTTAATTGGATAGTTTAAAACAATTAGATAACTATAATACTTCTTTTTAATGAGTGAATTACGGTGGTATTAAATGTCACGTGGTGTTAGCTAGGGCTTAAATGATTCAGATTACAAACATATCAAACTGATCTCACGTATGAGATATATTGTAAGAAGGGAGAATTAGAGAATTGAATTTGATCATAAAAGATAGTCATTGAATTTATAAAACTGAATTTATTTGCAAAATTTCTTGACAAAATAGTAAAGATCTATCGTATTTTGATGCAACTTGCTTCAACTAAAAAAATCATGTACAAATGTTCGAATAAAAAATGCGTCGCACGAAAACGTGTCAATCTTAGCGACGTAATCTTTTCATTAAGCGAGAGTTGCAAAAGAACGTCTAATTAGAATAACCGTAACTTAAAGCTCATGAACATGTCAAATTAAAACACCCAAAAGTGTATTCTGTTCATATATGGGTAGTCATTCAACTCACTGCCTGCTAACTTGTAAGTTTTTCAGACTTCGGATTGCAGTGTATTGATGCAATGGTTGATACAAAAGAACACAAATTTGTCAAAATATTTACAAACACACCAATTTTTGTAATTATTATATACCTCGAACCTCGATCAACCGTTCTCGCATAATACGTTTTCCCGGCTGGAACGTTAATTTTTTATAGTCCCGTCAAACTCCCATAAGAACAATGTTAAATAGTCTCGCATTGACCGTTTCCCGATTCCCCGATTTCCTCGATAAACCGTCTAAATATTTTGGCCCCGTCACAAATATTATCCCAATTGACCGTTTTTATTGCATATTTCTCCGTATCTCGGCAAGCAAGTTTGACACAGCCGAGTGCAGGTGTTATGTATAGACAAGTTGTAAACCGCTAACATGTATGTTAGACGTAACGCATTGGACGCATGTGCTATTTTTTGGGTTGAAATCCATCACACGCATATTATTGTTTATAATGCAAAAACATTTACAGTTGTTTAAAATTCATAGTAATAATGATTCCTGTACATACAAACTTTTAGTCACAAGTTTAGTAACAAGTCTTTGTTCCGATTAAAGTGCCAAATAACAAAGAAGCAAACTAATATAAAGGACTTAAAAATATATTTTATATACAGTATGTACAAGTAACTAATAAATAAATGTTTTTTACGACTTTATTTGTTTATTATTATTTGAAGCTTTCCCGCATTCACCGTTTCCCGCATTTACTGTTATTTTTTAAGGGTCCCTTTTGTTAACGTAAAATCGAGGTTTCACTGTATTATATTATTAAAAGTTTTTTTGATATACTCATAACTTAAATATTTTTTTTAAATAATAGTTATTAGATTTTTACCGTTACTCTACAAAGAACAGGTCATAACTGTAATTTTATTCTTGAATAAGCAACATTTTGTTTGAGTAAATTCTTGACGAGCAGTGTTCGTCCGAACTTAATTTTGATATAATAGAACCAAGAAACTCGCTTTGAAATAATTATCGCCGGTTGAAAATAGGCTAAACACCTGACGTTCATTCCTCACAACAGGTAAATGCGACGTGGAATTCTAAGTATTTTATTTATGGAAAGCGAGAGCAGGCTCGCTTCGTAATGGCCGGCAGTTAAATTTGTTCCCCCTTAACTGTTGTTTTATTAATCTATTTTGGAAACTCAGAGCTTGCAACATTCATTATATTTTACAACGTGGATACGACTCTAACTTGTTGAATATTGTACGATTGTATTAACATGGAACGTCTAATGGTATTAGATAGTAATAACTATTATTCAGTGGTTATTAAGTTGAAGTAAAATTACTATCTCAAACTAATAAATAAAATGCTTCTTAATAAATAAAAATAAAATCAAATATTAAGATACGTTTAAAATAAATTACACACTTCTTGTGATGTGTCAAATATGGTAAAAACGGAAAAAAATAACACAATTCATTGATATTAATTATTATAAGCACAACATGTTTTTTTTTTACAAAATTTAAATTCGTTTATATAACTTCATATCTTAGAAAACCGTGAACTGTTGGCTGTAAAACTTATAAGCAAACAACTACTCAAAATTAAATGAAATAAAATTATACATCCCCAAAATAAGTGTTATAGAATATTCCAAACAAAGCCCAGGAGAGACTTAAAATTAAGCATATCATGAATTGTTTATGCAAGCTTTTTTAAACCACCTCCGCTTCTATTGAACGAAATTTTTACTATAACTTTTTAATTCAGTTTCTCACCTAAGATTCCAGTAAAGATAATAATTAAATTATACCGAGGCAAAGAGACTAGTAATCAATTTATTGAAATGAAGGATGTAGACAGCATAAGAGTTAATGCTTTTGGGTCCTCTATATCACTTTTAAGGTGCTAACTGTCACTTTTTGATGAAAAGTTATAATATTTTATATTATAAAATAAATTTTGTAGAATTTATTTCCATAATATATATTTTATGATCCGGACCGGTTTCGCTCATCGCGAGCATCATTAACTGATCATTATCAATCTTTATTATTTTAAAAAAAGTCCTCATGTATGTATCAACTTCATTTTACTACAATATCCAATAATTTTTAAATTGTTTGCTGTCACTTCTTTCTGGATGGATTAATACTTAAAGAATAAAGCACAATGGTTATTACATTTTTTATAGTTTTATATATTTAAAACCAGGACAATTTTGTTCATTGTTAAAATTATCAACTCCCAATTCTCCAAAACAATTTCACATCATGGTGCATAAATTCACTTTTTCAAGGAGGATGTTACTAGTCAAAAACATCAAGATATTACAAGAGGTTAATTCATAACTATCACTGTATGCATTTTTAATAATTGGATGACTGAGAGTAAAATTCAAGCATCGCAAACACTCATACCATCGAACAAAAATCTTAAAGTAAAAAAAGCTGTCTGAATCTTTAATGCTTCGTAACTCTACTATAAGACCAAAGCTTTCAATTGTTACCACCCTTACAAAAGCCTTTCATATAAATATGTGCATGTTGTTATAATATAATATAATTATTGAAGTAAAAATTATATTGTATACAAAATTTATTGTTGCGTCTAGTTTTGTTCTCTTTCTTCATGAAATTAAAACAATTCATAATTATTTGCAGAAATGAAATAAAGAGATACAACGGAGCTTCAGGGTAGAAGAAATAAAACTGCATCGTTGCTAAAGACTCGACTTTTATAATAAGAAATTGTTAAAGATCTCTCTTGTCTTGATTGTTTGGCTTTATGCAATTAAAACTTAATAGTAGCTTACACTAACTGCAACATGTATGAATTCCTGCCTCGGGGAAAAATTTATTCGCTAATTATTTGTTCATTATTACTAAGTCGGTATTTTCCGTTTCATTTTATGCTTGACGGGAATGTTCTTTGTATTCAGGTAAGGTATTTTTAAGACTTGGATTAAGATAATTAAAAAAATATTTACTTAGCTCTAAAGAGTCTAATTGTAATAATAATTTATATTACAGAATTATTTTTTTTTTGGTTTTTCTTGCCATAGTAATTTTCAAAAAAAAACAAGAAAATTGAAGCCATTGAAATGTAAGCAAAAGCAAGGAATTGTAGATTCAGTAAGACTTTCTATTATATTATACAATGTCTTTGAATAACTAAACTCATTGAATTACAATTTTTCCATTTAAAAAAATTTTCTTGATTGATGTACAGTATAAAAATTTTGATTTGAAAAACTAAGACCATTCAGTTAAAAATGATTTTAAACGAATGTTCGTTTTCAGGTATTCAATATAATACTGTTTTTGAATTTATTATAACTGCAACCAATATCAATGTTGATCAATTATGTAAAATATGGTTCAATTTAATTACTCACGAATATTGTGGAAGATTGATTACGAAACCATACAAGCGATTTCACATTAAACGCAATCATTCAAATCAAAATTCTCTCAATAACATAATTTTATGATAAATTTGACGTGCGGTGGATGTAAAAGACATATTTTAAATGGACCAAGCTTTAGCTTACCAAAGTATATTATACATTACATACGAAAACAATTTCGTTTAATTCACTTATTTTGAAGAAATAAAATGTCAAAAACTCAGTAACAAAAAAGTTTATATGCTGAAAAATATCGCTATAATGTTAAGAGAGAAAAGTATAAAAAAATGTTTTTTTATGTCGGTACGATTATTAACGTGTTGCGCAAATAAAAATTACGAATTAGAATATCTATAAACGTATTTTTACGATATAAAAAAAACTTTGCAGACAATGGCGTCATAAGATAAGCAGATAAGGCGTATAAAAATAAATACTACCGTAAGATAAGGTTATAATCATATATAAAACTAAAAAACAACCGCCTTTGGGTTTCATCAAAAGAATACATCATTGCTTATGACCCTCGTTCAATTAAAATAAAACAAAGTATTATTCCGAAAGTTTCAGTCGTGCAAAAAATATGGAAGGCATTAGATATATACTGAGAGAAATTTACGTGTTATGTCTCGTACTTAATATTATTTATCATTCGCGCTTGCCACGTACAGCAAACATTCACCATGCGGCTGTCCCATTTGCAATTTGTTACGCAACGGTCATCAAGAACTCCGAAATCTCAACGTTTATAGAGAGAGCCGTAGTTAATTACTAGTCAAAGTTATCAAGCCAGTTGCAACATCTCTCCGTGTTAACTGAAGTCACAGGAAGTAATTTTAAAGCAATTCTCGATTATTCTGTCTACGACAAATATCGATTCAAAATTTATTGTGTATTTTAATATTTATCAATTGCATTTCATATCATACATATATATATATATCTAGAATATTTTTGACATATAATGTAACATATGTTTGAAAGTCGGACATCATTGAATGATTTCTTGAGATCAGAGATGCATTATGTGTTATTTTTGAATTATGTTTTTTACATTAAAATAACACAAAAAAAATGCTTTTTTTTTTCAATGATGTAGACCAGGAATTCCCAAATTTATATATTATACTCCAGAGCGCATTCTAAAATATCGATAGGTTGGCGGGAACCACCCATTACTACATTTTTTCTACCTAGTTACTCAAAAAATAAATAAAACTCTAGCAAATATATAAAAATAATTTTTATTTTTAATTAGTGTTTATGAAAAAATCTGTTACGTTCAAATAGTGGCGAGCACAAACGAATTGTTTCGCGGGCGCCATGGTGCCAGCGGACACGGGGTTGGGAATCCCTGATGTAGACCATAAAATTGTACTGTAATAATCTTTAAAAAAATACTGTATGAAACGGATGGCGTATTTTAATTATATACAATGTTTTGAGTAATCAAATCTCTACTGAACTATTAAATATTCGCTTTAATTTTTCAAACTTTAAACAATCATTAGTTTCATATGAGGTAATAACTTTGATGATTTATATAAAGGAAAATTCAGCACTCGACCGCAGTTATATTTTTTTTTCTTGGAAGAAGTGGTGAAGTAAGTTACAAACTTCGACAAGAGCTTTTAATGAAATGCTCAAAAGCAATAGATTGCTTTTGGCATCAGTTATGAGAAAACTTGTTCAAAATATCGAAAAAAAAAGCTTAGTTTGAGCTTTGTACTATTTGCGGGAAGTTCGTAGAGATTTTGTACTCACTTTATATTGTGAAATATAATAGAAAACATTTTGTTTTAAAATTATATTTCTTTTTCTTAGGCCATAAATACTAACCATACAAAGCTAATCCATATCGGTTTTATAATGATAACTTAATATAATTCAATCTCTTTTTTGGAAAAGAGTAAGTTTAAAGTATAATACTTGAAAATAACAAATAGTTTGCTGATCGCTACCTTGATATATTAGTTCAATGATGAGTAGAAAAGATGTTAAATATAACATACGTCACTAGATTGAAAACAGATCTATTTATCGATTAAAAAATTAATTGGTTTGTTTCTGTGGAATTGATGACGTTTTCACAGCAACCAAATACTAAAAACGCTCGTGTGAGTTCAACTACGTAATAACCACCAAAATAAATAGTCATTATTAAAATACAACTTAATACCGACGACGTGAGCATAAGCTTGCATCACTGAATTGTTTGAATAGAACACCGGATATAAGTATAAGAAATATTTTTTTTATTGTTTTTGTAACGATTTTCTGGAGTCGTAATTCTTTTTATATGACATAATCCAAACAATCATTATTTTAACATTGGCTCATATCATTTAATATATTTAATTTATTGGATCAAAGTGAACAACCCTGAATTTTTGATGTTTATCAAATTAATGATTTCGCAAATGATTTTTTAACATTTAAAAATATTTTCATTCGTACTCCCTAAACTTTTTAAATTTAAAATAGTATTTAATTGAAAATCGATTTAAATATAATAATATGTATAAAAATCAAAGAGCTTTAGTCTTTATTTCAAAGCTTAATTCATACAATTTCGCATGTATAAAGTTTACTTCTTTATTTAAAAATAAAAAGGATGGCATTTTAATCCTGCTTAAAAAATCATATAAACTGGCCACTGAAACAAGATAATTTTATCTGTGAAAGCACACTTTATTTACTTTTTTACTCTAGCATTAGAATGCTGCATAAAGAAAAAAAAGTGCTTTTGACAATGCATGATCTTTACAAAATTAATTACAAAGCCAAGCTTCAATACTCATTCATTTCAAAGTTTTCGGTTGACAATTAAACCTCTAAAACTTGCATCGTTAAGCTAGCACACATTGAGTTACCTTATCAATATGGTTGAAGCATTGTCTGATTTCGCTATAAAATATAGTTTTAATTTCACTGCAAATTACTCTTAACGAATTCAATCTATGCGATGAACAAAATGAAGTTCAATAATGATAGCATATTTCAAATATTCGATACTGCCTCTGAAACTCAGAAAAGGTAATTGATTCTAAATAACTACACAAGTTTGTTATGATCAGCAGTGAAATATTATAACGTCAGCTTGGGTAATTTAGCTAGACACTGTTGACTACGTAATCGATAATTCCAAATATTTTAGGTAACGTTCAATAAATCAGATTTATCAGGCCTGATATAACAGCCTTATTGGGTGTTAAATCGAAGCTCTAAATATACACCCTCAATGGGGTGGATTCTGATGGTGCGAAATTCAAACAGAAGCTTTTAAAGGGAGTAATTTGAATTGAGTAATTGTATGGTTATTCATTAGAGGTGTTATCAATTTTGTGCTGCTTGATAAAACAATATTATTAATGACCAAATTATTAACAGTAGAATAAGTATTCATTTTTATAAAACACATTCTTTTTTCATAATAATAACTCATGTTACATAAACAAAAGAACTAAAAACTTAATTAAATGTCCTAGAAAATATATATGCTTGCTGTTAATGAATAAAAATAACATTTTTTTAGTAACAAAAGTAACTAACATCGTTTATAATGATTTTTTCTGCTATTGAAATATATTTCGATGAATAAACAAATACCACTAAAATATGCCAATCAACAATTTAAAGAAAGTTCCATCACAGACAATTTTTAATATCGTAGTCAATCGGCAAACAATCTTGATCATTGTTCCTAATTAGATGTATTTTAACCGTGATTATCGCGTGGACACTTTCATTTGGTACGTAATAAATATTTAGAAAAAATATAATTATCATATAAGCTTATAACCATCCATGCATTAGTACTCAAATATATTAATCGATAAGTGCTTTCAAAACCTTAGTTCCACTTCCACGTTGGCAAACCTCACAAGAATCAAACACTTAAATACGAATTCAGTTTTAATAATATTCAGTTTTCTATCAATGATTCATTTCAGATTGTATTCATAAAATTTATAAATTACTTATCATTGACAAGGTACTCGATCATGTACTAACTCGTTTTCAAAATATATTTAATGGTAAAATATTCCGTTCTACAATGCTTTAAAGAAGATTTTTTGCTAACTTAAAATAAATATGTTACTTCTCAAATAGAATGAAAATCGGATTCAGGCTGCATCATACAAAATGAGTAATACAGAACCGTATCATATAGTTGTAACATTACATTTTAGTTGTATCAGCAAATATATATCTCTATATTATTCAATCTGCATTTGGCGTGTACAGACTACGTTTCTTACCAGACAAACTAAGATTCTATTTCCTCACATTCCGCTTTACTGAAAAGAATCTCTCCCGTCAACTAAGGCGTTCATCTTAAAAGTAATTTTGTTGTATAAAAAGGAAATGATATACTTTATTATTTCATCTATTGATAAGTCGTATAATTTGTGTGATGATTTTTCATCATTTAGTTAAATTGAAACGCATTAAGAGTTTTAAATGCTAAATATATCCTTTTATTCATTATTTCTCCAGCCGATATAATAATTTCCTAACAGCTTTATAATTACTTTCGAGTTTAGTCAATCTTACCAAACTCGCAATATTAATAAAGTGTACGATATGAACTGAAAGTGGTTTGTAGAATTTTAACAACAATTTTAAATTTGAATTGTTGAAAACTTCTACATTTCTACATGTTTTTTGGCTCATGATCCGGGTTTCTTTCTTTGGACGTCTTTAGGCATTGTATCACAAGCATGCAATAGAACTGGCAATATATTGATTGATGTATTTAAATTCACGTGTTTTTTTAATATTCTTACTTCTGTAACCAATCTTACATATCATACTTAAACCAATCTCAATGCATTCCGTGTCGTCAAGGAATGACAAAATTATCAACATATAACGAGAAACCTCTATTGTTTAAGTACTTATTTATAGGTTACACAGTATCAAAACCGAAAAACAACATCTCTATTGCTACAGATTGAACGAAAAAATCTCTGATTCGAAAATGCAACAAGATATTGACGCTTAGTATTTTATTTCCTAAAAAAAAAACTCTTATTAATTATTATTAAATTAAAGTTTAAAAAAGATGAGGTCGTTCCAACAGCATTATGTTTCAAATAAAATGAATATTAAAACTGACTAGATCAAATATAACCACCAGGTGCACACCGTAGAAGTTATTTCAGTTTGTCTGGCGTAGTATAAGTAGAAAAAAGCCTTATATGTATGGAAAGACAATATGTGTAGTTTGTGGAAATAATAGTGCATTTCTTGGTAAAGATTTTCTCTTTTTTCTTCTTTTGCAGGTTGGGTTTTTCATGCGAATTGAAGGGGGATGATTCTTTTGTCGCGGTTAGAACTAGAGTTCTTTAAAGCACTTATACACATGCGAATCATTAAAAATGGTATGCTTTATTAAGTATTGTGTTAAATTATACGAATATATATTAAAAAAAAACTACCGGTAAATATCAAAAATTTATGAAAAATTAACATTAATTTTTAATATTTACTGGAAGAGATTTAGTAGAGACGTTTTATCAATTACATATACTGTATGTTTTTTAGGCATTTTTTTTTTAATTAACATTTTGACTACACAATATCGATTTTGGATCACACAAACACATTCAAGAAAAGCTTTATTGAAAACATTACAGGCAATGCATCATGATGTCAGTTGTTTTATTACTTTTATTATATTATCAAATTTTACTAATCAGTCATAATCAATTCTCGTTTGTCAATGATTTCTATCAAACAATGAAAATGTTTTTGAAATCGACTTGGGGTGTTTGAAAGAGTTTTAAATCATCTTTTCAAATTAAATATTCAACTCATTAATCGAATTTCCCGTTTTTAATAAAATGACGAATAAAGATACTCTCAGCCACTGGAATTTTTTTTTAATTTGTCGTCTGTTCAAAAATTCAATTAATAATTTTCTGCCAAATTTCTCTTTGTAATTTAAATCCGATATTTACTTTTTCATTTATCAATATTCAAGGAAATTAAAAGTGATCGGTATACGTGGAAAATGTGAAAGGTTATATTTCAAAGAAGTAATTTGGCCAATATATCAAAAAAAAGTTCAGTAATATTTTAGATTTTAGCTCTGCATGGGAATTACTTACGGCCCAACATTTGCAAAGACCAGCGCGCCGCAAAAAATTGCGCACGGCACTGCGCGTCCTGTTAAAAAATGCATAAGTCATTTCGCCTCGGGAATTATTTATCGGGCCGCCACTGTGCCAGGGCATCGAGTGCAGTGCCAGGGGAGCTTAGTGCTTTTTGCGGCATTTAAATGTTGGCATAGTACATTATATGGGTTTTGATACGAGTCATTACTAAAAAATTCAACACAACATTTCAGACGAAATACGATTTTTGTCTCTTTTTTTCTCTTACTGTATGACAAATAAGATGAATAAAAAAGTGTGACATTTGCAAAGGTATTATTTATAATATGCATAAAAGAGTTTTGATACGTTTGTTACTGTGAAAACATTAGACAAGAAACGGGTCAAAAGTACTTTACAACAAATATTCATTGTTTCTACATTTTTTATGATATTCGTTTTCTGTGCATAATGGTCAATAAATACTGAAATAAGTCTTCAACTTCAACATGCTCTTATGTGTTTTTTTTTTCATTTTTTTGTGATAAATAACAATTTTTAAATAATGAAAACACATTTTCTTCTACTATATCCACAATATATTTATAATTAAGACCGATTTCACTCATCGCAAATATTATCAAATATTGGTTTGGTCACTTCATTTAAATTGACTATATATTCTTTAAAAAAATATGTGTATTTTTTATCCTTTTTTAAAGTTAGAAATACTAAATACTAAATAATTTACGGAAAGAAAAATGAAAAAAAACTAAAAAATAAATATTTCAACAAACAAAAAGCTATATATTTAATAACCTAAGAAGATTATCTTAAAAAAAAAACTATGTTTTGAATCGCGTACTCATACACTTCGATAATTAACATAGATAATTCATGTACCAATTTTACATGGCTTATATTTTTTTAAGTCAAAATATGACAGTCAAATCAAGGAAGATATATCATTTGAAAGTTTACAGGACTGCGATCGATACAAGATCTACATCTAAATTTCAATTAGCATTCTCAGTCGATATCTCAAATTGAACATTTTTTTACAATGTTTATCGTGTAAGCTTTGGAAAAGAAAAAAACAAGCTTTAACAATGTTAGTGTCACATTTAACGTAGCATTGCATTTTTTATTTAAGCAAAGCACACTAAGAAATTACTAAAATTAAAAAAATTGTATATTTATAATAATAAATCTTTTATTCGACGAACAATACTCCAACGGACTGTAAAATTAACAGAAAAAAAAAATATCTGATATATTAATTGGGAAAAAAGTTTTGTCACTTTTGTACACATTCGATGTTTCCATTCTGTGCATAATTGCCCTATAATCACTTAGTTAAATCAGTCTATGCACATATTTATCGATGATTATTATCCACAATATATCACACACGAAATAAATTATGTATTGCTTCCCAATTTATCTACCATGGTCGCTTCCAATGTAAATAATATCTTTCAACGACAACTTATATTACATTTTTCAACTAACATTTTTTCAATGACAGAAACAAAAATATATTAGAGTTAGAACATAACAAACAAATAAGCTTGTTTTCACAACATTCGTATGTTTTCATTTTTATTCCTTGATATCAAAATGCTTTAAAGAATATCAACAAATTGAGTAAAAACTATTTACTTAATTTTTGGATTGAAACTATTCATAAAATATATTTCTTTCAATTTTATAATATAGTTATATAAATTTTGAAAGGTATTTTTTCTGTGGATAGTTGTTAATATTAAATAAAAACATTTTTTGCTATGTTCATAACAAAGGAGATTGAATTTTTATACAATTGATTATTGTTATACATTCTGTACATTCAGTTAACCCCATAAGACTCTTGCATCTATATTTTTAACTCGATCTCTTAAAAAAAAAACATTTATTCCGGAATAATTTCAAATAAGTATTTAATACAAAAAAAAAGCTTGTTTCAATATTTCTCAAACAACGATTGTAAATACATGTCCTCGAGAGTTTCAATTGGTAACACCTTCCTGAGAAAGACGTAGGTACTGAAATAAGGTTTTCCTTCTTCCGGCCTCTCGTCGTATAGAATAATACCGAGGCTTACTTTTCAGTGGGTTCTTTGCTTTCAAAGACTACTGAAAAACTACCCCTTCCCTTTTCCCGGTTTCACATCTCGCAAAAAACAACTCTTCGTTCAAACATATGCAAGCCCGTCACTAAAAAAATGCATTTCTTCTTCGACACGGCTGACAGTGGCGGATTAACTCAAATTCACAGATTCTGGATTCACATGTTCGTCAATCGATTTTATTTCATTCATAACCATTATAATAGACTAAGCTCGAAATATCGTTACAGAAATTAAACGTTCAAGTCTTATAGTATTGTACTGTATTTAAACTCAGTATAGCATCCATAAAAAGGTTATTTTAATAAATACTGTTTGTAATGTAGTCGGTCTTGTTTCTTCTACACAATAAATTAGATAAATTTAGGTAACGACTAAAACTTCTTCCTTTTGACTATCTATAATATCAGCTAATTATGTAAGTACTCATCATACAAATAAATTAATTTCAAAAATAAGCGTGTCAAACATACTTTGCCAAAAGAACTTTATAAAAAAAAAAAATTTTTTTAGATTACTGTTATCCTCACTTTACTCCTCATCAGAGTTTTTATTAGAAAAACATTTAATGGGTAAATCAAAATTGTTACGGAATTCATTCTTCTTATGATTATCTTATTAAGTCATGTGCAGTAAAAATCAATTGTTCGTTTTTTAAGCTCAACTTATTGACTAAAATCACGTTTGCTACCTATTTTGAAACAATAATTATAGCAAAATCGGTTTTCATCATAAAATATATTATGGTAAAATAATCTAAAAATATTTTTTTATTATATTAAGTATTATGTATTTCACGGTGAAAAAATAGCAGTGTATCCTAGTTCTACCAAATTTATAAGATTCGGCTTACACTTTCATCAGAATTATAATTCTTTAGTTAAAGTAATGATAGTTCTAATAAAGGTTAGGTTAATTAGAACTAAAATACATTGCTATTATTTCACTGTGGTGTATAATACAATAATGGTGTTCTCCCAAGTAAATACCAAATCAATCAATGAATTATGTATTTTCGTCAATAAGTGATAGTTCCCCTCAATAGTTAATATCGGTTTAATCGTGAAACATTTCGACATGGCTCGTCAATAGAACTGTGAATCAAAGTTATCAAAAAACAATTTATCATATTGTTTCTTATGTAAAGCCACATTACATCAAGCGTTTATGTCCATTTGGGACAAATTAATTTCACATTAAGAAATGTTACAGTGCTGTACGTGTATTAAACGATCTGTTGGATAACGTTCACAGAAAGGAATAATAATACCATCACATCCACCACTGCAAATGAAAACTAAGCTCTTCCCTCACCCTTTCCTTTCTCTTCCATACTCAGTACCTACATCTGCAAAAATATATACCATTCCCCCGCCGCCACTGAATACAAACTGAAGAACGCAATTGTAGAGAGAGTTCTGTGAGGAAGAAATTTTGCATATGTGCTACATGTCTATTAGTACAGTATTTTTAAGTGTCTTCTTTCAATTTCATAATTCAATATTGGGATGAGTTCTTTGTACACACACCTTAAATGACAATTACATAGCAATTAAATAATTTTTCAATGTTTTATTTCAAATGACGGTAAGATTCACAAAGTTCATCCAGCAAACAAATTTTCAATGCATATCAAGTAAAGTCTATTATAGTGTCACGAATATTAGATAGTATATCCATATATTGATTCTTCATACAACTCTTGAATATCTGGGATAATTTTTTTAAAAATTTTGTGTATAAATTTAAACATTGTATATCAGGAGAACCTTACTTCGTTGCGTGAGCTTTCACCTTTTTTTTGTTTTCATGGTAGTTAAGCTTTCTGATTTTCTCACAATATCATTTTTCAACAAATTATCAAAAGAAAAAAAATGACAAATATTTTGATTCGATTGTCTCAGTTCTATAATAAATTCGATAATTTAATACAATTTTACTAATATACAATTTATTTAATTTTCCTTATAAATGTGTATTTTTTATATAAATTAAGCATGTCAATTACTAAAAACATAAAAGGTTTTAGTGCAGCGATCACTTGATGTAAATTGCCTTGTTGAGTCGTAACACCGTAGATCCGTAGAGCCGTAGACTCGTAGACCACCGTGTGGCGTAGCACGCTTGACAACAAGGTAAATTAAAAGGACTTCCTTACAGAATGAAGAGAGTGTTAGTTTAAAAGCATGTGTGGTTAGGTTTTAATACAGAAAATACATTATCTTGTTATACCGTGCTAGAATCAGGTTCGTTTTTCAATCGCTCAGTTGTAAGACTAATTTGATACAATAAATAGCATTGGCCAAGTAATCAAATACACTTTTATGGTGTCAATTGTTAATTTTTAATGGGGAGACATGATACTTTAAATAACTGAAACACATATTTGTACTATTTTTACAATATATTAGGGCCTGTTTCACTAATCGCGAGTATTGTTAACCGATTATTTCTAGAAAAGAAAATGTTTTTCATCATAAAATATACTGTGAAAATAGTGTTAAAATATAGTGCTATAAAATATGTGTTATATGCGTTTTGACAAAGTATTTTTCTTTAATTTTATTCAATGAAACTTCGAAATGTTTATAATGAAATTATATTGAAAGCTCTTTGTAAATGTTTTTTTAACTTTATTTTTCATTTACTTTAGCTAGCTTTACTCGATTACATTTTCTTGCATTGCAAAATAGTGATTGAATGACTCGGGAAAAAGAAAATTCGTGGAATATTATGAGATAAGCCTCATACTATATAATGGGAGCACCGTAAAAAAATATTGTTTATTAATTTAAATACCATGATTTTGAGCATCAATTTTACTTTCTCATCATTTTATTAATTTTTTAAGCCACTCAAGAGTAAGCAGTTAGCATCGATTAGCACATATTTAATATATGTCTACTTGTCAAGCTTTATTGTAAATATTTAAGCCTTCCGTCAAACCAATACGTCAACCCAACACTATATTCTAATTGTTTTGAATAATCTCCACTATTAATATTATGATCAGAACTGGTTTCCCTCATCAATAACATTGTCAACTGATGTAAATTTATAATTCAAACTTTTTTTTTTAAATATCATGCCTTTGCACCAAGAAGTGACAGTTAACACTTTAAAAGAGACATTTTTATTGATTCAACAATTTTTCATCTAATATATAGCGGGCACCAAAAGACAACAAAAAAGACCACATCAAAAAATTCAAAACGCCTATAAAATAAACTTTACTCTTTATGATATTTTTTCTACGTCGTAATTTACTTTTTGATACTACAACTATCACACAGTAGGATGGAATCATCACTTGTTATCAAAAACTAATAAATCGACTTAACAGCAGTGCTGATTCGAAGCTTAAGGAGCTACGTTACGTAGACACTTCACTGTGTCATAATTATCAATATTTATACTATCAAATCTTAACTGTCTAAAACACACTTAGCCATCTCCACAAGATTTTATCTCAGTATCTAATCAAAATCGAGAAGAGGAGCTTTGACTCATTTGTAGCACAATTGAATAATAAAAATAATATTTCAAAAAATCCTTTTTATTGCAAAAGAAATCATTAGATTTCGCTTACCTTTTTTTTCACGATGCTGGATTTCTAATAATTGTTTTTTCCTACAATTTATGACATCAACTAAAGGTGCTTGATGTAATTTCAATATCAAATTTGAATTGTTACAACTTTGTACGATTTCACATGTTTTGTCGCTAGTGACTCGGGTTTCGCCTTTCGGCAGTTGAGTCTTAGAACTTAGTCAGTTCTGTTGCATCCGTGTGATAGAATCCCTGAAGATGCCTAAAGGCGAAACCCGGATCGTTAGTGACAAAACGTGTGAAATCGTACAAAGTTGTAACAATTCAAATGTCAAAATGAATTAAAATACTTTCCAACATTACTAAAAAACCCACCTTTGATTTGTCATATTTATTACGCATGTCAGTTTTAACCCCAATCTCCCCTTCATACTCTCTTTAACTAGATGTAATTATACTAACTATTCTGTGTATGTAATGTTTCTAGTGTTATTATGAGTACATTCACTGTAACATAAATGGCACACAGTAACCCTGGATTGTAATCCCTCGGGAAAGATATAAAGGTATAATTTTAGTTGCTTTAGTTATGCTACATTTACATGAGACAATGAGATTATGTAATTAATTTTATTGACTGAATATACTGAAAGCAAACACTTCTGTTTATAGCATTTCATATTATCAAAGTATCAGATAAAATATCAAAAATATATATGAAAGGATTCATTATAACAAACATTTATATTTGTCAGTTATATAACAGTATATGTGTTATCAATCGTCAACATAAAACCGTTGGCCAGTTATAGATTTTTTAATATTCGCCGGCTATAACTTTCATGACATTTAAAGTTTTTGATATCTTGAAATAGATCTACATACGTGTGTCAATATTTTGTATTTTAATTTTGTTTTAACATTTCCCTTTGTTTTTTAAAATATTTTATTTATGATCATATATGATAAATAGCAAATATTGATTACTTGGCCACTTATCATACTACAGTAATAAGTCTCCGCGTAAGATACTTCAAAAGAAGAGATTTTACAATATTTTAATACATGCTAGAGCTTTTAAACGATTTTAAATGTAGGATTTCGTATCGGATTTTTTAAAGAAATGATATCCGAAATTGGAGACGTTTTGATTTGAAGACCAAGAAGACCATATCATTCTTTAATGACAACTTTTATAACAAAATATATATATTATAGTAAAAACTGGAAGGTAGATTTAATAATGTTGAAAAATGGAAAAAAAATAAGAATGGTTGATACCTTATCTAATCAGTCAATTTGCGCTTATCATAAAATAGTTTACTATACTATTCTACTACAATTCACCCTTTTAATATTTGATAGGGTGTTTTACATTTAACGCCTTTATATATGTATAAAACAAATTTCGCTTTACTATTTATAATTATTTTCAGTTGATTACGGTTAACTTATATTTTTGTTAATCTTGATTGCAAAAAATCGGTGTGGCATTTTTTTGAAACACGACACGCGTTTATTGGACGCATAAGGTACAGTAAAAATACAAATGAATGTCAAATACAATATATATATATACATATTTTGATTATTCAATAAATCTTAATTGTTTTATAATAGTAACGAATTTTCAGCAGTCACATATTTTTCTTACACAGTATCTCTATCAGTTATTTTCTTTGAAGACATAAAAATAATATACCTAGATCTTTAAACCATTTTTAATAAACTTTCTGCCCGTTGTAATAAACGCCTCAGGTGTAGTGACAGCTGATTTGAGTGTGTTGATAAATGATACTCAAAAATATGAGAGTGTTAACATTATCAGACCTTAAGTATACAAGCTTAAATATGTGTTAAAATGTTGTTTTCCTATCAATCTCCATAAGTTTGATTACCTTAAAACATTCAATTTTTGCATATTAGTTATAAAGCCCAGTTTAATAGTAGTCTTATCAGTTAATTATTTTTTGTTCATTTAGAAAGTTAATGATAATAAAATTCCAATGCTTATTAAATTTTATTTATATCTTTATTCAACTTTTTTCAAACACTCTTTCATAAAAAAACTTAAATAAGATCCGAGTTTTTTACTCATTATTTATATTGACAGAGCATAATAAATAAACCTAAATTAACAATGTTAATTTATTTGAAAATAACGTCATATCTTTTAATTTGAACTCGAATTTGTCTACGTAATTGATTGGAAATGATTGAGTTAAGCAACAATTTTCTTTGGCGTTTAATGTTTCCTAGAAAAGTGAGCATAAATAATTTCATCATGCAAAATTTTCATGGGCTATTTGAAAAACCCAACACAGCTAAGAACTGAAGAAATATTTATTAAGTGGGGATTTTTTTTAAATTTCAGACAGACGGTTTTTTAACTGTCGGTGAGAGAAAAGTATATCAAGGCTAGTTGATGACAACCCATATTTAATGCTAATTAAAAAAAGCTCGATTTTATATCATAGAGTATAAAAAATTGAAAAAGACTACATCAACATCACTTATCAAATAGAAAATAAACAACATCTGTTTATTGAGATTTTTCTGTAAAATGATGTCACGTGTTACAACATTATAATAGAACTTTCTTCTTAGAAGCTTTAATATCACGAAATAACGCTTATTTATCTTAGTTAGAGAGTTAAATAGTAATAGCATAAAAATAAATTTCTATTCAAATCCAAAATTTACAACTCTTTTGCCACGATTGCCTTCTTATTTGTACGCTAGTATCCAGGAGCATATATTTATTTATTTATTATATTCTTCTTATTTCCTAGGGTTTGATGTTATGCACTTTAATGTGTAAAAAAACCCTTCTTAATAAACGCAAATCTCTTCATCATTGGTGTCTTCAAACTTATAAGGTAATTGTATTGCGTCGCTAAATTTTCGCACCCTTAACTGGTGGTATATAATATTGTTACTATTTATGTTTCCCATAAATAAATGAATCTTTAAAAATTTATCCAGCAGCCGATTTTATATTGCTAAATTTACAAAGTGACCTTTTTTCTTTGTATTTATCAATGCTTTAATCCTATTATACAGTTTAAAAAAACAATAGTATAATGGAAAAGCAAATTATTGGCTATTTAAAAAAAACATCGATAAAAAACATCGGTTAGCAAACATTCGTAAAGTATTAATAAAAAAGTTTTTAAAAATGTAATAAAACATTAATTTTATCGTTAAAAATTTATTGTATACATTATTTTGGCGTAAAAGTTTTATAAGCTGTTTATGACTCTCACTCAGCGAGTAAACGCGATTAGTGAGATTAAAATTTTAATGCTTCTCTTAAAAAATGATCGAAACCAGATTCTTTTTCAATCTCATTGAGTAAAATTTTACAGTAAAGCACATAAATATGTATCCTATATTAAGCAATTAAGAGGAAACGATTCATTCAATTTACGTTCATTTCGAAACGATTTTCATGAAAAATGTATTTTCTTTAAATATGTATATTTTATGCCACATATGTTTGATTAACTGCGTCAGTTAAAGTGTTTATAATTTATATAAATTGAACAGTTAACATCAAATCTTTTGTCATCTTTCAATAAATTTAATAAAATCATCCTGTAAAAAATATACATATATAATAACAAAAACTTTGTGATTAACATTGAACCGAGTAGATGCTTTTTGTTTTTATAAAAATTTCTATGCCAAAAAATATCGAAACACAAAAATTTCTTTTGCTTATAGCTTTTTTTAAAAATAATATATTGCCGCTTTTTTAATATACAATTTATTGCCGTTTTAAGTTCACGAATATAAAAATAAATATTTTTTGAATCGACAAAGGTGTAGGCAATAAAGAATAGAGAATGCGTCAGAACACCTCCAAACTACCTGAAAATACCTAGAACTAAGTCCTGCATAATATTATATTACATCGAATTTGTAAAACTTCCAAAAATTGTAACTAAATTAGCATTTAAAAAAATAATCAAAATAACAAGAGCGGAAATATTTTTTTTATATGTCTAAAGATATCGAGTTTCGATTCAATACAGTTCGGACAGTTCTCAATGTTAGTTTTATGGCATCCATGTGATAAAATGACTGATGATGCAAAAAGTTTAACCCCGGATTGCTTATGACAAAACATGTGGAATCATACGAGGCACTCTCGTTATTAATTTTATCGACTTTGATTACTACATGGAATTTCAACATCAAAATTAAGTTTTTCAATCACTTGACTCTCTCATATATTTTGAGATATCAATAGGCAAAAACCGGGTTCCAAAACAAGTCCTATGAGGAAAGGAATAATGGGTATTTAGCCAGTATTATATTACATAAAGAAATGAAAACTTTAAAGAATTGTTTTGATGCTTGAAAATCAGTTAAAAATTTGTTTATCATAACATAAACACTAGAAAAATTCACAATACTCAAACTTTAAAGAAATACCAGCAACTTATTTTTGCTTGTTCCTCCACTTGAATACAAATGCTTAAATATAGACACCCATTGATTGGTTCTGTTAGATACTTATCAAATATACCTTTTCTTAATGTTTTGTGATAAGCAACTTATTTTTGCTTGTTCCTCCACTTGAATACAAATCCTTAAATATAGACACCCATTGATTGGTTCTGTTAGGTACTTATCACAAATACCCTTTCTTAATGTTTTGTGATAAGATAAACTCGAATAAGATCAATTGAATAAAAATGAATTATTGTTACAATAGATACGTTCATTAATTAGCTTACATTTAGAGACAAGTCTAACTTCGCATAAAATTTGTGATAAAATATACATAAAAAAATATTCTAATAACGAGTAATGCTCCTAATGTGTTCACTGCCACGTCTTGATCGATCATTAGATGATAATTCTCGCAATGAGCAAAACCGGTCCTGATCTACAGTAACAAAATTTTATTAATTTAAAAAACGAGTAATGCATTATTTTTTTGTAACTTTTTTTCTAATGCTTTCCAGATTTCGAACTAGTTGAAATAAATATAATATTCAAGATTGCTTCACGCGAGTAAAATATTAAACTGCACTAGCTGCTGTATTATATTTACATACATGTGAAGTATTAAACTCCAAGTAGATTAAAAAGCAATCTACGGCAACTTGCTTCCGCGAAATCAATTTTTCTCGCGCTGTTCACCAAAAGACTTTCAAAAAATAAATAAATAATGCATCATATAAGGAATAGCTTTTTATATTTCCTTTGAGATTATTCCATTCGACGGAACGTTAGGCCACAATCCATCAACATGTGTTACAAAAATTCAGCACGAGATGTTTTTTATATTGTAAATTGATCATAAATTTAATGATACAGTTTGAAAGATATATTCACGTCTTTTGAAAGACTTTAAGTATTTTCTTTGTACATATTCAACAAACAATTTATTGATGTTAATTTGAACTTCCAATTTTCAGTATTATTTTTTCCATAAAAATTCTGTAGTCTTCTAAGTTATATCTTTCCAAATATTTGCTTCAGTCTCACCAATAATTTATATATTATTAAATCACCAGAAAGCCATAATTGGTAGAAAAAAGGATAAGGGGGATGAAAAGGGGACATCAAAAATATGACTTGAAGCAACCCTATCAAATTCATTAATGTGACATGTAATATTATACAATATATTCATACATAAATCAATGTGTTTATTTTTCTATCGATACGGTTCATGGTTAGTTTAACGATAGTCTTCAGTGCAATTTTGTATCTTCAGCTGTTTGCTTTTGATCTTGCCGAAAACTTTTTATAGTAGTCCTTTTTTGACTATTGCAAAGAATTTTTGACACTGTGCGTCCTTTATTTTAATTGAAACTTTATCATAGAAGTCTTTGATCCAGAATCCAGATGTTTTTATGAAATTGGATAAGTTTTGTTGAGTCTTGATTTTTTAAAATTGGTTATTGGATTAAATCATATCGAAAGTCATGCTATTCAAAACACTCTACCATTTTTGAATTACTAGAAATGATTGAAAAAAACTGAATATTCAACATGTTTCCCAACACGTGCAGCTACGTAGTCTTACCATTTTTATTAAATAATGTATTTTACAGCGTGAAACAATTATAATGTTTAACATAAATTTTTGAGCTTATAAGTTAGCTCGGGTGAGCTTTTTATGAGTCGAGATCTATTTGCTTGTCACAAAATACCGATAATTTTCTGACTGGATAGATATTTTTATAGTGTAAAAATCAAATTAAATTTGGCTTTTTGAAAAGCATACAATTTTCAAGATCGTTAATGCGTCATATAAACAGGGATTTTATATGGACATTAGAGTCATGATGTTACTAACTGTTTAATGAAAAATACCTCAAATTGCCAAAAAAATAATGATTAGGCGAATAAGAATTTAAGAAAATATTCATAATATAACATACATGTGTTCTTTATTGAGCTTTTTGTTTTTGATTCTTCGAAACAAATTAGTTATAATTTTGATCACAAACTTCAAAACATTTCATTTGTATGCGTCCTTTGGTGATTAAAATATATTTATTGTCTTTACACATATAATGTCAAACGCCGATGTCTTTCAGGCATTTGTATCGAAATTATTACTTGGAAGCGACCCAACATCTTTCGTTAAAAATGTCTTTGATATAAAGTATAAACATTATCTTGAAAACGAAAGCAAAAGTATTGCAGAATATTTAATCATATAACGATTAACCCTTCTAATAATTGATCGAATTGTTCCAGTTTTTTTTTATCTATTAAATATTCTGAAGTTCATAATATAAGCAATGATTGTGTTAATCCGAAATGAGATATCTTACATTCATCACCATATAATTTTCGTTTTGAAAAATACGAAGCCTTAAAAATTGATCGATTAGTCGCTTTAATTACTTTATAGTGTTCACAATTTAAGTAACGGTTTGTTAACACGCAAAATTCATTGTAAATTTGTAATAAGATATTTTACTATTAGTGTTATTCAATCAATCATTCAAACAGCGTCTGCCTAAATAAAAATAAATTAATGAATTTGAATTGCATTGCTTCACAGAATTCAATCTGATATCATTTTCAAAACAATTCGTTGAATCGTATTATTTTTTACGAAATGTAAATTTATTTATTCCTAACCTCACAATTAATGCTTCTTGCTGCGTGTTTTCTTTGATCAACAGTTTTTTAATTATGCTTTAAATGCAATTTTCTTTGTTAACCAAATATGGTATATAATTCTACTTTATAAAATAACACAACATGTAAAACTACTTCCATGACGTGAATTGGCGTTCCGTTTTATTCTTCAATTATTTATAATTATGCATATAACAAGGTTTGTTGTATTATATTCGGGATATGAAAGCGCAGTATTAAACGTGTAGTACACTACTGAAACATTGCCAACAAGTGAATGTTAACTTTTAATGGCAAGCACATTACAACATTAACGAGATGTTCAATGCACAAGCTAGTGTCACTCAACGCTGGCGTTAAATTAATTTTACTTTCTTCCTATCACTGAGTGCTAGCGTCAGGTTTTCTATTATGCTATAGTATTCATATTTTATACCTTGTCTTGGGTAGTATATAGTGAATTTTTCTGTATCACAAACAGCTTTAAATTAATATGTATTGATAGTTTTAAACGAAAAATTATTGTCATATTTCTTCCGGATACAATTAAATTAAAATGAAATTATGATATTTTTTTTTTATATGATTCGGTTTTTTTGTAAGTCGGTATAAATTTACTTGAAGGATTACATTGAAATCTTTTTTTATAACTATGTAAAATAAATAATCAAACACAAGAATTACAAAAAAATATCACATAAATTTACAGTGATTGGCTACCGTTTTTTTTTTTGTTTATATTGTATTTTTTTAGTTGAAATTGGCAGGAGTGTACATAACTTAGAATAAAAATGTATGAATCTCAACGATGAAAAAATTAAACAGTAAAAAAAACAGATTCACAATTCGCTAATCACGTTACAAAGGAATCACATAATATAAATTCAAACTCAGCGCCTAAGTTTCTGCATCTTTGTAGTAAGGATCGCAGGATGACGGCTTTGGAACAGATGGAAATCAATAGACATTAACTATTACAAAGGATTCCTAACGAACAAATTAAGATATGTCTATTGCCATTGCTCAAACCGCTGTGGGATGTATATTTGTTTCTGTTATAGATCATTTCCGTGCCATATGTAAACTTATTGATATATCCGCCTTTTAAGTTTCATTTACAATTTTTAGTTTTATTGCGAACAAGAAACAAGCTAGGTCGTTAAAACGGGAGAGAAGACGCATTGTGTACATTTTCTACACAGCTATATATAGATAAGCAGATGTTAGTTTAAGCATAGTTCTGACGATGGCGTAAGCCGAAATAGCTATCAACTATATTTTAAAAAATAATTTAGTAGAACTTAAAAACATTGCTATTTTTTTCACCGTGTTATGATGAAAAAAGTATTCTCATGATTTATTATTTTGTAGAATTTTACAACTTGATCAAATATTTCATAATAAATATTCACTATTTGTAAAATATTAATTTTAATAGATGGCTTTGATATTCCACTCACTATGTTAATAGATGTTATACGTGTTTCGCTTATCTAAGAATCATCCTCAAACTGACAATGTCTTAAAGTTTTTCATTACTAACGTCAGCAGTAAATTTTATTTTTAGTTAAATAATGTGAGTACAGTGGATTTCTTGTCTTTTGACTGGACTTGAGGAGAAAGCTAGAAAAAAAATGTTTTTTCTTCATCTTTTAGCCAAATAATGACACTTTTATGACAAATATAATAGTATTTTTATGGAATTAAAATCAGTAATGTCACAAATACAGCAAACAATTCGCTACAACTGAACGATATGTAGGAAGAAATAGCCATTTTTATTCATAAAATTTGTAATACAAACTTTTTTTCAATACCCTATCACTGGAGGGTGACAATTAACTGCATCTGTTACATTTTGTCAAAAATTACATTCCTGATCAGTTTTTTATGAATTTTATATTTCAATTGTATATACAAACACTGATTCATCGGAAAGAGCTTTTATATTGCTAAGTTTTGTTACTTTATGTGTTTAAATATTCAGCATGAAAGTGAATAAGCTCACTCAAGTTCCATAGTAATGTATTATATTAGATTTTACCGGGTATTACTGGATTCAAATAAGTAATCCCACATTAAACATAGTTAAAGCTCATAAACAATGCTTACATAAATAACCAGTATACAAATATTTATGTCTCAATAACACATAAAATATTAATTTATATAACGTACCTAAAAGTACACATGGAAAATAAAAGTATTTTTCGCTGATTGCCCCTTTGAGGCCTCCATACATATTTTTAATATCGGAGAAGTTACTAACGTAGGAAACTAATTTTATCTCATTATGACTGATAGACCGATAACATTTCATCGTAAATCAAACTTTAAATCATTCTTGGTTGATGTAATAAGTAAGCAAAACGAATAGAGTCAAACATCCTGTATAATCCACTTTGATCATTTTCATATAATTATATTTCGTCATCTGTCTGGGTTGCCAAAACGAGTAATTAATGTCGGTATACTTTTCCCAGTTTCTTGTGGAAAAATAAATCATTATAACATAACATTCATAAAACTAGAGCGGTCAATGTATTATATTTTTGCATAATAACTTCTTCCAGGAGGTCAAAAAAAATCTGTTTAACAGCATTTCAAGGTTTTAGCCCATTTCATCATTACTTGAATGATTAAAATTATTTTGACTATATTTGAAATAAAAAAAAAGAAACATTTACTCTTGATAAAAATTTTCATCGAAATATAAGAAACATAAATTTTTGTAAATTAATCTTAACATCAGTTTTACGTACTTATCTTCTTACAGATCCAGAAACTGGAAAAATAATGATTAATCTTAACACTTCTTCTGAGACTTGATAAAAAAACATGGTTGGGAGACTAAAATTGACGGAACAATTTATTTTGTTATACTCCATTCAAATCTTAATTAAAATATTAAGTAAAATCCATATTTTATGATAAAATTGAAAAATGTTAAGTTTTATATTATACTTTTAAATTTTCAGCAAATTATTAAAAAAGAGACTTAGGGAGCTTTAAATTGATGGTGTCACTTCGACAGACGAATTAAATTAACAGTGTACATTTCGATACCACAGAGTGAACCGTTGAAATTTAATGTTGATAGACATACAACATATTACATAAACATGTTTTAAAATAAAGTATGTGTGAACCTATTAATCACATGCCACGTACTATAAACAACCGTGTTAATTTCATGACAACAAAAACTCGTTTTTACGAGGTTTTGTGTGACGTGTATATACGATTTATTATAATTTTTGTATAGCTATAAAAATGTAAATTTGCCTTGAAAACATACCTGTAACGTCGCGTCAATTTTCCAAAATAATGAACACTTCTTTGTTAACACTCACATAAAACTTATGTCTAATTTTGAACACCAAAATATCACCCGTGAAGTAACCAAACATCGCTTGATACAAGATGCGGCTACTGGCAACACCTGCCCGTGGTGTTCATTCTATTTTTGAAACAAAATAATATTATTCTATTCTTTTTGTTTAATAGCATACACATTGTTTAATATTTATTTTTAGTTAACTGCAATTTTTAAATGTTTGTAACGAATATTTTTCACAATTTTTTTTTTCGACTTATTTCATACTATGTTTGCTATTAATTTTTATCTTTAGAACTTAAATAAAAGCATCTTTTAAGTCAAAGCATATAATAATTTGATGGAAATATGACCGAAATTTATAAAACATTTTTATGTACAATTACAATAGAATTAACAACCATTTTATATATAAATGATTTTGCGCAAAGTTGTTACAGAAATAAATAAAAATATTATTTACTCTGTCTAAATTTATGAAGTCGCTATTATTTTTTCAATGCATAATTTTGAGATTTAATCATAAAACAATAGAATTAGTCTTCTTAACCTATAATTTATCGTTTATCTATATGCTATGGTAAATCACATATTAACGTTCTTTTCTATTAAATTTTATTGTTGACATGCACGTTTTGATTGAATAATCAAACATGCGCTCAATGATTGATTCAACATAAGCTTATTTATCAAACAAAAGAGTGGTTTTAAAAAGAATTTGTACAAAAATATCGTTTATTTTTTTTAAATACACTGAAACTAAAACAATATCGGCAATCATTTGCTTGAAATATATTATTACAGCAAATACAAACGATTGTTTAACTTTTAAATATCCATTACGATCACTGATAAACTGACCAAATGCACATTCATTATTAAAAACCGTCCACTGATTTATGAAAAAATAACTCAACCCTTCGTACGAAAATCACTTAAAAAAATAATTTTAGAAGTCCTTGAAATCATTCTAAAATTCCAAACATAACTCATAGATCAACTTCATTAAGGAATGAACACTGCTTAAGAATAATTTACAATTTTTTATTCAATCAATTGAACTTTCACAGTAATTCAAAAATTCCAGGTGTTGATAGCACATAGCACGAAATGCGCAAGCGTGTATAGTTGAACAGGCAGACACTTAGTTTCAAACCTAGCACGTTTTGGTGAAAATTTCGCGTTACAGATGCGGCCGACCAGTGAGTTGGTCGTCTTTGAAGAGGAACGCGAGAGCTTTTCGAAAGCTCCGCGTGCATCGGGGCAGCTCGCAACAACGCTGGATAAACCGTGACGCGTCGAGACGCTGGTAAACTTCTAATTATAACCATACAGTCTAAAAATATAAGAACGACGGCAGGCCATGGAGCATATTTGACGCGGGAGTTAAATCCATTTTAAAAACTGATGAAATATTTTATTTATTTTATCTATGATATATATTATATATCAGTGTTTCTCTATTAAATTTTAGCACAGAAACGTTTTGTAAAAAATATTTTTCACGATTTTGTGAATAGGTTTTCGAATATTAAACTATACTTTATATTTGACAGAAATCCATTGAAGGCTGAGACATTAATTGTGACACAAGCATGTGTACATCAATTTTGTAACTTTAGTTTTTTTTTAGAATTTTCATTTGCAAACATTGTTTAAATTGTTTAAATACCACACAAATCTGGTTTTATATCTTAGTTATATTAAAAAAAGTTTTTTTTTTTATATTCTACTAATTTTTGTAATTAACAAAGTTCTCCGTACCAATCAATAAAAAGAATTATATTGAAAATACAGTTAAATAAAAAATTTAATAGGCAAGAGACATCTTATTATTTTGACTTGAATGTTTTTTCTCTAGTGCCCGATTCTCATATCACTCACGTGTATAAATAAACATTCGACCAAGAAACACACAACCGATCGGGTGTGGTCCAAATCAGTGTCCAATTAATTCGTTTGTTCGAAATGAACCACCGTCGTAAATACATGCTCCACGGCAGTACGTTTGGTTTGCTTATACACAAAGCTTCAAGGTGTTCATCAGACGTGTTTGGATTTAGAAATAACATTCAGTATTGATTTCACCAAATAAATAAACCAAACGCTCATGCTCGACGGCTGTATATCGTTACGATACAATAATGGACAAGCGAATGTTCGGTTAATTAGTTATCGGTTAATTATTTGTTTATTTATCAACAAAACGTTTTTTTAAATTGATTTATCCATCCACATGTGTAAATAAAACATATATACATAAGATTTAGATTTTGAAACTTCAACATAAGTCAAATTTCATTTGACAAGCTGATTTGTTAGTCCAAAAAAAATGCAGCAGTATAATTCACGATTTAGTTGGAATCCTTTTTGGATCCCGATCAAGGATAAAAAACAGTAAAATCTTTCAAATCATACAATTTTATGGTTCTATAAGGTTGACGCAGATAGTAAAACCGATATAATTACCTCTTGAAGACAATCAAAAAGTTGTCGGCATCGTATAGAAATCGAATGGAACCTAATTCTTAAAAAGTGCTATAAATATTAATAACTTTTCCTGTAGAACTCTAGGTAAATTACAGCTCAAACGTAATCGAAAAATTGAAACATCCATAATGTTGTTAAATCATAAAATTAACTCCGTAATAAACAAATGGACTCAGTGTTTACTACTCTAAAAAAAATTAAAAGATTCTCTCAAAGATTTCGGCCAGACGATTCTAATGAGTAGGTAAACATTTATATACTTTCGCTTTTTGTATGTTAATAAATATAATAAAATATTTTTCTGCTTCGACAAGTTTCCTAACGACGTATTATAATTACAATGTACAATTCGTTTTTTAGCCAGCAATAGTCATTGTCTGAAGAATGTGGCTTACCTTTCATTTTTTTATTTTGCTCATTACCCCAGAATTATTCAAAAAATTATAAATACATGAGTCTCGTCATAGAGCACTGCTAACTTTTCTTTAAATAGGGCTTAAAATTTTGTTGAGGCTCTTCCATAATAATGAATCACTGCCTTGGAGCAATTTCGACATGATAAAAGCTTTGAATACACAGCACTTGTTTTTTACGACAACTATGATTGTGTGTTATAAAGTTAGTACACATCAAATTGAATGGATGGTGTGCTTTTATCTATCTAGAGCCGTCAAAGATACGTATGTTCTTTAATTTTCAATACTCGAGCGTATTCATAATAGAGACTTTAGCTTATATCTGTAGATCAATTGGATTAAAATCAATTCACAGTCCATCAAAAATTTCCTACATACATACTCTTATAAGATTTGTTAAATATGATATTAATTTGGATAAATTTATAGTTATAATTGTAAATTTTTCTGGTGTATTTATTTTATTACACTCGAAAGTTACCAAATTTTAACCCAAAACATGATGGTTATGATTTCGAACATACACAAATTTATGATATCGACTGAAGGTGCTTGATAGAATTTCAATATCAAATTTGAATTGTTGTCAAACTCATTAAAATTGATCGTTACTTGTCAGATAGAAATAAGTAGGTATTTCTATAAAAATAAACCCATTTATAGTTTAATGTTGGCTAATTTTTTTTTTTGTAAAACCCTTTCAATAATGACTCATTAACAAGATCATTTATGAAAATTATCACAGGCAATTGTGTTAATTTTTATTAGGTTAATATTAATTAATATGTTTTAGCTAATATTTATATAGACGATGCTAACTGTTTATTGTATCATTTCTGTTTCATCCGTGTGATACAATGCCTGATGATGGAGAAAGTCGAAATTCGGATCGCTAGTGACAAACCATGTGGAATCAATCGTACAACTTATAACAATTCAAATTTGATACACAAATTTGTCTTCGTTTTACTGTCCTTCGTAAGACTTGCGATATACACCAAACGCTTTCCATTGTATACATTTGTCTGGTCGCTTCACCTTACTGAATCATGCCATCTTTCTAATCAGTCCTTTTGCCTCGCAAGTGCATTAACCCAGTTTAAATATCAATTTTCTGTTTGAAATATTTAAGGAACCAATCGTTTATTGAGGAAATTACCAACAACTTTCGTGGCAGTCTACTTTATTTAAGTGGCTGTTAGAGTAATTTAATTACTGCGTTAATTGTATCGTGGAATTAATTCAAAGGAAGATGTTGGGAAACGAAGTAACGAGAAGTTATTTGACAACCATTACCAACTTTTAAATATACATATGTTTTTAAAATTATTGCTTATGCGTTTTTACTCTTAAATATATTAAGGATTAGGTGGTTACAGAGCGCACCCATTAAAAATTTACATATTTACATCAACGCCTATAAACTATTAAGATTTTTGTATCTTGTCTACAAAAAATTATTAGTTGTTTGACTTTTATTTTAAATCTTTATTTTCAGAGGTACCTACTGTTTATATAAATTGATATACAGAACGTCTACAACGCTGATATTTGACAGCATTATGCAACTAACTACTTTTAAAAAATGATATCTGATTTGTCATGTCCACTCATACAAATTTGGTCATTGTTATTTTTTTTTTTTAAATAATAAAAAAAAATTTTTTTAGTATTTATTTCCACAATATATTTTTTGATAAGGACCGGTTTCGCTCATCGCGAGCATTATCAACTGATTATGAATACTTTATGATACTGAATGCTCGCGATGAGCGAAACTGGTCCTGATCAAAAAATATATTGTGGAAATAAGTACTAAAAAAATGTGTTTTTATTATTTAAAATATCATGCTTTTCCATCAAGAAGTGACAGTTAACACCTTAAAAGTGATTGTTATTCTTGTTTTCGCCATATTGTGTTAGATATAAGTTGAACGGTGGTTTTGATTAAAGCTGATATATTGCAAGAACTTTAAGTAGACTTAATGAATATTTAACATCAAACTTTCATACTCATTTAGGTGTAGTGATAAAAAGCTATTTAACCACTAACGTTTTTCTTTTATTGTGATATTTTTTATGCTTTTTATCAGCCAAATACCGTTGTATAGACCACATTCAAAGCTTATCTCAGTCAACATGTAGATGTTGGAAGTACAACTGCCTAGAGCTTAATTGAGATTCAGTCTCAAACGAAATTGAGAATAGTATCGATAGACGCATTACAAACATCTTGATAAAAAGATTTTCAGCAAAAACTACTTGAATTCATTCGCTCTTTATGAAATAAGGATAGCAATAATAAAGCACTCACGATAAACTGTATGCCTTTTTTAACTTTATAGATTCAGGCTAGAAAAGGTAAAGGAATACATATGTTCATAGAATTGGTTTTAGAAGCAGCATCCTCAGATTTCTCCCAGATTCAAACTCATGACCATGTAAACATGAATCACAATCACATGGAAACCTGACAATTTTATAAATATTTTCATTTGATAAAGTTTATATCACTTTTTTTCCAAAATTTGATATCACTTTGGATGTAATATTTAACTGGATATTTTTATGTTAATATTAAGCACAGCTGATTTACAAATCGACCTTAAGCTTTGTTAAAAGTAAGCTTACAATACAAAAGTTATTTTTGTTATTGATTAACTGAAATCACCAAGACAAAATATTGTGTCGCGTTATATAAGCAAAACAACTGTTTTTGATTAACTGGCGTTGAATCAACGAGAGTATTTTTTAATGCATTCCACCGAAGATTCAATAAATACTGACAGGTATCGATAACCAATTAGTGATATTCTGTAGCTGCATCATTTATCCTATTTATTTTATTATTGTTCAAATAATTGTTTCGATTTATTCGTAAAAACTTGTGATTCCAATTGGTCGTTACTATCACATTAATTTTTAATTCCTAATACTCAATCGAGTAACTGTGTTGATTTATTCATATTGTATTGCAATTTCCAAACTATAATTACACTCCACGTCGAAGCGGATAAAGTAAAAATATGCATGTATTTTATTTTTATAGCACCTGGCTATATTTAATCAAAAATATTTAACTATTATGATTTGAACAAAACTATTTTTTTATCTCAAAAAAGCTTTCATCACGAATTTTAAATAGAAAATATTATATATTTAATTTCCAATACTTTTAATTTAATACGACAACATATGTTTTAAATTAAATATTATTTTCTCTGATATACCAAAGTCAACCGCAGATAAAACATACAAATGACAGATGTCACTGTTTTATTTCCTATATTCAATAACACTATTTATTTGTTTATGTTCGTATTTTTATTCCATTTTTGCTTTTCAATACTTCTTAGTAGAATTTGTCTTACAAGACCAGCTTTTTATGTAAAACAAAGGACTAATACAGCTAAATAGCTAATCATAACGGTGATTTAAACCTATGAAGTCAGATATATCATCCAAAATATCAACTACTGCGCTACGAGCAATATGACAAAGAGTGTAAATAAGCATTATAATATTTATTCAGAAAGCAAGTGGATATTTTAAAATGGTTTAATTCTGTCACAAGAAAAGAACGAATGTCAACCGAGAGCGAAAGGATATAAAAAAATTATTGATAGAATTATCATTATTATCCATAACATAAATCAAACTTTAAATCAGCATTTAAAAAACCTCCTTTTCTAAATTTCAGATCAACGATCACTATAAGCTAACCAAAATTGATAACGACATAACTACAGATACAAATATCGTATTTGAATACATATATTTAATTTTAATGATTTTTGTCTACTGTAATATTTATTTCGAGAACAAATATATTCAAGAGTTAATAAAATTTTGAAAAAGAAATGCTGTTAAAAATTTATTATAACTATCCATAATGTTGGAAAATGTATTATTTTTAGTGTTATTTCCTATATTACTTGCTTATAGCTTACATGAGCAATAAAATTAAACTTTTACACTTCATGTACTTAACATATAAAACACGTTTCAGCCGATTTATAATACAAGCAAATAACACTAAAATGTGATTTACTCTTTTCGCGTAGACCGGCATATGAAAACAACTCTAAAATTACCGCTATTTCTGCCGATCGGCGCTCCATTGCAATACTGAAGACGTCGGAACCGGGCGTCGGAAAAATCGACGTCGTGACGTCACCGGACGACCTCACCGGTCGCCCACGCCCTCGCTGTAATGTGGGCGGCAGTCCCAACTGGAGGTTAATACACTAGGATTGCGTTCAAATATTTATAAATAAAGAATTATGATATGATTGTATTGTTGAAACGAAATTTGAATAAAGAAGAAAATACATTCCGGTGATAATATACTAATTAATTCGATTATTTGGCAATTAATTTTTATGTGTTTATTTTTATTTATGATTTTTTACATTTCTTCAATTAATCAAATCAAGTTAAGCCATATATATGACGCAAGTTTTCATTAGGCGCCATACTTTGTTTTCGCTAGATATGATATATAGCATTGTTAGAATACATGCATTGAACAAATTGACATTCGTACATTCAAGATTCTCTACATTAAATTCAATAAAACATGACAACAATATTTTTCTACAACAAATCACGAATGTCTTTTTTAAGATAAATATTCATTATTTATTTCAATGTTTTTCAGTGCTGTGAAGTTGAAGTCGCGGTATTTTGGCCGGAATCGTAGTCTTCTCAAAGAATATCTCAATGAACAATTTGCCGAATTGGTTTGTTAATCTTTAATTTAATGCAAATAAATAGGAAAGGTAAGAAGAAATGACACAAAAATATGTAATAAAACTTTATTATACCAAGTTGTGTTGTTGATCAATGTCGAAGTTGGTAGTCTTGTTTTTGATCAATGCCTGAGTCAATGTTTTGTCTTTAGTCGATGAAGGAGACGTGTTTTTTTAACGACTCCACAGTCCTGAAACTTTTTATCAATCTTATGCTGAGTGTCACAAATATGATCTATTTAGAGCTTCACTCCATCTTGATTCGTTTCTGGCCCTATAGTATACGGACATTTTCGTTAATTTTTCCACAATATAATAAACATTTTTTTTTCAATAATTAACCTAATTAGTTCCACTTGTATCTTTTATTCCTAGAAAACTTTCAATCGTTCGATTAGCTAAATCTTATCAATAAATTGCGAAAATGATGATAACACGTTTATAAATATATTTGCACTTTTTTTCTTCTATCATCTGATATTCATCTCTAGTGATGATATTGTTATTCCTACAATTAATCCGATTATTAAGGAGGGCAGAAAAAATTATACAAATATTTATTTTAATGTAAAATAACGTAAATGTGTTATTTAAGCTCAGCTTAAGCATACGTTTAAATAACCTACGTTGAATATGAATAAAAAAAACTCCATCTCTGATTGAAATTTGTGGTTAAACAATTCTCCATCGTTATTCCTTTTCTATTTTGCCCCTCTTTACGAAGAAGTTACGACCTTTTTTAATCACTCTCTTTGATTATACTAACGAGGTTTTCTTTGACAGTAGAAAAATATAATGAAATATAAGGATGAGAGAAAACAGGAAATATTTTAAGTCTTAATTTTCTAAATTCTTTGTTGTATATACTATTATTACATACATTTGCATATTATATGAGATTTAAAGATAGTATATTTTTTTTAGTTAAATCATTTCAAACAGAAATGGTTGTTTTTACTGTGGTTCTGAGAAATTCGGTTATTAAAAATAACATTTCACTGACAGTTGACAACAGGGTGTCTAATTTTGTGATCGCAAAAATAATTGGCTATCACAAAAGTTTTTGACATTCGCCGCCGGTCTAGTCGAAGTTTTCTCAAGAACCATATTAATTATATATGAAAACACGTCACTCTTTAAAATATTTACTGTCAAAGCATCTTCAATGGTTTATTGATTGACACTGAGCTAAACTTTTTCTTAATAGAAGATTGTAAAATTAATACGCAGACTGATTTGTATGTCTATTATTAATTATAAATTTTGTTCAACAAATTTTTTATTCCATTTTTTTTTAAACGCCAGTAAGAATATCAAAGCTTAAAGTAATATTAAATTATAAACTCCTTTCATAAACATAAATAACAAAGTTATGGCAAAAGAAGAACACAGACTAAAAATTGAATATTTTTAAGACGACTCGTGATAATTGTGCTCCCGCCAATCTATTATATTTAAATTTATTGTTACCTTTACAAACGTGGTGCAAGAATATTTTTTGTGTTTTTCTTTTTATTCGTTACAATATTACTGCATCACTCTTTATGTTTTTTACCCTTCTTCTCTGAAAGTGTTTCAGGGCTTGAACATTGACTGGGGTTCTATTTTACACCTCACGAAGAGCTGTAGACAGGTCGTCTTCAAATAATGAACGTCGATTTATTACTTATACTTTCTTTTACTAATTTATTTTCATTCATAATGATTAAATAATTTTAGACTGTGTCTTCTCGATACTATGATGAAGTATTGTTTATTTATCAGTACATTCTGAAATATTCAGGTGAAGCAAAAACCTAATAGAACCGCTCTTAAAAATATTTATTATATACCAATTAATTTTCATATTTTCAATCACTGAAAAATCTGAAATAAGCGCTGTTTGATGCTTTAACTGGTTCAAAAGCTATTGTTGGTATAATATATAACTTTCGCTTATTTTAGCCACATTGCAATTAATGTGTTGTGGCTAGGTTCAGCGGCTACCCCAACTAAACGAAATCCACATAACGTTTAACCGTGAATATTGCTGATTCTATCCAAGGCCTTGAGTAAATAATACTTCATTTTTATTATGTGTTAAATAAAATCGAATTCTGAAAGTATGCATCATGGGTAATTTGTATATTATTTTTTTTAAACATTCATGTTTATCATAATCATCTGATATTTAATAACAAGGAATGAGTTAATAGAAAAATAATCTCCCACAGCACTTTAATCATACAAATCTTATTCATCCGGTAAAGCTTAATTTTTGATAGTAAGATTTTTAGTTTTTTAAGTTTCACAATAAAAAAAAATATCTTTACAGTGCGGACTTGCCATGAATTCAAACAATGAACGTTACACTTCGGAAAAATGACAAGCAAGCGTATGAAATCAGTAAAGCATAGTACCCAAACTTAATTTAATTGAAGGTAAATGCAATCAATAACATTGTTGGTTGTAAAGGTTTTCTATGTATCTCTATTTCCTTTGCGAGACTTCATCCAAAAAGGCTTTTAAGCACAATTCGTAGTAGATTAATGATACAATTTCTTTTCTTCTTTATACAATTTCCGATGTTTCGATGTAATCATTTTAAAAATTCATCCACATAGTTGTATGGTAAATTATATACATAGAAGTATTTTCCAGTTAGCTTTCGGTGTCTTAAGATTTTACTCAAAGTATTTGCCACCTAAATGAACTGGTTTCCTAATTTAGTGGAACCGTTTTTAAATACTATTGTATAAAAACATTTTTTAAACAAAACCAAATTAGCCTCTAAAAGTTTAAGTGTTTTTTTTTATATATATTCAGCTACTCTTTCCATGTTTCTGACAGGCTTTTAATGAAGCCTGTTTATATAATATTGCACTTTCTTGTTTAACACCTCTAAATAATTTTATAACCTTTATAAAAGTGTTAAATAACGCCAATAATTCTGTCAAATGTAAAGCGAACGCGATAATAAAAAAAATGAAAACAGCATTTAAAAGAAGAACGATGAGGTAATTAAAAAAATGTTTTTGGGGTGCTTAATTGAATGGTGGTCCTGCTTAAATTTTTCATGAAATAAATTTATTCAAAGAAATTCTCATGACTATGACCAAACATACTACTTTTCTATGAATGTAATATATTTTTGATCTTATGTTTTAAATTTTGGGAAAAATGATTTTTTTTTGTGCTCTAGGCTGTATTTAATTTATTTATCATTAATTAAAAATATTGTTGTGCATCATTTAATATTATAAAAGCTTAGAAAGATAAATTAAAGTCTTCTCACAATTATCAAATAATGTGCTTTATGGTGATAATAAATATCACATGTCGCGATTTATCGTTACAAAGTCATAAGGTTGTAAAGGTCATAAGGTTATTGAAGCTTAATCAAATCAGTAAATCATTTTTTTATGAACACACTTAACTTTTAGACTAAGGGGCTATTTTGTAGTAATTCTTCAAATTTCTAAACGATGCAGAATGTTTTCGTACTGTACATGTTCTAGTGATAAAACTTTTTAATCTATAAAGACTTGTACGAATTTTTATCGATTCAAATTTGAAATTGCAATTCAACCAAACATTTTTATCAAATTAAAACTTTACGCATCGTAATAATTAAATTATTTCATCGACTTATTGATTGATTTGGCATTTACTTAAAAGAACTCCATAATAACACGGTGGAAAAATAGCAATGTATTTTATTTATAGAAAATTTATAAGGTATATATAGTTGATAGCTATTTCAGCTTACGCCCTCATCAGAAAAAGTTTGCTAAGCTAACTTTCGTTGAGAATTAATTTTGTGGAACTAAAATACTTGCTATTTTTATTGTGTTTTATCGAGACTTAACGAAAAAAAAAACGAAAAATAGTTGATAGTATTCAAATAATACAGTACAGTAATATTTAAGTTTTTATTTTAATCTTTAATGAGCTCGATAACGATAGTGTTTTTTTTGCTTTCATCTTCTTTCAATCGATTTTGTGACGAATAATTATGAAAAATTGATTGTCCTACTGTTAAAATAAAAGCTTTCAGGGGAGTGAGTAATAATACTCCACATTTTAGCTAAGTAATTTAAAATTTGGCGCAGTTATATAAACATTGTTATTTTATTACAAAAAATCCATTACTGGTAAACAATATAGTATACAATCTTGTTTATATTTCAACAAATATTTGAATCTAAATTCAAAATTTAATACTCGTTTCTTAAATGCAACTAAGCTAATTTAGTAACAGAAGACTGGGATTGCAGCTTATAAAATATGCAAATAGTGAAAGTAAATGTAACAAACTGAAAGTAAACCGTTGAGTGGAAAAATGGAGTAGTTAAAAGTTTCGGAGACACATTTCAAACGCCTAATTGCTGTGTTCAGCGACACTAACAAACCAACTATGTCCAGAATATAAAATAATGGCGAGCTTTTCTCTTAGCGTCAAAAGCTTCACTAGTACTTATACACTAGCGGATTTTTCAACATTAAACGTTTTTTTATCTCAAAAGTTTTCGATGAATACCATTTGAATATTGTATTAATAATTTTTAATTGCGTAATTGTTTCGTGAGTCTACTTTTTGTTCTTGATAAACTAAAAGAATGTTTTCCGGCATATTTTTTGTCATTTACATCATAAAATTTTCTTCTTGTAAACATGAACATAGATTATCACATAAGTATTTGGTTTATTGATTGAATTTGCAATCACTTGGTAGAACTCCATTATAACACGGTGAAAAAAAATAGCAATGTATTTTAGTTCTACAAAATTATTTTTAAAAAATATAGTTGATAGCTATTTCGGCTCACGCCATCGTCAGAACTATGCTTAAACTAACATTCGCTTATCTATATATAGCTGTGCAGAAAAAGGCACACAATACATCCTCTCTCCTGTTTTAACGGCCTAGCTTGTTACTGTCACACAATAAAACTAATTTTTCAAAATTTCTTAATGAAACAAAAGGCGGCTATGACAATAAGTTTACATGTGGGAGGGAAGTGGTCATTACGGAAGCAAATCAGACCTCCCCTTGGTAATAGGGTTGGACTAATGGGGATACTATTATGTTAGTTTGTTCGTTAAGAATCCTTTGTGATAATTGATGTTTATTGATTTCCAGCTGTTCCAGAGCCGTCATTCTGCAAGCCTTACTACTTAAGTATTTGGTTATTAATTAACAATCATGTCTTCTAGTGACCATTTTTTCCTTTATAATTACTAGTATTTTTTTCTAATATATTATTTTTTTATTCATGAAATAGTAATATTATCATTGCATAAAATCCATATTTTTTTTAAATTTTGCATTATTTATAATGCCAAATACAACAACAACACTGACACACTCTCTCTCTCTCACACACACTTTTTTCTTTGTTATTCTCCCTTCTGAGCGTTGAACTTAATAAATTTTGATGAATAATTTTTTTAAGTGATGACAATCTGTCTTTTTTAGAGATTAATCATAGAAAATTAATCCATCCAAGACTAGTGGCAATAGTGATGTTATCTATGATCCATTTTAATGATTCCATACTTGAAAGAGATTCAGTCATCATAAACGCCCATACGTTTAAATACACATACATAAATTAATTTAAAGAATTATTTTTATGTGTTGGTATTCATTATATATCTTGCATTATAAAAACCGTAAAAACAAGCTTATCCATCATAAATATTATACATTATTTAATGCACAACTTTATATATAAAATTACATCCCTTGTTTGGTAAACTTATCCAACTGATCAATTTACAATGTTTGTTTTTTATCGTGACAACAGTGTTGTCATGACAATAAAACCAAGCCCTCCAATAGTCCCAATCATGTGTGAACGCTCAGAGGTTGTATTGAGCCGAGGGAAACGTGTCGCGGAAGAAGGAAAATTGCGTTAGTTTGTTGCTTACACGTCCTCGAAATTTCCCAGGGGAATCCCCGCAATGGACACGCACGACGTTTCGACTACTTTCAGCGATATCTTCTCAGTGTTGCCGTTTGTGTGCGTTTACACAATAAAAAAAATAGCTCAGCTCATTTTTACTGGCAAACAAATAATTATCAACAAGTTGTCAATATTAACTTCAATATTATTATAAATACTCAAAAAAAAACTGTCTTCGTTAGTGGAAACACTTACATTTTGATGGCTAAAAACATAATTATGTATTGATTATAAGGACGGAATTATGAAATAAACTTTTAAGACATTCAAATAAAGTATATACATTAGGAATTAAATTAATATTGCCCTGACGCTTTGCTAAAACAAAAGTAGCATATTTTTAATGTTTTGTATATCGAATCAAAATCATTTTTAACAATAATTGTAGGACTTACATTAAAATTTTTAATTCAAATAAAAATGCCAGAGTAACCAAATTTTGACAATATCTGCATGCGACAGTTTTTTTATGTGTGAATTACTACCTTTCACAGATTACTCATATAAACATATTTTTTTAAGTAATTTTGAAGTTAATTTATTTAATTCTCAATTCAGGAATGCTAGCGATTGTCGATACATCCAAGAAGTATACAAAAAGCTTCATTTACACCTCGTCAATACTAACGTTTTATTTTTAAAAACATAACACATCGCATATGCGGTTGAGAGAGTAAGTAATTGAAAAACGACATTTAGAAATATCACACAATGTTTTCAATTTATTAACGTCTTGGATTTGAAGATAACGTTTTAACGAAGCATCTTAAATATTTAAATCGTTTGACAAAATTGAAAAATGATTAATGTGACACGTCTAAAAATGTTTGTCTGCTAATAAATCTTAAGCTAAATTTTATTTGACACCGTTAAACACGTTGCTTAAGTTAATTTGCATATATATATAGATCAAACTGTAATATTTTCTAAATATTGATGAGATTTTATATAATGTTTTTAACGGCATTAATGATAGGATAGATTGAAATATATTTCAATAATTATTAATGCATTCGGCGGTGACATTCTGGAAGTTTATTTTTTATCTAAAACTCGTAACTTGTGGTAGCTTTCCTTTCAACTTTTTGTGTTTGCAAATATAAGACGTGTTCAAACCTTACGAGAAAAATTTTCACAATAACTGCTTAAAGTTTAAATGATTTATAGGGTAAACGATGATTCTAATTTTTTACTTAATAATGAAAAGTTTTCAATCAACGTGGGGAGAAGGGATAAATATATAATACATAGTTAAAGTAATATTTTAATAAGAAATATAGATTTTATATTGTAAAAGTTGCAAAGAAAATTAATGTTTCAGAGTTAATGAGCTGATTGATTTATTTGAAATAAAGTATTATTTTTTGATAATTTTTAATAATGTTCAAAGTTATGATCGCTTTAATATAGGTAAATGATGAATTTTCGAATGAATTTTCAAGAGAAATGAATGTTGACATTCTTCAAAGATACACATCATTTGCGATAAGTAAATAATTATTTCGCTGCTCTTTGACTATTAAAACAAATAAAGCTTTAATGATAAAGGGTTTTACATATAGGTCGTAAGCTACATGGCAATAACTTTTCGATGTTGTATGCCTAAATTAAATGATTTGAAGACAAATTTACAAATTCCTTTATTTTCGTGGTCACAGTAAAGATACACATGGTTTCTTATTTTTTTCTTTTACTTTAACATGCCCCTGGCAAGTTTGATGCTATATCCGTTAATACGCATTCTTCTCAAAAGGATAAAACACGTGTCGTATTTAGTAACTCTCCAAACAGAATAACAAATCTTTCATTTAATTTTACATTTACTTGGGTTTTTCAGTATTTTCGTTTGACATTTATTACTTACTAAGATTACGATAAATATTACTTATAACGCCAAAACATTATTAGATATATAGAAAATAGTTATTTCGGCTTACGCCTCTACGTTCTGGTGAGAGCGTATGTCTAAATAGCTTTCCATTATATAATATATCTTTATAATTTTGTCCTTATAATTCTAATGGAATCAATAATATTTAAGTATTGTTTTGTAAGCTTTAACTTCTGAAATCGATTTTACTGATAGAGGCTTTAAAAAATTGTTAAGCAGCTTTGAGAGTAAACTAAATTTACGTTTATGAGGTGAGATGTTATCTTTTTTATAAGAAAAGTCTTTATTCGTGTTAATGCTTTCGCAAAAACGTTAGTCTAAATAGGTCAGTTGTTTTAATTATTGCCAAATAGTCGTTTACTAGTAAGAAAATTACAATTTTTAAAAAAGAAAAACACGCTTAAAATCTATTGATCGATTGAAAATCAATGTTTTATAGCACATTTTTCTTAATCGAAATATATAAAATAAATAGTGAACGCACTATATAACATTTCGACACGCTCCTGGTTATAAATTGCATGTTGTAAACATTCTAATTAATTAGTCGGCGGTTTTACATCACTATAAATAATGCGAAGTCGGGACAGTCGGTGGTTATTTGGCAGAAAACTATACTACTGTGCATACAGTTTGGTCAGAGTATTATTAAAATTATCTGACCCAAATCATTTATTTTTTTATTCATAAAGGTAAACAAGTAGAACTGCATCACACTGTGTGCATTCAACAATAAATTACAATTAAAGAAATACGAATGTTTCTTGTGGTGTAACACACCATGTGGAATAACAAAGCTGTAAAATTTTACACTACTTTAAATAAAACGATTTTTTTAATTTATATTGTCGGTTTATTTTTTTGGAACTCAAGAAAATATTCTGAATTTATTCGTTACGCATTAATTATTTACGACAAAGAAACGAATTTATCTGATTTGAAGAACATTCAGCATATTAATTAATTAATTTTAATCTTAATTCAAAACACTGTGACGTGAATTGAAATAATAATTTATATTGTTGCATACGTTTTGATTATTACATATATTTAATATTTTTACGCAATCGTTTATTTATTTTGTTCTTCTTCTTATGAATATCAAATTCTAACTAAGAATATTTATACATCATGTTTATGAACACTGGTAGTAAAGTAACCTATATTACCAAATCTCTCTAGTGGAAGTCAACATTGAAACATTAGATAAATGTAACATACATTAAATGAATGATTTTACTTTTTCGAGTGAACAGAAACCTTAAAGTTAACTTACTATTTTGCTTAATATTTTCTCCAACTTTAATTTCCATTAGTAGACTTTAACATTTGACTAACTTTAATAAGCTACGTTTTTATTTATTCTGAATCATTCAATTATTATTTTGATGTGATTGAATGATAATGACAATATATATATATAAACGCCCAATCAAATTTCAATAAAAAACTTATGAATTATTGTACATACCAGTTAACTTATCGAGTTAAGAGGTGTATAAAATCCAATGTTATATAATATGGAGAAACTCAAAAAGAAAAATCATTCAAAGATAAAATATTTTACAAAAAATATTTGTGACAAATATTTATTTCTTGTTTGAATTGTTAAAACTTTGTACAATAATACATGTTTAACATCGTATAAAATTTTAACAAGTGAAATATTAAATTTATATCATAAAATATGTATTATATTACTATTCACCACTGAAATATATAAATATTTCGAATATTATTTCGCATTTTTTATGATTTAAATTGATTTAATATTTTAGACTTTTCATCACAAATATAATATTATCTTTTGCAAAACGAAATATAATCGATTCAATTAAAATTGTTTTTATTCGCCGGACAAGCTTACAAACACATCCCATCGAATGTCAATAATAAATCTATTTCGCGAAGCAATTTCGGTCAGGCGTAAAATATATTTACAATACGCGTCCCAGAAATATGACAGCCGGTCGACGGTCGTCAATCGAATTATGCCGAGTAACTGGGTCGAGTGCCTGGCCGTCTCGGATTCGTCTGCTAGTAATTATGGTCGGTGATGAACGGTCAGAGGACGCGTCGCGACGTCTCTTGACGGACGAACGTCACAGAGCGACGCCCGTTGCAATCCTTCGCCGTAATCCAGGTCAATAAAACGTTATTTTTCGAAGAGTTGTTCGCCTTTACCATTAATTATTACACGGCATTCAACTTTAGTTTTATCTATAATAAATATGCAATTGAACGTTTATATTTATTTATTTAACGTCTACGTTTGTTTGTTAAATGAATAAATTAATAATAAAATGTAAAACATTTATATTTTCAAAACATGATGTACTTTGATTGTGGGATTTCTTCTTAAACAATTCTTTTTCAACCATTCAATCATTTTTACGGGCAATGTCGATAAATCAGAATCGGAACATATTTTTTCGTGTTTTCACAAAAAACTAATGAATTGATTTCCATAAAAATGCTACCTACAACGAGTTTGTTAATTAATACTTTAAATCTTACTTGTGAATACAAGCGCGATTAAAAATATAATTTTGTAGAGTTTTAACAATTTGCCACAATTAATAGTAGAGGTTATTTTTACTTAAATATGTTTAAACATTATATTTTAAATTTGCATTTAAAATAAAATATTTACCCAACAATTTCTTCAGGTTAAATAATTCGAATCAATGCTTGTTGTAGCCGATTATAAAGGAGTGATAGAGGACGCTACAATTAAAACTTTGGCGTTTTTTTTGCGTTATTTTTTGGTACAAACTAGTTTCAACAATACCATCTTAAATTCAAAATATTACCGTAGGCCGAACTTCAAGTCAAAATCAATTTCGTGAAGACTATTGTGGACCGTAGTTCACATTCCGAATTGGAAGTACACATTTTTAGCTATTTGTAACTGTCACATACTATTAATTTTGGTAGCTGTGTGTTCATTTCACATTGCGAAAGTGACAAATATAGTTTTATACTTTAAGGCAATTTTTAACATTTATTGCTGAAATATAATAATACGAAAATTCTAGAGACGGCAGCAAGAATGACATTTTCCAATTTCACTGTTGTACTCCTTACCGTTGTGGAAGATTCATTGTGAAAGATATACAGACAGACATATGTATGAATATATTCTCTGCTACATAATAAGAATGTTATCATTATTAATTTTAACAGATGTTTTCAGCGTTTTCCGCGAAATACTGCTTCCAATGTCCCGGAAGGCTGTTACGCGGGCAGGTACACTGCTAGCAGGAGGTTTCTGAATTTATTACAGCGATCTATTAAACCTGAAATTCTTTCCCTAAAATTAAAAGGATTATTTACTTGCGGGTGTAAAATATTAGTGGATTTTAAGTGGATATTAAAAATTCCTCCTTCAAGTTTAAAATTGGAAGCCTACGCGTTATGTACGCGCGTAGTCATAATAAGGATTATCGAGATGCTACATGCGAAACCGCATAAATCCAAAGTGTTATAGTGTTGCTTTAGACAGAAATTTACTTATTTTAAACAAGAATTTGTTTTATTATCATTACAAAAGCTATTATCACATTTTCTAATATACCATACAATAATCATTTGTACTTAAAAATTTCAATTTAAGTTGTTTTGATGGAAAACAAAATCTCTGTTTTTAGTCATTTTTAAGATTCTTACAATCGTTGCAGAAAAGCATTATGTACATAAAAATACACTTTTTATAATTTTGTAATTATTGGAACCAGTTTTTCTCGTTGCAGGTGTAACCTGGTGAAGTTAATTTTTTTTATGATAAACGGGCTTCTAAGGATACAGGCTGTATTATTATATATTTTAAGGTATAATAGATATCCGTGCAAATTAAATATGAATGAATTTAAATTTTGAATTGTTGAAACTTTGTACGATTCCACATGTTTTGTCACTTACGACCCGGGTTTGGCCTTTCGGCATTTTCAGGCATTCTATCACACGGATGCAACAGAACTGACGTAAAATAAACAACAAATAACTAACTGTATATTTTACTTCAGCTCTGTTGCATCCGTGTGACAGAATGCCTGAAGATGCTGAAAGGCGAATCCCGGGTTGTTAGTGACGAAACATGTGGAATCGTACATAGTTGTAAAAATTCAAATTTGATATTGAAATTCTATCAAGCGATTTCAGTCGATATCATAAACTAATGTTTATAGTTCGGATACATGACAAACTTATTCTTAAAAAAAAAACCAACGAATATTTATGATAAAACTGTGTGATGCACATTTAAATTTTAAGAAAAAGTCCATCCTAAATGAAATCACATGGATGAAACAGAACTAACAAATTCGATATTGAAATTACATCAAGCACCTTAAGTCGATGTTATAAATTATAAATGAATCTGTTGACTTATACTGAAAATTTTTAAAAACATCTGATTGCCATTTAAGGCAAATATATAGGAAAATTTTAATGGGTTAAATGATGTTTTATAAATATTCGTAAGATAACTGAAATAAAAACGTTAAGTATTATATTATATAAAATATAATGTAAAATGTCAAATAAGGCTTTCGAAGTAGGTAACGCAAAATACAAACATTATAAACATTAACGGTTTTACACAAAAATTCTTTAATCGATTGATATTTTTATTATTCAAATGAAATCGTCCGATCCAGTATTTGAGCCAGTAGACATAGTCAACAATACATCTATAGCATGGAACACTTGGCTACAATTAACTGCAATAATTTTATTTTTGCATTCATTACAAATAACTATTTTATACAATAGTCAATACAAGAAAATTATTTGGTCAAAATAACGATCAGAATTTATAAGTTCTAACGAAACGTAAGTTAACTGCCTATACATACATCGTATTTATCACTGTATTTATGTTACTATAATTCAATTTGTTGAATTTGGTTCTCTCACAATGCTTAACAAAGCATAATGTTAGTGTTAGCAATATGATGACTTGAAACCCACAATCAATCACCTCAATAAATATGTACACAACACAATCTTCACTACATTTAACACCAAATTATTGTAGCAAAGTGATTACTGAGCGATAAATAAATCCTTTTCAGGGATGTTATTATATCTTTCGCTACGTAAACATCGTTTATTGAAATGCTGATTTTGCGCGAAACATTTTAAGTTTCGGGGGTTGCAAATTTTGCGTGGGGTGAACCGAAATTACTGTCAAGCTAGGACCTTGCAATATGAGACGATCCCTTTGCAGTAATAACCCTTCGATGACAGTCTTCGTTAATTATTTCCGGATAAAACAATTTTTAAATAAACATTTTTTGATCGCATGATTTCGATACTCTTTCTTAGACCTTCCTTAAATATTGTAGTTAAATACGTTTGCAATGTGTAATATATTTTCTCGAATTGATCATGGGCGTATTTAGAATTTTTCATATATAAGCAGATTAAAATGAAGATAACAAAAGATATATTTCGAGATATTTTGTTCACGAATTGTTACAATTTTGTTCGATTCCACATGTTTTGTCACTAACGACCCGGGTTTCGCCTTTCGGCATCTTCAGGCATTCTACCACACGGACGCAACAGAACTGACTCTGATAGAATGCCTGAAGATGATGAAAGGCGAAACCCGGGTCGTTAGGGACATAACATGTGAAATCGAAGAAAATTGTAACAATTCAAATTTGATCTTGAAATTCCATCAAGCACCTTCAGTTGATATCATAAATTACATAATAAATGTATAATAATATGCAAACTTTTTTAAAAAACACTAAATTAAGATATAAGGTGAATACGCTTGATGGGATTTAAATAAAAGAAATTACTGGTTGAAACTCTAAGCATTTTCACATTTTTTATCACTCACGACCAGGTTTTCTAATTTAGGCATCTTTAGAGTTTTTTCTTCGCGGAAACACTCGAAATGATAAAACTCAAGTGTTCCGTCAGTCAGTCAGGTCAAACGTATCTTAGAAACCCGAGTGATGAGCGGCAAGTATACAGAACTTTAAAAATTCAGATTTTAATATAGGTACATAAAGTCGACTTCAATTCACTTGTAATATAATATTTGTGTTAACTTTATGTTATCTATCAGTAAATCGGTTTCTGTAAGGTGTTTTTTTTATTTTTTCCTTCACTTAAACTTTATACTAAAAGAAGCTTTAGGAATAGAATATATGAAAAGTCGTGTAATGACTAATCCTTTATACATCATAGAAATAAAAACGACCAGGGTCAGTGATTTGGATTCGTTTAAAAAACACGACTTTAACTAAAACAGTCTTATTTTGTCAGGTTTTTTCTACCTTTCCTATTATTGTGCATTAAATTAAAGATCAAGTAACCAGCCAGGCAAATTGTTGATTGAGAAATTATTCGAAATCGTCTTATCGAAAAATTAGTCGGAATCGCTCGTTTTTCACGATATCGACCCCTATTTCGAATCCATATTCAGACCAGGATACCTCATAACGCAGGATTAAGGTTACTGAAGGTATTAATTATTTTTGTTTTCAGAAAAATACAACATTTAAAATTTCAATTGTTGAGTGGTAAAATATTTTGTAATCGCTAGCTAATAAAAATGAAGTATGAATTAAACTATCGATACAAATTTTCCATTATAAATTTTTGCAAGAATCTGTCGAGTTTTTGAAACCTTGTTCATAAACTTGTGTACGCTTAAAAAATCAAAACAAAAGATCAAAAAACTTTTAAAAAATCAATTCGAATTAAATTGCATGTAGATGTTTATTGTTTGGCCATATCAACTATATCTTATAAAATTTTGTATTTATATTATTTTGGACCACGTCCATCGTATAGTATATCGTACGTATATCGTATAGTATGATTGTGTATTAATATTTTTCCATTGTAACGTCTCTTGTGCAAAATCAAAAATATATTAAAACAGGTTTTCTATTAAGAGCATTTTATTTATTAACTAGTTCAAATATATTGGGAGTAATGTCATTTGCCTTGGAAGTGTTTTAATATATATTTGATATGGCCGACAAAGGCAAGCTGTACAGGGTGGCTAAATTAGTAACACAAAACATGGGTGACGGGCCACCGGTGACGTGTGATGATTAACGACACCGTTTGCGACCGCCCTGTAGCTGACACCTTGTGACCTAAACATATTCAATGTATAAGAAACAAAGGAATCTGTCACCAATAAGAGCCTTACCTTCCAAATATATTTTTTTAATTTGTCAACCAGTAATCAATCATTCTGTTCTCACAAATGCCGTCTTCCACTTAATGTTGTTAACCATATTAGACCTTGTTTTCTTGTTGTAATGCATATTTGTTTCACATGGAAAAAATCCACAATCCGCCATAAAATTTTAAATAATTATTTTCCTTTAGTTGTTATGAAATAAAGTACTATATACGCATTGCTGGTCAGTTTTTGTATTAAATGAATTAAAGGCTTAAATAATATTCATCCATACTCATAAGTTTTTTAAATAAACTTAAAAAGTATAACACGGTGAAAAAATAGCAATGCATTTTAGTTCTACAAAACTATTTTTTTAAATATAGTTGATAGCTATACCGGCTCACGCCATCGTCAGAACTATGCTTAAACTAAAAAAAATTATCTATATATAGCTGTGTATAAAAGGTACACAATACATACTCTCCTCTATTTTAACGGCCTAGCTTGTATCTTTCTCGCAATAAAACAAAAATTTTCAAAAATTGTAAATGAAACTAAAAATGCGGCTATGACAATAAGTTTACATATGGCACGTAAATGGTCTTTTACGGAAGCAAGTCAGACAGTGGAGAGGATTAATTAAAGGGAAAGACAATATATTAGTTTGTTCGTTAAGAATCCTTTGTGATAGTTGATGTCTATTGATTTCCAGCTCCGTGTTATAATGGAGTTCTATCAAGTGAATGCCAATTCAATCAATAAATTAAATAGTATATTTTTATGGTATAATTTTAATCGTTCTTTCAATACAAACTTTTAATCAATGCACATCATTCAATTAAACTATATATATCAATTTGTGTTTATTTTCATACACTTTTAAATTAATGCTTATAAATATATAAAATAAGATTGCAATCATTATTACCATATCTCGTTCGATATATAATATTTATTTGATGTCAAATGCTGTCATATGCCACTCATCTCGTTCGATTATTAATTTGTAGCAGCTTTACCTATAATGAGATTGATTATAAAAGCAAACGAGGGACTTTTTAATATGCTTAATATTTACGTTAAGGAACTTAAGTCAAAGAGAACACAAACGATAACTATAATGTCCCTAATAATAACAGGGAATCGGTAAGTTCAGCCAACATACAAGTTCATTTAATTGTATCCTGGAATGTATTAAGTTCAGATATCTGTTTTCGTCATATTTTTACTTTAAAGTATTCTTGTTCACAATGAATAATGCATAGTTTAATTCAGGTTTTACATCGAGCCACATTTTTCAATTGCTGGGAGCGCATGAGAACGTTTGCTTATTTTTACAACGATGACTGTTTGGCTTAAAAGCAGTATTAACTATAAGTCATTATGATCTTTGGTACCGTTGGATAATTCAAAAATAAGGAGTATAGTGATGTTAATTTAGTTGGGCTGGCTAAAATAGTGATTCAGCCATGTTTAATATTATATAATTAACAACTGACGTGGCCATAGAAGAAGAAGAGACTTAAATAATTTAATGTGTTGCAAACTATAACATTTAGTATGTAAAATAAATACAAAAGTTTCATTACGAACAGAATTTTCTCAAATACTTAAAAATAATACTTCATATTATTTTTAACGTTCAGTGACTTTTCCTTTGTTCAGATTCAAATAATCTTAAAATAAAATTATTTCACAGGGAAATTATTTGTTAATTAAAATAACAGAGATTTTACAGTGGCATACCTCGGAAAAATAAATATATATGCATGGGAACATATAATCAATTATGTAAAGTATTCATTTCAATCATATTTCAATGAAAGTAGTTGACTTCGGATAATGAAACTTTTTATTTTGTGAAGGATTTCCCCTGTTTTATAACCTTTTTATGAATATTAAAATTATCAAATTCGTAATTCACTGTCCAACTAACATAAATACCAATATAGGGTGCAATAGAATTAAAAACACATAAAATTCACAAAACATCTGTTTATGGAAACAAATATTCTATTAAAATAATTGGTTTTCCTTTCGTTATCTGTCTAACATATTTGTAAATAACATAAAGAATTTATGGAAGCATTTTTATGTTTAACTTATTTATATTTACAAATTTGGATTTAATAATAAAACTTCTTCATACGTAGGAAAATTTCTAGAAAGAGTTGTAACGCTTGCATTCTACCAATGCTGTCTACCTATGGTACCTGATGAAAGATGAGCTTAAAGAATAAACACTTGAGTAAAATATTTGGAGGGAGGTTCTCTGATTTCATCACACACTTGAAGATAAAGTAACGCGCCAGGCAACTCTTTAGAGTACGTGATTTTATACTCTTATATAATACTAGATTAAATATTAAAATTAATAAAATTTTATAGAGAGCCATAACATTACTTGACCCTTTTTGGAAATAGGGTAGAATTTGATTTTACCAACTTACACGAAAACGATATTAATAATTATGAAGTATTTTTACCTGCCATGATAAATCGCCGCCACTGTATTTCATATAAAAGTAAAATTTAGTTCCGCACGAATGTATTTTTATCCCAAGAATAATCCTTTATGAGTCAATATTGAATATAATTTCATCTGACTAAACTGTACTTAAAAAATTTGACATTTCCTTTACAGTAAAAAAAAATCATTTCTAAATCTTTTATCGTCTGACTGACTTTAGTTAATCTATTTACTTTTTATATTTACATTTTGAATTGCTGGAATTGAGTTCTTCATTTTTTATCTGACTTTTTAAAAATTTTATTTAGTCTTTATTATCTTCATGAAATACTTGATTAACATGATCTTATACTTTTCGTTTAACGCATAATTGAATACCCAATTAACTTTTTACTAACCTACCTTCAAACTATGGATTGTGCGATGATTTCCTTACAGCACAGTCTGGATTTGACTGTATTTATGATATTGCCAAATCAACGTCACAAGAAAAAAAAATTAATGCGAATGCAATTTTAAATCCCTTTGATTTGCTGTACCTTTGATACTTTTACAATTAACCTATGGAGATAGATATGAAAAAAACCATTAAAATACCTGCGGTTACATACATATTACACTCAATCAAACTCAAATAGCTCATAAATATCAATATTTTATGAAAAATCTCGTATTCATGACTCGATTATATAAATTTTCCAATCGGTTTAAACGTATAATCGATTAGACATATTATTTGAAAATGATTATTGTAAGGATAGCTTAGAAAGCTCTCACAAAGCTGCCGTTACAGGGCTTTTAAGAATAATACAAATAAACGGTCTTTGATTTTGTGCAAATAAAAGCAAAAACCTTCAATTGCTACGTCCACACTATCTCACGATCCGTTCTAACATAAATCAAGTTTGTTTTGCAACAAAGATTTGCATTTCGAAGATCTCTTTGAAAATCTTGACTGCAAATCAAATCAAAAAACTATTCAGTGTTTGTTTTATCAATCGACAGAAATTCTTTTACCTATTTATGTCGAAGCTTTCATTTATATTGAAATCATTTTGTAGCTTTATGGTATTAAATTAAACTCTTTTAAAATATACATTTTAGACTGGTCGTATGTAATACAATTGAGATTGGAAGTCACACAATTCAAGCTGTCGTTCACAAAAAATTTTGTTGATAGCTTTTTTACAGAAAAAATAATTACAATAAAATAATAGAGCTTTTACTTTTGATACACGTATGCATCATAAGCATATTTATGTGTACTTATTAACTACAGAAAGAACTATAAATAATAGTTTCACTTTTCATTGTATGAAATTAAAAAATATATTTGAGTGGCTTAACACATCACTTTTTGTCGTAAATCCTTCTTAACATTTATTTAATGTTTTATTTGCTACCTAAAGAGAAATATTCCGTCAACTTGGAATAAAATATCATATTCAAAATTAAACTGTGAGGCGTGGCCTTGTTGATGAAGTCTTTACTTTTTCAATTGTGGTGAAATATTAAACACTTCACCATCCTGTTAAACTTCGATCGTCTCTATTTACTTAAAAGCTTGTTAAACTTCACAGCATACCCAGATTTTCACTAATAATCCATGGCTGTGCTTGTAAATTAACAGGTCTGCTATTGCATTAGATCGGATGCATTTTCCTTGCGCATACTCTCTTCCATTCTTAGACTTCCGGCTAACATAGGACTTTATGTTTTCAAAGCCTTACTTATCTGCATATAACTCACACAATTATTTTAGTATGGCAGACTGACTTTATATTCAAGTAAACTTTAGCTTATGTTTAATAAGTAAAGATTAAATCACGGTTTCATATTGAAACTAAATTAGCCATAATCCCTGTGATTAGCTGCTGTAATATATTAAAAATAATACTTTTACTTTGTTGTGCTGGTTTTTAAACAGTAATGACTGAGTATCAACATCTTGAAATCCTTATATTGGGGAAAAGTGGGGAATTAGTGACATATAATAACAATTATTTTTGACCCCATCACTACCGTTTCCGAAAAAGAAAAACTCAATAACAACCAATAAATATAAAACAATGCTGTTTTAAGACTACTCCACGATACGACTACAGGTCCAATAAGAATAAGAACATGTTACGTTACGGAACAAATGAGTAACCAAGACTTTTTCACTCGGTTAAGGCCGCGCAGACAATGAATGCGTATGGCGAAGGAAAATACAAAAATATTAAATTATTTTTTTTTTCTATTTAATAAAGAAACGACATTAAATTTAATCATATCCAAAAAATCAAAAACTAACTCATAAAGAAGTGTGAAATATACAGTCATGAAATGAATAAAACATAGAGCATAAATTTCAATAGTATGTGGCACTTTTATACATACAATGGGACAGATAATAACTTTTAAAAGATTCGTATCTTAACTTTTTAAACTAAATTTAACAATCTTGGTATAGTTAACAATCAATTTAAAACAGATTAGTTAGATTTCTTATCCATCCTATTGCTTTGAAAATACTTTACGCGTGACATTGACGAGACTACTTTGCATAACTTTGTTACACTGCCTTTGCAATACCTCGAACAATTTCCAAGATTAAACGATTATCAATGTTTGCAATTTCTTAAAAACACAAGTTGACTTTAGTCATAAGTATTCATGTACTTTTTTTTCATAGAGAGTTGTAATTTGTGTCCAAAATAATCCCATAAAAATATATTTATTTTGCGTAAGCAAATAAGTCTCGAGGATAAAACAGTTTCTAACAAATCAATTACAAACAATAAACTTATGAAAACATCAATTTTACAATTAAAATTGCCGGCATTTGTGAAATAATATATATTATGGAAAACTTTCACGTGCAATTTTTCTACAAGCGCGTTACAGAAAAGTTAATTGCACCCAGTAGCAAAAAAATAATGAAAAATGCCGGTACTTTAACAAATTAAAAGCATTTCAGGTAACTGGCGGAATAAAAAAACTATTCTTTTATTTTTCGTCTTGTGCGGCGCTTATAATAATCTGCTTTAACTTTACATTCTCGCTAAAAATCAAATAAATTAAGATTAAAATGAATATTTTGAAAAGAGTAATTTTATTAATTGCATGTACTAAAGAGAGTGATTATTTCTCTGACATTGTATCAAGAATATTAGATGTTGAAAGAAACACAAAGGTGTAATATACCAAATTGTCTTAGCACTAATTTACAACAGTGCAGAGTTTTTGAGTAACCTTTATACAATGTTATATCAAAATATTCATTAGTCAATGAATTATTTTTTACTAAAATTTAATGTTTTATTGCTTAATACTAAACCATATTTCATCGTAATTTTTTGAATTTTACCTAGTAGGAATTCATTCAATTAAAAGTAAAATAAAGTTGTAGTGCGGTAAAAAAATAGGAAAGTATTTTAGTTCTATAAAATTTATAGGAAATATAGTTGTTAACTATTTCGGCTAATGCCTTCATCAGATCTGATGTGAAATGCATATTTTTATTGAAATATATTGCTATTTTTTCACTGTGTTATAATGAAATTCTACTAAGTAAATGCCAATGCTATCAATAAATAAATTTGTATTTAAAATTTTACTTATTATGATTTAAAAAAAAAGTATTTAATAAAAAAAAAAAAAAAGAAACACTGGATCGAGTGAACAAAAAAAGCTGATATGTGTTTTAACGCAGCCAAAACAAATATTAGTAAATTTTCAATAATTGAAGAATATGACAATAAAACCTACCTGTTAATAAAGTTTCATTATATTGTTCAAGTATTTTAGAAAGCAAGTTTTTCCTATATATTTTACGATAAGAAAAATAACAATGCTATTTGAGATTATCCCAGGAGAAATGAAATCACAAACACCCATTTCTAAGTTTTCTGTTGAATATTTTATATTGTAAAAAGTAAAAAAATAGCGTTGAACGATTTGATTGCTATGTATTTACAAAGAAAAAATTACCTTCACTGTCTATTGTAAAATTTTCTTTTGTTTTTGATTTTTATCATTTTGGTATTTGAAGTTGAATAAATTGCAAGTTTTGAAAGAGTGTTTATGCAACAACTTCACGTCCATGTTTTAAAATAGTAAAATTTCTAAGAGTTTATCTCATTCAGAAGCTTTAATCTAGGAACTCGTCAAAGAGTTAGTGCGATAAGCATGAAATATACCGTAATTTTATAAATTACTAATTAACGAAAAGATATTTTAAGTTTGCAATGAAGTTTATTTACAGGTGCTTTGAATTATTAAGATAATTCCAGATGCTTAAAGTATTCTTAGTGCAACGGAGAAATGAAACGGTTTTCCGCCTTTGATTCTTGTAAGAGAAGATATGAGCCTTAATTAGTGACGGAGGGTTAGTGCAATTAAATAGCTAACCTGAATTAAGGAGCGGTCGCCTGTCCTTCCACTGCTTCGCTAGAAACGGCAAGGTGTTTTGAAGGCTTAGCGTCTGAGAATCTATTCATGATGATCTGATTTCTACCTATTAGCAACTGCAACATTTTAACAACTTTTTGATAGTCTGTAACTTAACAATTCTTATAGTTTTTAATCAATTCGCCATGACCTAATAGTGTGCATAATAAGTAAAAAAATAATATTTGACCTAGACAACGGGAGCCCTTTATATATTGAGATTCATTTAATTTATGATATCGACTGAAGGTACTTATATACTATAGAATTTCAATATCAAATTTGAATTGTTACAACTTTGTACGATTCCACATGTTTTGCCACTAACTACCCGAGTTTCGCCTTTCGACATTTTTAGGCATTCTATCACACGGATGCAACAGAACTGACGTAAAATAAACAGGTAGCATCGTATATAAATTAAAGTTATTAATTACAGGAAAACACTTACCTCTAGGCAAGCAGTAAATTAGAGCTAAAACAAATTGAACAATATCGATCTAATAATAATTAACACAATTGCCTGTGAAAGTTTTCATTAGCGATCTTGCCAATGAGTCATTCTTTTAGGGGGTTTTTCAATAAATATCAATCTACAAACATTAAAATATTAATGGATTTTTTTTTTCATATAGTGAATACCTACTATCAAACATCTAGTGATGAAACATAAGAATTTACGTCATGAGATTGTCGATTCATTGAACCGATATCACGTAAATTGCAGTGTCTGGATTGCCAACACTTTTATGTGGGTAAAACCACGCGCACCATAAAGATTAGAGTTTCAGAGCACTTAGCTGCTTATAGATTAAGCAAAGATACTTCTACGCTTGCAAACCATTTGCTGTCGGAGGGACATCCGTTTGACGCGGATGAGTGGGTTCAATTGTTGCATCATAACACGGGGGACCATAAACTATTTTATCAGTAGATTCTAGAAATTAATAGAGGCCGGTTATTTAATTCAAACTTCATTCTCAATCTTCCCCAATCCCAACTCCCCCTTGTTGTACCCTTTACGTGAGATCGGTTCAATGAATCGATTTTTGTTTATTTTTACCCAATTTGTTGCATTATTTATTTTACAAAGTGAGTTTGAGGATGTTTATCAAAAATGCCTTGATTCCGGAATATTAATAATGCATTTATGTTTTATTTATGTGTGCTTATGATTTTATTTGTATTTCAAAACTTGACTTCTGTATCCTCGATTATTGTTGAATTGCCTCTATAAAGGCCTTCGATAATGCTATTTTTAATTATTTCATCTCGTTCAATCATGTTATTTCTCTCTTGCTTTCTGAATGATTTACTTTAATTTAGACCCAAATCGTCTCTCTAGCTATATGACCGTACTCCATTACGCTATTTTTTATATGTATTATTATTAAAGCTGCCTAGTGTTATGCAGAATATCACAAGACACTGTCTATACTTAATCATATTTTATTACTTATTACAGTATAACTAAAAATCACTTTATTTGAAACATGATTTAGATGTGACTAGAGGCTGATTGATTTAAGAAGAAACTCAAATGGGTATAATTTGTAGAGATTTTTTTTTGTCTTAAATTATTTTTTTTTGTGTTATTATAGTCATTATTTTTATATGTCATTTCATATTCATGACAGATTTTGTTGCTGTTGGTATAGAAACACAATAATTATTTCGAATCTTTAACATAAATTTCAAAATAAATAGAAAGTTTTAAAAGCAACAAGCTCTTTATTTCTATAGCCATATTAGGACATACTTTTTTCGTACAAAAACTGAAAAAATAATAATGGAAATTTTTTTTTAAGAAAAAAGCAAAGAAGATAGTATTCTCAGAGGAATACAACTTTACTAAATTTGTCTAATATAAATGAGACGAAACATGTCGTATAATTTTAAATTATTTAAAAAATATGTTATATGATTTCATTCTTTTGTTTTTATACACACAAATTTTGTCAAAATTCTAAAGAAAACAATTGTACATTGCAAACAACTGGCTTAAGTTGCCGAAAGGCGTCACCGGGGTCGCAAGTTACAAAGTATTTGAAATCGTTCGTAGCTTTAACAAATTTTTAAATAATTGATTTTTTGAGCACTATTATAAAAGTAGGAAATCCACCAGTTTTTCCGTTTTTTGTTTATTTTTATGACACTCTAACACTTTTATTTATTCAATAAAGCTGTTAAAAAGACAACTTTATTTAATGAGAAACTATGATAGTAAAACGAAATATTTCTTATATTGAAGATCGAGATGAATACCAACATATGACAAGCTCTTTATTTTGAAATATTCGCCTCCATGTGAGTGGCCAAACACAACAGGCAAATACAAAAATAAATAATGACATAAACAGTGCTATAAACACTGTAAACACATTATACATTGATACATACGAACGCCAGATATGTACAAACATGTTATCTTCGTTTCTAGCAATGTTCAGCTACTTACTTATTAGACTTTTAATGAAATTCGTGTTATTAACAAAATAAATGATGTCACCTTTAGAACAGATTATCACTTTAAAAGAAACTAAGCGCCATATCACCAGTTTATTGATAATACTATTTTAAAATGACTGTCAAAGTATATGCACTTTTACATTAACTCTTGTTAAACTAAATACTTCGCAAACATCAATAATCTCTAAATAATATTTTGGCATATAATGGTGATTACGCTAATGGGAAAACTTACAACCTGTACTCTATTCGGTAGCGTGATTTCCATAAATTGGCTTTTATCATAAGCATGTAATACATTTTGAAAGTACTAAGTCAATTACCACATTCGCTTCCAGATTCAGGCTTAGCCGTGACTAAGGGTTGCGTTGTATAATTATAAGACACTTTGTTGCAAATTGTTTTCTCTTTGTCAACTCAAGCATTAAAAGCTTAAGGCTCAAGATGCAAACGTGTATATGAAGCCCTCTAGCTAGTTTTTAAACAAGCATCCGTCGCTTATAAGCATATTATTTACTTAGAAAATAATTACAACAGAATTTCAAGACTTCTTAACCTTTAAAATTAAAAGACTTTACACCACCATAAAAAGTCAACTCTTAAATAACAAACTTTGTTAATAAAGCAACTTTCCCGCATAAAGAAACGACATGTAAAATTTGTAATATAGCATTTTTATCAAATTAATTTTATTATTTTTTTTTTGTAATTTGTTTTTAAAAAATTCTAAATATTTACTATCTTGTTATTAAAAAGATATTTTTTCATTGTCAAAGTCTAACTCTAATGTTTTATAAAATTTTAGGCAACATCATTCACATTTCATGATTTTTATATATTATATGTTAGCCAAATTTTCATTGGTAGTTCTGTAGAAAATATGTTGATTTTTTTTCTAAATTTAACTCTGAGTATTGCTTGAATTAAATTTAAAAATGTTATATTTTGAAATCACATATATGACATCTGGAAACTGTTTAATTATTTCTCTTATTATCTTAATAAAATATTACATAATATATGTACATGTGTGCGATGTATGTATGTATACAGTATGACAAGTCCTGAAATAAATGGTTTGTTAGTATTTGAACTACTACACTCAATTAAAACGGAAAATAAAAAAATACATTTATTTTTCCCAAATTTTTTATTTAAAAAAAAATGCATTGACACTTCCAAAATATTCTTTTTGTGTCAGCATAATGCAAATCTGATATGGTAGTCTATGATATATTCTATAAGAATTCTGACATTTGATTTGCATTAATAGATTTAAAAAGTATTACAATTATGTTTTATAATGTAGTTTTATAGATTATTCACAATCATAAAAATACTAAATGGCAGTGGCTTAAAACAACAAAAACAATTCAATCCACCGTAACATATACATTTAATTTTTAATATCGACTAAATGTGTTTGATTAAATGTCAATATCAAATTTGAATTGCTAAAACATTGATAAACATTTAACCGGTTAACTGCTAAAAGCGTCATAAGACGCATAATTTTCTGTGAACGGAGCGCCGCTCATACAAAAATTACGCCTTAAGACGCGGCGTTTTAACAACCTTGACCTTGTTTTTTTTGACAACCCTGCACCATGAACAATTAACTTTATGATTATGGATAAATGACTGCACGACTGGCGCGCTCTTCACTTAGTTGGTAAGTGTTATAAATAAACTTTATTACACTTTCAATAACGATATCTTTAGAAGGTTTTATTTTTGTCGTAAAATTCGCGGCGTGCTGGGTACCGCCATACATGTACCTGCCGGCAGTTAACCGGTTAAGTTATGCCCATTTTAAAAACCCACTTAGCAGTTTTTCAATTAAATTGATAAATGTGCAATTATTATTTTTGATTAATTAATTGTTAACTAAAATATTGATTTTAAAATAAAACAGCTTCCACAATAAAAAAAATATTTCTTATCTAAATTATGACTCAAGTTTTATCGATAATCATGCATCTTACTAAAATGTTGAAATGCTTTGAGTTCGATTATAAAATTTAGAAATATTCAAGGGTGTGGTCTTTTTTTTAATAAACAACAAAAATAAATTAAATGCTTTTTTGATGATAAACTTTTAATCATCATCGCTATCATCTTCAATATCTGGCTTTATAATTCCTAGCGTTTTCGCTACAGACTTAACATTTGCAATCACCTCTTCTTGCACCAGATTAAATGACATGGCTAACAATGATATACCGAAAAGTAAATAAAGAGAACACAGCGCGATTGACACTTCCGAGTTTGCCTTAACTCCTTGGGCAGGCACAAAGTCTCCAAATCCGATGGTCGTCAACGTGATGAAGCAGAAGTAAACTGAATCCAGGAACGGCCAGTTTTCCCATTCAGAGAAGAGAAATGCGCCCGCTATTATGTATGACACCACAAGAAATACGCATAACCAAATCGGTACTGGTTTTATCTAGATTAAAACAAAAGAAAATATCATTTACATGTGAAATAGCTTTAAATGAGTTTCATATCATTAAGAAATATAAATATTTACAATCTTAAATAAATTGTGGTCCTATTTTCTTGAATTAACTAATCCATCCCTATTTCTGTATTACCGTATTCATTAATAGACAAGCGATGTTAACAAAATAATATTTTTATTCTAAAATTCTTTCAATAAACAATGTTCAAAATTTCAATAAGAACAACTTTTCTCGCACTTTTAAAAATTACTTTGATTCTTTATTTGTTACCTATTAATTTCAATTTAAAAATACTATAATTTTATTAAACAAATTATTCATGTTTTACATTATTGAATATAATCGATCTATTTATTAACATTTATAATATATTTATTTGTTTGACTTGATATGTTTATTAATCCATAAATCTATTTGAAAATCATAAATCATTTACAGAAATATGGCTACAGATAGTGTGTGATGTTAGTTTACAATACAATGTTTAATTTTGAGAATGTTAAGTTTTATTGCTTCAGCCTCAAAGCTTGAAACTATGAGTTGTTAAATTTTAAGCCCGGAAATAAACTTGCTTCAGATAGAATGAGTCCTTGAAAATTAATAAAATTTCTATTTTTCTTTACCAAATCATTTTAAAAATTGAGTAGATTTCATGGGAGACATTTTTTTCACACGTCTTGATGACATTTTTTAAAAATATATTGCTTGTATGCAACAATTTAAATGTGTAATAAAAATTGTTACGGCTATATAAATTGTATCAGAAATAAATACTTAAAGTAAAACCATCAAAAACTATATTCCAATACTTACGCCACAAATTTTGTAAAAATATGTCGCAGAATAAAATGTCTAATAAACAACTTCACTCTACCCTGCCAAGGATTATATGCTACAAAAGGACGACAGGTTTAGATATTTTTATGTTAGAGAAAACTTACTATCAATATATTTGAGATAAATAAAATAATATTTTGAAATTATCCTGAGACTTTCATGAATGAAACGTGATTGGTTTATTTCTTCGTGATTTATATTTGAACAATCAAATAATTTTCTCTGAGATTACATTTGAAATATTTGAAATATAATATAATTGAACGTAAACCAATGATATATGAAATAAATAAATGAACGAATATTTACAATTTTTTCGATGACTTTGAAGGAAAAGAATCAAAAAAATATCAAAGACCAAAAATGACAACACTAAATAGTTGAAACACCGACAACTATAGTTTTTATTTCTCATCTCAAGATGCCATCGAAAATATATTTATGTGAAACAGTTTCTTAATACGGTGAATTTATAACAATTTTGTTCTATAAAAATAAGCTATAGATATTCCTGACGAGAACATAAGCCGAAATAGCTATCATCTTATATACCTTATTGTTTTTATACAACTAAAATAAATACAATGCTATTTTTCCACCATGTGACAATGGAGTTTTAGCAAGTAAATGTCAATTTATTCAATAAACTGTCACTTTTTGGTGGGAAAGCATGATATTAAAATTTACACAAGTTACTAATATCTGGACCATTTCACTCGTCAGGTCTATGAGTGAGATTTGTATCTAGACTCAAAAGATATAAAGCAACAATTTGAAATATTTTAGCACTTGCAAAGGGTGAAAAATTAGAAAAAATATATATCCTACTGCTTAATTTTTAAATATCAGTGAATACGATGACACAACAAGAAGAATTTATAATTTCAACAACTTTACCTGACTTTTCGGATTCTGGTAATAGCCATCTTCATACGCATACTCAATATCAAAGTCGTTTTCATATTTTGCCTGTCGATGCACTGAAATTCCCATCGGAGACATAATCCTTGCAGATGGAGCTGCAAATGATTTCAGTTAGTTTATGAACAGCTGCAAAAGTAATTACGAAAACCTTCCATTTGAACTATATAATTATCATATGTTTTGAATCGTTTTCTAATGTTCAACGGGAAATTCTACGTGACCAAAATTCTGGCGAAAATTTCATGAATATTTTATTTTTTTACTTACCATGTGCTCTTTCCCGTTTTCTAATTCTGGCTGCTCTTTGGGCGGCCAGTTCAGTTTCACTTACATAATTTTCTATTTCATCGTCATAATAAGGACTAGCTTCATCGTCGTCGCTATTTTCATTGTAACGACCCCGACTTCTAAGCTGTCTTCTTCTTTCATTAAAATCTCTATCCACGTCTGGTGAATATCTCTAAAGAAGCAGTGAATAATAAATGGTTAGCAAAAAGAAAGAATTTTGTCATTTGTGTATTTATGAGAAAGGAGTTTTCTTAAGTGTTACTCTTGAGCTTAATATACATATGTACGCCTTTCTATAACCCAACTTATGACAGTTGTTTCGTATGTAGACAAAAAAAGTTGTGTGTAAGTTTTAAGAATACTGTGATAGACGGTTTTATTTATAAATAAAAATATATTTGGCACCTACTCCAGACTGAAGCTAATCAAAAGGCTTGAGATTCTTATTGTAGAACACAAGAAGATATTTCATCTTTTAAATGAACTTTAACATATGCCTCTGCAATTACTAGAGTTAAAGGGGTAACATTAACAGTAAATAAAAACTTAGGGTTTTATGGATATGTTATTTCGCTAGATATGCTGGATCCTCAAATTTCACGTTTTGAGTGCTTTTAATTTTAGTTTACAGAAACTTTTTTATTACACAAACAAAATAAAAACACTCAAATAAAATGCTTATTATAATACATACACCAGAAGATAGCGAATTCTTGTCTGTCAGGAAAATATAGAATAAAAATACTATGGTTCCAAAGCGAACACAGTTTTTTTTTTCATATTGTAAAGTTAGTATCGTTATGCCTTTTGGTGAAGAGGGAAGAATTTGAATGATTTTCGAGAAATAAGAGTTTGACAGCTAAAAATAATTACTGAAAAATAATAAGAACCTAGTAATATACCTGATTGAATCGCTGTGGTATATCTTCTACGTCTAGGTTATTTTTAAATCTATTGGCCCTTCCTTGCCTCAAATCTCGTTCAACTTTCAAGTCGTCTCGATTTTTGGAATCTCCTCTGTCATACCTGAGACCTCTTGAATCTTTATTCATGGTTAAATCTCTATCACTCCTTTTCATTTCTTTGTCATTAGCATCACGATCGAATCTTGGACTTCGTTCTCGTCTGTTTGTCCTAAACTCACCTTCTATATATAAATCTTTTCTTTGATTTCTCGGAAGAGATTTACTTCTCATTGAAGGCATCTCATCACCACTATCCAACTCTGGTCGACCATAGAGCTCATGAATAGTTTTTCCTGAAATAGATGAGTGTTTTAAACGATGTTTCTTTAAGAAAACCTCTCAGGGTCTGGACTTTCTTAAATACGTGAAATAAACTCTTCAAAGAATTATGTTTTTTGATCTATTTTAAATTACTTTTTTTTATTGAATTTACATTCACAAAAATTATTTTTATTATTTTTTTTTTGTTTTGCGTCGTAAAAACGATAAAAAATAATTTCAAAGAAAACAATTGAGTAAGCTCAAACAAAAGCTAATTTTACCGGTAATTGTACTCGTTTGAGCTTACCTTATTATCAAAGCTCTTTTCAGTTGCATCCTAATTTGCAGGCAAGTTCTTGACTCTCAATAAACAAACAATTCATGAAATATAATAATTCGTAACATAACGTTCGACACTATCAATAATGCGAAAAGTCTTCAGGAAATATGGTCAGTTACCTACATTAAAGTAAAAAAATATCTCTCATTGCAATAAAAAATACCTGAGAAATATTTGTTTTATTTAATATTAATCAAAAGACGCAATTTATTTTAAAATATGTAATAACAATTATTACTTGAATATTTTCACTGTTTCGTTATCGAAGTTATTTTTTTTTATTAACTTTATTTTTATACTTGACTTTATGCTTGTCAATATCGGATATAACATATTGTATAAATATGGTAATGCCAATTATTTCATCCAAGCTCCGTTATAAAATTTTATTTTTCTTTAAAAAAATGGCACATAATAATTCAAACAAATAATTTCGGATTCAAAAACGTAAAATTTCAGCAACAAAACGAAATTCTTCGACGAATAGTTACCTGTACAAAATTGTATTATCACGATACTTATTTTGTGGGTTGTTAAAAACAAATAGCAAACTATCAACAATGGCCAGGAGACGGGTTGTGCAACATAACAAAACTGGCATTATAAACTACGTGATTTCATTTCCGTCAGACACATTCAGCATTTCCATTTGTTTTCAGTTCAAACAATTGCCTATTTATGGACCGCAAGCTAATAACAATTCCAAAAACGATCGCGTCCATTTTAACTCACCGATAGTTTTGCAGACTCGTTGTAATTGATTTATCGAATCGGTGGTGTTTGGCTACTTCATTCGAGCGAGCAATTTTAGAAAAATGATTTATATCATTTGTCAGTCATCGATATTAATTTGATGTTGGCTGTTATCATGAAATTGATATTGGTTAAAAAAAATCCCATTTTCTCGAAATAGAAATGAACCTGTCTCTATAAAAATCTTCTTCGTTTTATACAGCGACCACAAAACAGTTTGTTTGCAACAGTTACTTGATTCGATATTGAAATTTATAGTTAGCCCCTACCTTCGAATCGATGTATTTTATTGAAACCATTCCAAACTGTTTTCTCTCAGAAAATAGGCATAAGCAGTCACATTTAAATACACATATTGTGATATTGAAATTTATTTGTATTAATATTTAAAAACATTTCATGCATTTTCTCATCCTTTGAATTTTTAATCACGATAGAAATTAATTTTAGCACTTCTGCGAAGCAAAAAGGATGGCAAAAAATATTGTTTTCAGTGAAATGAGTGCATACACAAGTTACGGCAAAGGGTTAAAAAATCGTATACATGCCCGTAGTGTATGTGACACACTGAAATGCAGGATATATAGTCGCTTGCGGTAGTCAATATTTTAACTGCATTTGCTTGAAAAAAAAAGTTTTTTTAACTCTATATTTTCAAATGTTTTCCCAACAGAAATCGATAGTGCACTCTTAAAAAAAGATATAATATATTGATTCAATTTGAATTGTTACAATTCAAATTTGATATTGAAATTTCATCTAGCACCTTCAGTTAATGTCATAAAAAAATGTATATATTAATTGGTTTAACAGTTTAAAATTTGCACAGATTGTTCGGACAGTATTGAATTTAAATTCTGTGTGTTTGACATGGAAATACCTATAAGCCTTGTTTCCTATTTAGCGTATTTTTATTTAAACAAGAACAATATTCCACGACTGCCATATAATTTACTGTAATATATTATTAAAAAAATACATTTATACATATAGTGGTGTCAAACATTTTTTTTACTTGCTATGCTAATATGTTGATCTTAGTGACATACCTTTAGGTGAATTGTATTCATTGTCATCGAGAGCATATTTATTGAAGAGTATTGGAGTACGAGCTGCAGTTTGAGCATCTATGTCTCCACCTGTGTAGGTCCTCGCTTCTGAAGAACTCCTCTTTTGTCGTCTGTCATTTGACGAGCCTCTTGGTGACGGAGTGCCTATAGTAAACAAGCAAACTCAACGTCATTATAGTTTTCAATATATATGGATAATGTCACTTCAAAAAGATTTGATTACCTTTATACAGAGAGAGGAAACAGTAATATATCCAATTCACAGTGTTGACGAATGTTATGTATAACTTTTTTCTAAAGATGGCCATCCACCGCTGCATTTTTAATTTAAATATATATATCGTAGCTTATAAAATATACAAAAAAGTTTTATTTTGGTTAACACGATGAAAAAAATAGCAATGTATTTTAGTTCTACAAAATTATTTTTTATTTTTAAAAATATAGTTGATAGCTATTTCGGCTCACTCCATCGTCAGAACTATGCTTAAACTAACATTTGCTTATCTATATATAGCTGTGTAGAAAAGTTACACAATATATCTTCTCTCCTGTTTTAGCGACCTAGCTTGTTTCCTGTTCGCAATAAAACTAACAATTGTAAATGAAACTAAAAAGGCGGTTTTATTAATAAGTTTACATATGGCACAGAAATGGTCCATTACGGAGGCAAAAAAGAAGCACCCCACAGAGGGTTAAGCAATGGTGATCGACATATTTTAGTTTGTTCGTTAAGAATCCTTTGTGATAGTTGATATCTATTGATTTCCAGCTGTTTTTAATCCTTCGTCTTGCGAATTTTATTACACAGATGCAAATACTTAGGCGCTGGTTTGAATTAATATTATGCGATTCCTTTATAACGTGATTATCAAATTGTGAATCTGTTTTTTTTTACTGTCGAATGATCTTACATGTTCCTTAGCTCGAGTAGATATATGTTACTTCTATCTTTCTGTCTGATGTAGACGGATAAACATGAGCCACAGGACATTTCATAGTTTCATCAACTTATCACTCGTAATCTATGTACTGCTTAAAACTAGAATGTTTCAAATACACTAGTTGGTATCCATTTGAAAACATTCAAAAAATCAATTAAAATACTCACCAGGTCCCCGAGGAGGCACTTGACTGAAAGATCGTTGGCTTCGTTGCTGAGTCCTTGCATTGACCGAACCTCTTATAGGACCTTGATTCCTGATTCCACTTGGAGACGCTCCATCGCTGAACCGAGACATTTGCGACGTTCGCATGTTGCGAAGTTTCACAGCTCGAGGGCCCTCATCGCGATACCTTCAAAAAAAAACAAAGCAAATGATATTTAACAAGTATTTTATAATATATCTAAAAACTTATAACAACGTGCCTCTTTGGGAATAAAAGTAATATAGTTTCACAATTAACTTCTTATTTATTGTTTTCATTTTTTTTATTGTTTATCAGAAATAATGACCATGTTTTAATTAGCCACTAAATTATTGCAAACATACAATACAACATACAAAATGATTTTTGAAACGCTTTTGTCACGCTTCCATAAATATAATATGGGATGTTTTGTTATGACACAATTATCGTTTATTCATGTGAGACTTTTTATCTTCACTTATATACATATTATAATATCTTTATAGATCTGGTTAATTAATGGCTTGGCAAGATTTATTTGTATGAAGAAATACAATTAATTTGCCTATTCATGTTTAAATAGAACGATGCTATAATAAAACATGACGTTAAATTGTTGTATTGATTATGAGAGTATTTGACAGTACTGTTCCATAAAAGCCATACATACAATAATGCATCAACTAGTCACTTAATGATTTCTTTTTGTGCTTGCTTCAAAGTTAAGCGAAACAAATGAAACATTTAAAATAGTGGGCAGTCAAATATTCTGCTTTTTAACTATGAGTGGACTTTCTCATATATAAGACAATTAAAAGCTTTATTGTGATGTAGATGTGTTTACCTGCATTCTGTATCGGAGTATGAATGTGATGGCAAACTGTCAGTAAATGCAAACCCACTGTCAGCCGACTTTTGTGAATTTCTCACCTGTTTTCTGAATGAAGCTGCACGGCTTCTGCTTCGTACGCTGTCAACAAAAAAAGCGTAAAAACTTGATTTTAGCATGTTGATATTTCAGCCAAATTGCATGCCAAATAGTTGATAGCTATTCCGGCTTTCACCGTGTAATACAAATACAAATATACACATACATACATATATATATATATATATTATACGTATAAACACAAATAAAAACAATACTATTTATACAAATATTTATGTTTGTTAATATGTATGGACCAAAAAACCGTAATTTTAAATCTCCAGATGCCCATTGAACTATATATACGGTATATTTTTTAAGTTTTGTAAATTTGGAAGCTTTCTTACTTAGAAAAAACTGTCTACCACTTTTAAGATGCTAATTGTCACTTCTTGGTGGAAAGGCATGATATTTTAAATAATAAAAACCCATTGTTTAAGTACTTGTTTTTGCACAATATAATTTTGAATGGGACCGGTTTTATTATCGCAAGCAATTATTTTACACAAAACTATCTACGTCATCTATTAAACCACAATACATATTATTATTTATATATATAGCTGTGTAGAAAAGGTACACAATACATCTTCTTTTTTGTTTTAACAACCTAGTTTATTTCCTATTAGCAATAAAATAAAAAAAAAATAATGAAACTAAAAAGAAAGCTTAAATATTGGACTGAGATGAATTAATACGGAAACGCATTAGCCCTTCGCAACGGTCTGAGAAGCAAATGTACATTTAAACATAGTTCTGACGATGGTGAGCCGAAATAGCTATCAACTAAATATTATAAAATTTTGTAGAACTACATAAAATACATTGCTTTTTTTAGTGTGTTATAATGGAGTTGTACCAACTAAATTCAATCAATATATTATTTAAGGTCTTATTGCAATATCAAATAATAGAAAATATATTTTGACACACAAAGAACACCATATGTATGTTTAAATCTGCATCAAGATTTTAAATTGATACAAAATACATTTACGATAGGGAGCGAATAGATATTTAACAAAAAGAGTTTAAGAAACAGCTGTGGCTTAAGAAAACGCGTACAAGGTAGCGATAGATAACGTATGTTTCGAAATACGCTATCAGCGAGTATATTGCAAGGTCTTTTATTTGTCGTTGGTAGGGAAGCGTTGCAAAGCTTTCTTCTTTTCAGTTATGTTGGCGAGAATCACTACGATAAGGTGAGCACGAAGCAGGGGAATTGTAACGGGTAGCTTCGTTTAAAGAATCCTTACTCACGGAGTCAGGGTTTCAGTGAGTTGTTACGGTATCTTATTCGAATGCGATTCTAAAGAAACACAGAGTGTTGGTTACTAAACTACTCTCTTACAAACAAAAAAATCTTTTTTTTTTTTAATTAACAGTAAGGAAAGTTTACCATACAGTATTGTTATGCTTTTATGGTAAATAAATGATAATTAAATGGTTTACATTATTTTAAAACAAAAATTATTCGTTTACGACAAATTTTTGCGAATCTAGACAAAATATCAAGAAAAAATATACTCTTTGTAAAACTAAGTAAAAATTATACTTTTGTTAAAATGTTTGCCATACCATTCAGTTTTTCCGTCATGCAACATTCCTATGTTATAAATAAGCACAAAATTAAGATAAAGGTTTGAATTGTTACAACTTTGTACGATTCCACACGTTTTGTCACTAACGACCCGGGTTTCGCTTTTCGGCATCATCAGGCATTCTATCACACGGATGCAACAGAACTGACTGACTGCGGGTCGTTAGTTACAAAACATGTGGAATCGTACAAAGTTGTAACAATTCAAATTTGATATTGAAATTCCATCAAGCACCTTCAGTCGATATCATAAATTAAGATAAAGGTATTCGCTTAAAAGCTGAAAATCTAATCTAAACATTGTTCTGTTTGTCTTACATTAGCTCTGCACAGTTTTATTTAAATTACATTTCTATTGTAAAATCATACTTTATGAATATAGTTTGACGTATATGTAAAATATTTATTAAAGAGTCACTCTTATAAAAATTCAAACTGCTGGAATCGAATGAAGTGAAAGAAGGAAATAACAATTTTCCAAAATTAAGCCTAGCTTCCTTCTTTCACAGAATGATCAACTATTCTAGCTAGTTGCTCATTTTGATAGAAAGTTTTTTGTATTTGAAATTCCAAGCTGATCATTTATCGTGTACATACTTTTTAATTGATTTGCGGATTTGTTCCATGTTATTGAATTAAGCTTCCATGTCGCGTAAAAATCGAACAGAGAACAATAAGCTCTACTTTTTTATTATTTGTGAAAACGACAACTATAGCAACTCAATAAAAAATGATTCTGAAATGGGAAACCTATACTCGGAAATTGATTAAATTATTTTTCTTACATCAAATTTTATGTATTGATAACCGTAAAAATAAAATGAAGAAATCATCCTGTGTTGATTATTTTCAATGCAGGGCAAACTATAAATTCCGCACTGTTGTCGGTTCCGATTAAAAGTTTCCTTCTTTCACAGGCCGGATGCAACTTTTGCGGATAAGCTTCTGCAAGATACATTAATAAATCCACACAAACATTTTGTTATTACATGAATTCATTGATATGTACTTACTTATGAAATTCCATAACTCTACAGTAAATAAATAGAAGATTAAATGGACTAACATTTGTAATATTTGCCAGTCGATTGTATAATATGGCAGAAAACATATTTTCGATACTTGTTTTTTATTTTAAATAATAAAAACACATTTTTTAGTACTTATTTCCACAATATATTTTTTGATCAGGACCGGTTTCGCTCATCGCTAGCATTATTAACTGATGATAGTTGATCAGTTGATAATGCTTGCGATGAATGAAACTGGTCCTGATCAAAAAATATATATTTTAGATATAAGTACTATAAAATGTGTTGTTATTATTTAAAATATCATGTCTTTCCATGAAGAAGTGACAGTAAGTGACTTGTTTCTTAAATAATGAAACACATTTATCCTTTGAAACCGATATATTTTTTCTGTAATTGTTAATTTTACCCTCTTTTGGACATGTGTATTCTTTTTTTGGGAATCAATACAATATTCTTGTATTCATTTACTTTATATTCCTAATTTTAAATATAATACATAAAATATATCAATTTATTTATAAAACAACAAACCATTAATTTGAGACGTCTAGAGCAAAAGTTATATATTTATAGTTCTTAAAAAACGCAATTAAATTTACAAAATAGTACAATGTAATTGACGGATATTTCAAAAAACTTGCACTAATAACAAATAAATATAACACATAAATATTACTTTTTTATGATATCGACTAAAGTTGCTTGGTGAAATTTCAATATCAAACTTTAATTGTTAAAACTTTGTACGATTCAACATGTTTTGTCACCAACGACCCGAGTCTCACATTTCGGCATCTGCAGGCATTGTATCACACGGATGCAACAGAAATGATACAATAAACAGTTAGCATCGTCTATATACCAAAGTTATTAATTACAGGAAAAAACACACGCCAAGGAAGGCAGTAAATAGTAGCTAAAACATATTAATTAATATTAACCTAATAAAAATTAACACAATTGCCTGTGATAATTTTCATAAATGATCTTGTTAATGAGTCATTATTGAAAGGGTTTTACAAATGTTTTTTTTTGTTCAAATCATCAAATTCACACGGATGCAACAGAACTGACTTAGTGATACAACATATGGAATCGTACAAAGTTTTAAGAATTCAAATTTCATAAATATTATGTTTAAATCTGAAAATGAAAAAGGTTATCTTTTTTCAAATTTGGTTTCATTGCAGAAACTTGCAATGAATATACTTCATGAAGTTTATTTACTCACATAACATTTAAAAAAATACCTTTGGCGATTCCCTGATCGTATTGACCGATGCCTTCTCCTCTTTGGCTTTCTCGTACATACGTAGCAGCAAACTCTCCAGTATAGAAACCTTCACAAAAAAACACATCAAAAAACTTTCAAAAAAGCAAAACCAGATTAAAATACCTAAGATATATAAATCTTATTGTATTTATTCATTATTCATGGAAAAGTTGAGAAAATTAATACTTGTCATTTATTAAACTTCGTCAAACGAAAATCTTTATTGTTGTTATTATTTTTATCCAATTTTGAGTATCAAGAATTGAGAACTGATTTGACTTAATAAAACAGGCAAAATATCTGATAACCTGAATGAAGTTGCCATCACGTCTCCAATGTTTGACAGACAAAGAAGCATAAGTGGTATTCCAAGGATTGCATAAAAGATTGTCACCACTTTTCCCATGTGTGTCTTCGGAGCAATGTGTCCATAACCTGGAAGAATTACAAAATATTGTACCTTATATCTTCAATAACAGTATATCATTTAAGGCATAAATATTATCCAACGACATCTATTATATTATAACACGGTGAAAAAAATAGCAATGTATTTTAGTTCTATAAAATTATTTTTTTGAATATAGTTGATAGCTAATTATAAAATCTCCTGTGGCTCATGTTTATCCGTTTATATCAGTCAAACAGGTAGAAGTATGTCCACTCAAGCTAAGGAACATGTAAAACTATTCAACAGTAAAAAAACAGATTGACAATTCGCTAATCACGTTATAAAGGAATCACATAATATAAATTCAAACTCAGCGCGTGGTATTAATTTAATACTTATTTCATTTGAACCAATAAAAATATAAATGAAAGATATATAGAGATGTATATGTCAGTGTATTTTCACCATTTAAGTGTAGAAGAATCGGAAGAAATAAAGATACAGATGCTTAACTTGACCTTAAAATCGAGTTTAATTCACGGTTTCAAAGTGATGGACAGTAATCAACGATGTTACCCGAAGGATACGTTCCATGAAACGTCACATTAAAACATAAAAAAAATGAATGGAAAAAAGATTCTGCGTATAATTTAATTCTTAGAGTCAATTGGTGAAATTCTTTTTTTTCTTCATCTTATTCGCATTTGAATACATTTCCTTTGTACACAACACAAAAAGGTCTCCAGGTTTTTTAACGTCACAGGTGTGTCTGACTGCAAAAGACTTTGATGATTTGTTATTGAATCAATTTTTGTTTGATAACATGTTATTGTATTCGAAATATTCTCAAGAATAATGAAAATTGCATTAAATATAATATATTGATTGAATTGGCATTTACTAGGTAGAACTCTATTATAACACGGTGAAAAAAATAATAATACATTTTAGTTCTACAAAATTATTATTTTTTAAGATATAGTTGATAGCTATTTCGGCTCACGCCATCGTCAGAACTATGATTAAACGAAAATTTGCTTATCTATATTGTATTATATATAGCTGTGTAGAAAAGGTACACAATACATCCTCTCTCCTGTTTTAACGGCCTAGCTTGTTTCTTGCTCGCAATAAAACTAAAAATTGTAAATGAAACTAAAAAGGCCGCTATATCAATAAGTTTACATATGGCACGGAAATGGTATATTACAGAAACAAAGAAGCACCCCCCAGAGGGTTAAGTAATGGTGATCCACATATATTAGTTTGTTCGTTAAGAATCCTTTGTGATAGTTGCTATCTATTAATTTCCATCTGTTCCAAAGCCGTTATCCTGCGACCTTTACCACAAAGATGCAAACACTTAGGCGCTGAGCTTGAATTTATATTATGTGATTAGCCAATTGTGAATCTGTTTTTTTACTGTTGAATGATCTTACATGTTCCTTAGCTCGAGTGGATATATTTCTAATAGAAGTACAATTTTTAGTTTTATTGCGAGCAAGAAACAAGCTAGGTCGTTAAAAAAGGAGAGATATGTTGTGTATCTTTTGTACACATTTATACATAGATAAGCAAATGTTCGTTTCAGCATAGTACTAATGATGGCGTGAGCCGAAATAGCTATGAACTATATTTAAAAAAATAATTTTGTAGAACTCAAACACATTGCTATTTTTTTCACCGTGTTGTAATGGAGTTCTACCAAGTGAATGCGAATTCAATCAATAAATTAAATCAATGTTTTTATCAATAACTCTATTTTTAAACTATGATCAATTTAAAAAAATATATTTCAATATTTACAGTCTTTAAAATGTTACTCCATCATCATAATTACAGCTTTGAGATCCCACTTTTTTACATCTGAAAGCATTGTTATGACGATAAAACTTCAACCCATATAGTTAAAAGCTCTGTCTTATTATCTTTGTCAACATAATTTTATTTTAATTTACTTTCAAAATGAAGCTTAAATAACAAACACATAAAATTATCCATAGCTTAAATTATAAGTTGTTTTAAATCTTTAACATTCATCGAATTCATAATAATATCAAAGTTTTCTACGCTATATTAAACGTCATTTTCACTCTCATTACTTTTAAATACTTCTATATATACTATTGAATCTGCAAGTCTTACGCAAACCGCAGACTGTCAACCCCTGCTCCTTAAAATGTTGTTTTGTGTCTGGCTTTAGCAATAAGGTCACCTTTTCCTAATCAAAAAACATAGACGAAAAATTAAATGCCTACAACAGCTCAAACAAGACAACTTTTCCATTCGTCGCATTGATTTTAACACCATTTTCTTTAGAACTACGTTTTTTACTACTCAAAAACTTATTCCAACAAAATCAAAAGAATATTTATAGTTTAACTTCTATATATAAAATTGAAAATCAGTCTTCATGTTTCAGATGAATTTTCGACGACTAATTTATCGTATTGTCATTGCAAATTTCTTTTGAATGTGGAGTTGCTTCAACAAAAGTTGTTTAATTTTATTTGAAATTATTTAAAGAAAATCGTTTCAAAAGAATTTTAATACAATAAAAGATTTTTAAAATTGAAAGTGATGTAGATTAGTGAATAACTAGTTAATCACATTTGTTACTCCACATTTTATAATAAATTTGGTAGAAGTAAGTAAAGCCATAGATATCAATTTCTTTATACCAAAATAAAAACTTTAGAAGAAAAGAATTTAAAGAATTTTAAAAAAAATGTTTTTTTTTATGCTAAAAGTTTTTTTAACACAATATGAATTTTTATCACCACTCATTGAAATGATGTTAAGAAAGCTTCTTATTTAAACAGTACTTTTAAGCTTAACCCAAATGTGGCAAAATTTTATATAAATAATATTATATGATATATATATACACAACCTCACTTCCTCTCTATATCTCTCTGCGATAACATCGTCCGTACGTTGAGTGTTAACAGGTAATATTTTTATGATTTTCTTCATAGCACATATTTGTGTTTGATTATTCAGATTTAACTATCAATTTGATATATCCAAAATTCTGTGCTTTCAATACACTGGTATATGACGACATATTTCAGCGTTGTGTCTTTGTTTTTTGGGTGTAAAAAACAGTTTGTTTCCGTACTTTTTTTGAGATCATGGTAAAAACTAAAACGGGATCCATTTGATACGGAAAACATGATTAATGATCATTCGCATGGGACCTACGTGGAAACTCATTTTCTTTCACATTTTCCATCACCCTTCTGTACCTACGTAATGACTCACTTTATAACAGTGGTTTTAAACCTTTACGCATACCGTATTTTTTAATAGAAATTGGTTCATTCATTTTCACTTTTGATTAGAACTGGTTTGTAACTGAAGAGCATTTAAACTCATAATGAATAAAAAGGTTTAAGATTTAAAAATTAAAGATAAATTTAAAAAAAGATAAATGTATCTAAATAATAACGAGTGCGCATTCCTTCGCATCTCAAATATTAAATTGAAAATTGACGTGGCAGTCTTTATCAACAGTTAAAAATAAGAATTACCAATGACGTTAAGTTCAAACTATTTTTTGTTGTTAGCTAGGTTTTAGAAGAAACACTTACTTACAGCTCATTGATATAATAAACATACGTACATAAGACACATTTAATCAATATTTAATTCTTCAATATTAAAGATTCATTCAATATTCGTTGCATTAAAAAATTACTGTAAAAAGTTTTTCTACTTATTTTAATAAACAGTTTTTCTAATGTTCTCGATCACTGCAGTACAGTGTGTACCATAAATAAGGCGGTCAAACTGATGATTCCATTTCCCAATGTCATATGTGAGCCTTATTTTTCAATTTTCCAACACAGTGAACCGAAAATACCGAAGCCATTTTTCAAAAAGCAGATGATGACTGGCATAAATGGCATTTTTTCATTCTGACTAAAACATAAAAAAAGTGTCCGAAAAAATTGTAGCGCCTTGATTATGTTTATTTATTCAGCTCGCGATAGGATCTGTTGCCATGAAAATAGCGTCGTATATTTTCGGCACAGTCTGTAGAACATAAAAACTTTTGTGTTTTTCTCATAATATATATTCGAGATATTCTATCCTTAAGAAACCTGAAATTTGTTTCAAAGAAACCAAAGAAAATGTGGAAAAGTATTTTACACATTCATATTTTTTATATAAAATTTTTAACACAGCACATATATTTACACACACACACTTTTTATCTCTGTGTTGTTGAATTGTTGGCATTGAGCAAATGGATTTAATTAATTGGCTTCGTTTTTGAATCAAGCAGAAAATTTCACCGACTTCAGTTACAGTGCTCACGTGTTCTAGTCCCAGTACGGAGAATGTCTTTAATTCATTTGGTTTGATTTAATGATTTTTAAATAAAAACATTTATCTCATGTCATAGTAGCTCGCGCTCTACCCAATGTTAAAATTACTACTTTACTTAGAAAGAGTTTCAGCAACTGGCAACCAAAATACATTCGTAATAAAAATGATTTAAAATAAAAGATAAATTTCTTCCAAGTGAATTGGCATTCACTTGGTAGAACTCCATTATAACACGGTGATAAAAATAGCAATGAATTTTAGTTCTACAAAATTATTTTTTAAAATATAGTTGCTAGCTATTTCGGCTCACGCCATCGCCAGAACTATACTTAAACTAACATTTGCTTATCTATATATAGCTGTGTAGAAAAGGTACATAACACATCTTCTCTCCTGTTTTAACGACTTAGCTTGTTTCTTGGTCGAAATAAAACTAAAAATTGTAAATGAAACTAAAAAGGCGGCTATATCAATAAGTTTACATGTGGCACGGAAATGGTCTATTACGCCATCATCAGAACTATCCGACGTGTAGTTCTGACGATGGTGTGAGCCGAAATAGCTATCAACTATATTTTAAAAATAATTTTGTAGAACTAAAATTCATTGGTATTTTTTTCACCGTGAGATAATATATACTCTACGTTGAGAGTTGACATGGTTTGAACAAATACATAACTACACCATTTTTACTTATGCACGCTCTTCAAAAAAAACCTTTGAAGAATTGAATGATTTCAGTTCTTATATTACTGGAAAACTTTATGCTTAGTTTTACATTTAGTTATACAAATATATTATATTTATTGACGCTAGAATTAAAGCATGTCAAAGCTCATCCGAAAGCTTTACGTATCAATCAGGGTAGCGTAGTGCAAAGCAACGCAGTTTAAGCAATCAATTCATTATATTTTAGTTTCCAAACAGCTTTGACTTTCCACTGTTTTAACTGCTAATACATACTAGGAATCGAGCACCGCATAAATTTATCGATACATGTGTTCCGGTATTTTGTATTCACTAGCGGTAAATAGATAGAAATTGTCAAACATTATAACAATACAATGATTTCCAATGTGGATCGAAGTATCAAATTTGAAGGTTTATTTGTTTTACCACATTCACAACACTTATATATGTAGGTATCGTGATGAGTCTTATCTACGATAACCACTTTTTAGACAGTTGCCCGCTTTTTACGAAGAGATAATGAATGCGGCTAGATATCGTTGGATTAGTGGTAAGAGAACCAATCGTTATTATCCCTTGTTTTTAATGATCGAATAACGCCTAAGAACAGAAAACTCTTGAAAAAACACTGATTATTCTTGAAGTCGAACACATAAGATCTATCAAGGAAGTCATCAATATTGAATATTTTACCACAAACCTAACATAATATATCTTACATTATTACTTTAACAAATCGATTAAGCTAATTTGATAATACTTTCAAATGTACATGAATTAACAGATGAGTTAATACTTTTTTGTAAAGTCAAATATAACTCTTCATTTCATATTTAAATTATTCATAATTGTCAATGTAAAAAACATTTTTTTTCAATTTCTATCGGGTAATTTGGAATTAAAAAAATATACCGTTATACCGGGATCTCGATTGAGCAAACCCTACGCAAAACATTGCTCAATTCCCGTAACAGACAGCTTTCAGCTACATAATTAATACAAAGCTTCATTTCGGTATTTCCATGGTAAGTGAGTTATAAATTTAATATTATTTTCAACAAACGAAATATCCATATTCACTTTGTCTGTTAAGCTATGTCAGATACCCACCTAACAATGTGAATTCCCGTTAAAAATATTGAAGCACTCATTTTCAGAAAAAAATACAAAAGCTTCAGTATTAAAGTCATTACCGACAATGCTTTCAGAATAAAAAAAATGCAATGTATAATATAATTACTCAAAACTGAAAGTATTGTGATTTAAGTATGATATAATAATTTTTAGATACAGTAGAATAAATTAAAGGTTAATTTCTTTGCGTTACATCAATAAAACAAAAATTTCAAATTTAATACTAGATTTTTTAGTAGTTACTATTTCTTTGAGAAGATATTCGACAATTGTGATATGTTTTTTTCTAACCTTGTCTGCTTTTAATATTAAACTTTAATTAATTTATAAAAGAGTAAATATTAAATCATATGGTTACGAAACAGAAAAGTGGTTAGCTAATCTTTCTCGTTACATGCTGTCTATAAAATTAGATGGTTAAATTTTTAATCGATATATCACAGATAATAGAATTCAGTAAAAGTTTAAATATAATAATAAAAATATATTTATAGTATAATTTTCACATCATATATCGCGAGTATTATCAACGAAAGTAGTTTATATTGTTTGCGGTGAGTGAAATAGGTTTTGATTATAAAATTTATTGTGTAAATAGTTTTAATAATATGCTTTTAATATTTAAAAAAGATTTTTTTCTGCTAATAAGAAACAGTTAACTCCTTTAAATCATATATAATTTAATAAATGAAAAGTTTGAAATCAATAAATCAAATGAAAGAGTAATTAATCGGGATATGAACTAGCGATGCTGGCCATTTAACAATCTATGATATTTAAGTAATCTCTGATTGAATGAATACATTTAACACTGTGCGTAAAATTATATTAAAAATGATCAAGTATTTATTCGATCGATAGATTTAAAAATAAGCAGCATTTATGAAGAGAATGCTCATTTTAAGATGTATTATTATAAAGTCGTATGTTTACGTTTAACTTAACCATTATTAATTAAATATAGTGGCTTTACAGTTTCGCTCAATCGGTGGTTAGCTAAACGATCAATATGACCAGTGCACTAATGGTTATGTCTTACTTTTCGATATCACATTGCTATAATATTTATTGTTTTCAAAGTCACAGCTTAATGAATCGTATCTATTTGTATAAGATGTCCTGTGGCTCATGTTTATCCGTTTATATCGGACAGACAGGTAGGAGTATCTACTCGAGCCAAGGAACATATAAAATCATTCAATAGTAAAAAAACAGATTCACAATTCGCTAGTCACGTAATAAAGGAATCACATAATATAAATTCAAACTCAGCGCCGAAGTGTTTGCATCTTTTCAGTAAGGGTAATAGGATGATTGCTTTGGAGCAGCTGGAAATCAATAGACATCAACTATCACAAAGGATTCTTAACGAACAAACTAAAATATTGCTTAGCCCATTGATTAAAGCGCTCCACGGGGGGACGGGATTTGATTTGCTTCTATAATGGACCGTTTCCGTGCCACATGTAAACTTATTGCCATAGCCGCATTTTTTAGTTTCATTTACAATTTTTGAAAAAAAATAATTTTATTGCGAGAAAGAAACAAGCTAGGCGTTACAACAGGAGAGAAGATGTATTGTGCACCTTTTCTACACAACTAAATATAGATAAGCAAATGTTCGTTTAAGCATAGTTCTGACGATGGCGAGAGCTGAAACAGCTACCAACTATATTTTTTAAAAATAATTTTGTAGAACTAAAATACATTGCTATTTTTGTCACCGTGTTATTTGGATCAGCACTAAATTGAAAACATATTAGATATCAAAATTTGCATATTTAAAAACAATAAATGCTTTGGAGTTTTCGACGCTAATCAACCAAAAGTAAGCTTTGTTGTACTTAGTATAAAAATACTATTTTTTAATCGATCAGTACTATATTTGCTCGCCTTTGGGATATCGAAGCATTTGGCTTTAATGGCATCCGAATTAAATTTGTAAGCTGATAATCGATTAAAATAAACTCAACTTGTCCGTTTATTCTCAAATGCAGTATGCAACAACGAGCCCGGATTCAAAATGTAAATCTGCAACTGACGCTTATCACAAAACAAAAGGGCGGACACATAATTAATTGTTGTCTCAAAAAAAAGCTGCATGAATATTGCTGTATAATATAAAACAAACGGAATGAAGACTGTTTGTTTTTATTTTATATTGATTGTAATTCACGTTTTTATTTCTTCTCGATTTTTATATAAATGTAAACCAAATTATAATATTTTAGCAATTATTTTTTTTAAGAAATATGAATTCAATAGAAATAAGTTTTTATAATAAGCTACCCAAACGTTTTCTTTTTTTGAGACGAAGAGTTAGGCATATTTCACATATCATTTTAAAGTCGGAATGACATAGTAAAGTCGTATATGATGTCTTTAAATTGTTGTGCTTATTTGATAAATTTTTGTGTTGATTTATTTTATTTTCATTATTTTCCATTTTTTAATTATGTACTGTTAAAAAATAGAGGAAAGTATTTATGTTAATCTATTTTGAAAATATTTTAATAAAGTTTTATACCAGTTAGTGCTTATTAGTAACATAACTAATAAAAATAAAAAATAATGTTAATATTTTCATATAAAATCTAACATCTTCCTCAGATGTTCGTGTAAAAAAATATTGCATCATATCCTGAGCCAATATTTATTACGATTTTTCCTGCTTCGTAAAGTAAAAAAATATTTTGCTGCTTATTTAGGGGTAGCAAAAAAGTTATCTCGGCATATCTCTCATAAATCTCCTGTTAAATAAGTTGCGGACCAGAGAGTTGTTAAGGTGACCGCGAAACGGCGTAAATATAGGTAAATATCATGAATTCTTTAGTAATATAGACATCTAAATTCCTCGCACGGTACAACCCTGTATCAAATCTGTTCGAATCGACCGAATATTACACAGCGTATGACCCGACTCGCTTTTGGATACGGGCATCATAAAATAGATAGATTATCAAATAGTATCGAACTAGGCAAAACTATGTTTACAACTTCAGGTATAATAGTAAAAAACGTGTTTGAAAGACTTCAAAAGTTTTATTGATTGAATTGGCATTCACTTGGTAGAACTCCATTATAACACGGAGAAAAAATAGCAATGTATTTTAGTTCTACAAAATAATTTTTAACAAATATAGTTGATAGCTATTTCGGCTCACGCCATCGTCAGAACTATCCATAGTTCATAGTCAAGATACATAGTTCTGACGATGGCATGAGCCGAAATAGCTATCAACTATATTTCAGTTGCGCAATTGGTTAGCGCACGGTACTTATTTGTTAAAAATAATTTTGTAGAACTAAAATACATTGCTATTTTTTCACCGTGTTCAAAAGTTTTACCTACGCCGAAATTTGTACGTTAAATTCTATTCGTAAAACAAAGAAGCATGTCCGTAAAAGCTTTAAATAATGAAACAGTCCGACACGTATTTGTAACCATGTCGACTGAATCTCAACAGACGTTGTTCTGTAACAACTGCTTACTATTCAGTCTATTTATCTACACCATGAACCGGAACACTTAAAATATATATACGTATGTGTGATATTGTAAACGGAAAACTACCTCAATCATAAACATAATACTTTTCAAAAACGAAAAAATAACAGTAACTAAATAAATAATAAGTTTTTAAAAATAATTTTTGTTGTTATTCAGTGACATAAATTCGAATTGTTGATTTTTTCACACGATGAAAAAATCGATGTATTTTAGCGAAATGGCTATCAACTATATTTCTTATAAATTTTGTAGAACCTAAAATACATTGCTTCTTTTTCAGCGTGTTATAATGAAGGTCCACCAAATAAATGCCAATTCAATCAATAGGCTGATTTTTTAACGCATGAGTGGACATTATTTATTAAAAAAAAATAAAACAAAATATTTGATAGTATTATATTTCCACAATTTAATACTATTTACATCAAGACCGGCCTGGCTAACCAATCAATCAAGAATCATCTACAGATACGGCAAAAATTAAAACAAGGCTAGGTATGAAAAATTGTTTTTTATTACTATTATGTATACGTATATGCAAAACATTTTTTTCTGAATCTTGAATTGTTGAAACTTTGTTCGATTCCACATGCTTTATCATTATTTACATATTTCGCCTTTCAGGCATTTTTATGTAAGTTTTTTTTCATTCGTGTGCCTGAAGATGCTAAAATGTTAAACTCGGGCCGTTAGAGACAAAACATGTGAAATCGTTCAAAGTTTCAATAATTTAAGTTTGATATTGAAGTTCCATCAATCACTTCCAGTCGATATAATTTTTTATGATTCGAATAATATTGTATTGTTTAAAGAAGACTAAATCGTTTGTTTTTGTTTAATTCAATGCCTTAAAATGAATTGTTATTTCTTGGAATAACCGACTCATTTAAAAGAAACAGCCATTTTTGTTTCACACGAAACAAGATGTTTCATTGAATTGGTTTGTCTGTGTACTAACAAAACATCTTCACCATAATACACGATTACCAATTTAATTTATTTGATTAGTGACATCAAATATATAAAAAATACGCAAATTATGCAAGGCTAGACAATATTGTTTTATAACAAAGCATTGATTGAAATTTCTCAGTTACCTCACAGTGTGAAAATTGGGTCGATTCAAACTAAAGTTCGTTTCGGTTCAGTTGTAACGAAACACAAAACATTCGGCCGTGTTTATATTGCTCAGCCTTCGAATTCATAACAAAATTACAAATTGTAATCGTTTTATTGTTATTTGACAAGATATTATAACAGTTTTTCAAAATATTAAGGCTACGAACCAAAAAATACAAAAAGCCATAACATTTGCTACATTACGTGTTTTTTTTTAAATGAGGCAAAACGTTTTAAAATTAGTCATATGAAGATGTCGAAAGTATTAACCAAACAATTATAAGTGTGCTGAAAATCGTGCTGTAACCTCTACCAATATTCACTATACATTCGCTTTTTATTTATGTAACTTTTACGTGATAATTTCAACGTTACAGACATATGTTTTTATACAAATGACGACGATTTTATAATACAACTTAAAATAAAAGAATTACAAATAATAAATAATGTATTGTTTGAGTTTAGAAAACCAGGTATTGTTTCAAACAGAAGTTCATAAAAATTTTGTTTATTTTTTTTATCTTCACACCATCGTCAAAACTAATGATAATAATGTTAGTTATACGATCTTAAAACAAATTGATAAAAAATATGAAGAAATAATTTATATCAATTATTATCTCATATAAACCCACAAGCTTCCCTTCAGTACACAATAAAGTTAACGCTTAACGTATCATTCAACCATCCATGTCTGGCAACAAAATATACTAACCAAATCGTAGAATAATCATTGTTGATGCAACAGCAAAAAATTGAAAACAAAAGTAACCATTTTCGTGAACAATGTTTCTATTTTTTCACGCCATTGTTTGACTTAAAATACAGAACGCCAGAAACTTGTTAACCTACTTATATATTACTTATTTATCCAAACATACCTAAAGAATTATGGAAAATGAATTCTTATCAATATAAAACTTTTCAAATTGAACTACTTTTTACGTTTAGATCTTATCAATTTGATAATAAATGTACATCTGATTTTTTTTAAATAACTCATATTTTTTAGCCTTATCATTTGCTATCATCGTTTGCGCTGAAACCCATGGTGGTTATATAACGTTTATTTTTAATAAATCTGCTAAATAAGAGTATAAATTATATTCAATGTTTGTTGGAAAATCGAAAAATAAATCTAAATGACAGGGATCTAAGGATTATTTTTCATTCAAATGCCATTGCTATTAGATATTCTTTTTTAAAAAAACTACCTTATTTTATATCCACTAAAGCAGTTAAAATAACATTTCTTCCTAAAATATAAACATCACATAAACGCTTTTTAAAATATTCACCGTTTGTGGGTCATAAGACACTTATTTACAAATAGAGATATTGTTAGCATTATTATATGTATAAACGTTTTATGATTTTGAAGTACACAAAAAGTAATACTCAGACAGTTGACTAAATATCAACCGATTCTTATCATACATGTCCTGTTTATATTGTTTATAATCACACAATCTTGAAATTGAATCTGAAAAATCAAAAAACACTTGTTATGATTTTTTTACCGTTACGAGTAATTATCGAATAAGTGAACATTTTTTCCTTAATAGCTTATTTTTTTTAATTTGCTTTGAAATTATAATTACCCACAGTAAAATTCAACAAATAAACTTTGTATTCAATTTGATTTTTCAGATATAAGTCATTGACCAAGTAATTAAGCATTTTTCTACACTTCAACAAATAACAAGAATGAATAACTTTTTTCAAATTTAGCAGTAAAACGAACAAACAGATTATCAACTTCTGTTATTTGTTTCAAGGATATTGTACAAGTAAAGTGCATTAAATCAATCGATGAGAAATCTGCTGCTGTTATTAAAGGTCAAATCAACAAAAACAAAACAACTTCGTTATGAGTAGAATAATAAAAAGACATTATTATTCTTTGATTTAGATTCCAGCATAAAAATTTGATGTTTATTTTATCAATACTTTTACATTATACAAACTATTTTTTCGTTTAAAGTTTTTCGATGTCTGAGAAATGTTGTTTTTATTTTTTTAAACAATTATTAATAAAATATATGGCATTTTATCAGCCACCCAATGTATTTGTAGGTATTATGGAAAATTAAACAGTTCACAGTCGAATTTGCGAAAATGTGTTATGGTGAAACGCGTTAACGGACAATGAATGTAATTGGGTGAAGGTTGATCTCCAAACAAAGTTATCATCATAGCATAAAGACATGTCTACACTGTAGAAGAAAATTAAAAGTTATTTATTTTTTTCTCACATTATTTTTCCATTATATACAATTTTTCTAAAATAGGATTCCAAATAATCCTTCTCTTATATAAATCCAAATACAAGAATCGCAGTAACATATTTTTTATTATGACTTTTTTATTATGTCACTTTTTTTAAAAACAAATAATACAGTCAGTTATGCTTGCAATAAGTGAAACCGTTTTACATTATTCTATTAAAAATTGTGGTAGTACAATACTATACATAAAATAATTTTTCGTCAAGAAATGACAATTAATACAGTAAAAGTAAATAATTTTCATACACCGTAAATAAATAATGGTAGGTATAAAATAAGATTTTTCTTGAAATGTTTTGTGTTAAAGGTTTTTTTTTATATAAACGTCACTTTATGATAGAACAATGGTGATAAATACTTTACTTTGGCTTGGACGATTTTACCATTTTTCAAACATTTGTATATTTTCTCGAAAATCTTACTTAATATTTAATATTATCATATAATAATATCAAATAACAGATATATCCTACAACAATATTGAAATATTATACACGTCTGTTAAATTGAATTATTTTAAGTTCTATAAAAAAAGAGATAATTTTTTTTGTTACGAAGAAATTCTTTTTATTACATAAAATATAGGTCTTTAGGCTTGAACTAAATAATTAAGTGATAAAACACATTATACAAAGTAAAGACGGTATTCGTGCATAATTTTTATCTTAGCAGACAATGTATTGTATAAAATATAAGAATAATGAATTGGTTACTCGATTGACACGTTTTCAAAATTCTAACGAATCTTTTACCATTTATTAATTCATCAAAATATGTCACTGCTGTAGCCAATATAACCCTTTTTACACTTAAAAAGCGATAGAAACCGTATAAAATGCACACGAACGAGTGGGCGACATCGTTGACATGGGTTACAATACTTGTGGTATCGAATTTTTGTATTAACTTTTCAATCGATACATGTCGATAATACGGAACTCATCTTTTTGAGCAATTGCACATTAAGATTAAAAAGTTATTTTTATGGGTTAAATTTAGATGAAAAAACTGCATGTATAATAGAATGCAGACTTTGCCCCAAAAATATACAACTCAAACAAATATTTAATCGGAGACATTTCTTTACTTTTATTTCAACCAATATTTTGTCGAACAAAATAAATACCTTAATACAGCTGCGGTACGTACGTCTTATTCTTTATAATTAACATAACTTCCCACGCCGGCAAATCAGCGCGATTTTATGTTAATACTGACTATCACTGTTAACTTGATGAGAATATATTTTACGTTTTATCATACACATCCATTAACATACGTAATTCTTTTTTATTTTATACACCAAGACATCTGTCATGTTATGAAATCGAAACTCTATTAGAAAACGATGAGAGTTGTATTGTATTTAAGTAAATATATAAAACAATGACGAGATAATGTTTTATAACACTTGTACTTATTTCAATTGAATATGGTGATATTTTAATATTATAGGAGAAAGCAGTTTATTGTTTACATGTACTTCATACAATAAAGATAGATAAAATTTCTTCATATAACACATATACCGCTCAATATCGATACTTTTAAATTAGTGATTTCAATATTAAAAGAATGATTGTAGTCTTAGAGTTTGAATATTAGCCAACAAATAACCATTTTTCCAAATATATTAAATGACAGTGCATTTTTTTAATATCCAAACGCCTCCTCTTGAGTCGATTATTTGCGGCATAAATCTACTAAGCCTTGAACTAATTGATAGAATAAATCGATTTGTCAATGCTGCTTTTTCCAGTTGCCTTTGAAGAAATGCTTATTAGTCGATAAGTGAAAGAAACTATCACAAAGGTCATTTATTTATTGTTTAAAGTGTTGTTAACATAGTTAATATATATATATACATATGACATGAAAAATTTTCAAGAAGAGAAGGATATATGTTCAAACTTACAATAAAAATTCAAATCAACCAAGCCACAACTGACATAATATTAAAATCTTTTTGTAATTGTATCTAATATTTAAATTACAAAAACATTTTATGTAATTAAAAAATTAACAACTAGAGATAGATGAAGTGACGTAATGATAAGTTTGTTTATGTCATTATACCATTAATTAAAAACATTTTGCTGCCGACATTCTGACAAAAAGCATTACGCTAAATATTTGTGTTGGAAGCATATTAAAGTAAACAACGTATTTTTTTAATGTGTATAATTATAACTGTGTTTGTATAACATGAATCTATGCGAATCTAAAATATTTGTAGGATACAAAAAACAGTTGTTATAATGTTGTTTTACTACTAAAAAAATTATATTTACGCCTTCTTATTTTAGCGAGCCAACTATGAGACAAATATTCCATTCAAAATTTCAAAACAAATATCTAATATGCAATGAACTTATACCTTTTCATATTGAAATGTTGTTATGGCAAAAATATATTGACAGCGTTTTAAAATAATTTTTGATAATGTAAATTGGGTCGAATGCGAGTTGATGAAAGTCCAGTAGAACGATCGGAACATGTTCAGTATTTAGTTTCACAAGAACCTTTCTAATAGTGGATTGTCGGTTATCAAAAAGTTCGGCCTGCAAACAAATCAGACCACGAACACTGTCACGAAAGATTTTCGTGCTCGGATAACGAATACATATTCGGATAACGAGCTAAAACGATCATTCTAATCTGCTTTTTCCTTCTGTAAAACTACGTTTTACATTCGATAGACGTTTAAAAACGGTGCACTTTTGACTCGGTACGTGATGTTATTTCCCTATATGTGAAATTTACGATCGAATCACGAAAAAATTCGGATAGCGAACATATTCTTGAAACAGATTATCTTTGTTAATCGATCACTCACAGTATTTATAATTCTCGTCAAAACTTAAGAACTAACTAGATATTTCCACCCACTCAAAAATTATTGAATCCAATTCATCTCTTATTATATATTGTATATATTTATCTCTGAAACTATTTGGAAGATTAGCAAGTTTGTAGTCTTTACAAATATTTTTTTTGACCCTTAAATTTTTATTTTAATTAATATGTATAAGATACAGAAAAAAATACAATATTAATGATATTGTATTTGTTCTGTATCTATGTATGTATGTAAAAAATGATTTAGGCATACGTACATAAAGAAAGCATACAAACTTAAGTTCAATAAATCACTCTCATTTTCTTTTATGTAAAACATTATAACAAAACTTTCTTCATAAACCTTTTATTATTCTTACAATTTACATAATATTAAGTGGTACTGATCCGCAAAAAAATTGTGACTGCTTGTCAACGGCCCTGGTGGGAAACGAGGTCGAATCCTAAGCCTGCAGATTCGCTCGGCACCTTCCCCACTCGACGTCTAAATCCTTCTCCAAATGTTGCCGTATAAAACTCATTTTCAACACTACACGTTCGCTAGTATTAAATCAATATCAGTGAAGTCGACAGTTTAAAATTGTTACTAAACAGTCTCGCACGAACAAGTTCGTTTTATCATACAGTGAAAATAATATTGAAATTATTGTTATAATGTTTTGCCAAATATAACATTAAATTATTTTTTGTTATTTTTAATTTGATACACAAATAAAAATGATATTATTTTCACATTTAATTAGAAAATAAACATTGAAATTATCGAACAAATTATCGAAAATAGAATGGTCCATCACTTAATTGTCAATTTTTCTTTGTATGCGTAGTAATGGTCCTTTTTATCTTTATCTGATAACATATAATATAGTAGTATAGAAACATATGATTACAACAACATTAAATAGTGACAAATACGTTACGCGTACATTAATATAATTTTTTAATATGTATATAACATTGACATGATATGTCTATATTAAAAATAAAAATATATAAATGATACTACAAATCATTTTTTTAATAGGAATATCATCAAAAAGATGATTCTACATCAAAATAATTAAAATATACTTTAATTAATGAATATACATTTTTGTTTCTTATTTTCAAAATATATTTTTAGGACCGGCTTTGATCATTGATAGTTGATAATGCTCGCCATGATGAGATGAGAGATTAACCGGTCCTGATTATAAAGTTTATCGTGGAAAGAAGTACTAAAAGAATGTGTTTTTATTATTTAAAATATCATTACTTTAAAGTAATTAAAATATATTATAATGTTATTAAAAACATTTTTTCAATAATATTCAATTTTATTTAATAACCACTTTGATTTGTGTAATTTTGTAAAATAATTATAAAGATAATTAATGAAAATAAATTGTATTGATTATTCCTTAATTTTAGTCAAATATGACTGCGGCTGATCAAATCCACATATTGCCGACAGATTGAAATAATAGATCATTTTTTTTAAAACACGTCTTTATTGAGTTAGTTTTTTTATTTCATTTTTTTTATTTTAATTTCCATAACGCTGATGATATGCAATTTACAAATGGAATTTCATACCATTCAATCAAAAAAACCTCTTTAATGAACAAAGCGCTGTTCAATTTTTCATATATTTTTAAAGAAAAAATATAACATAATTATCTTTTATTTTGTTATAGGATTTTTTTTACGAAAAGTTTCAAGTTTACAGTGAAACAATTTATATTCGGACAGTGTACATAGACTCGATTTCTTAGGAAATTTTGGTTGAAAATAGTGTTGCCAGACATAAAAATTTACTGCCTAAAACGGCGACTAGAATGAGAGCCGGTAAGTTATAGTTCTACTAAATAATTTTATGGTTTTTAATCAGTTTGAAAAGACTTTTTTTGTTGACTTAATTGGTCATTTATGGTGATTTTGTTGTCTCTATGTAGCGTTACATCTACACTTTTTCTAAGATGCATACATGGTATTTACATATTTTATTTCAGATCGATAATAATCACAACAAAATGGTGATTGTATGTATGTTTGATTTAAATATTTGATTTCAATTAGCATTGAACTAACGCATAAAGTTATATAAGATAATGACGGTATTAATAATTAATTAATCATAGTATTTGCTGTAGTAAATACAGATAATTGCGACTCTGAATGAAAACAGAATGAAATGATTTTTCAATCTCTTTTAAATATTTGCTTATTTTTGTAAAACAAACGCAATAAAGTTATTTTTATAACGAAGTTCTCGCAAAATACGTCTCTATTTAAACTTATCATTTATTCCGCTAAAATGGGTTTAAGTAAATTGATATCAAAATTTAATGATGCTTATAGCTAACGCGAAACTATATTTAATCTTCTTAATAAAACTAGTCGAAATTTTACTTTGATTTCATTATCAAACGTATACTTCAGCGGAGCAAAAGTTGCCCGTTTCTACCATTTATACATAGTGACAATTCACTTTGGTGTGAACTGATTTTGATCACATTTTCTTAAGAGCTTTTACACTTTCATTTTTAAGAGCTTAAAATAATCAAATTTCCGATTCTTTATTCAAGAAACTCTCTGAAGTGAAAGGTCTAGCATCTTAATAGTGTTAATTAAACAAAATTTAAATAGTTTTATCACTCTTGCTGCAACATTCTGTTTCTTTTTTTGTACAAATAAAATTATTTCCATCCTCTCACAATAAATATATCATCTGTATAAATAATACAAAATCGTGATGTGATCATAATCTTTGCAATTAACAAATGATGTAATAAAAATATTTCCATTAAATTCTATATTATATATTACAAATTACTTGCCGGCGTTTTTGTACTGGAATAAAAAAAAATACTTCTCGCTTTGAATTGCAATTGATTTGATAGTAATTTAAAAAAAAAGTGTTATGCGGTAAAAAATCTTTAAAAAAATTGTTTTATGTTATCATAGTTAATCGATTGGATTATGTTATCAGCTTCAGTTAAGATGTCCATATCCTCGTATTCTAGGATGAACAGTTTTTTTCCGTCAATTATTGAAGTAATTGAACCATTTTCAATTAAATATTTTCACTCCCAATCTGGATCTGTACTGTTAGCTGCATTGTTGATCTATATCTCTTTGTTTAAGAAAATAATTATTTAAATAAAATTTGTTATAGGACGAAAATATTGGTTAGCTTATTTATATCGCTACACTAAATATTCGACACTATGAGTATTGAAATTCAAGCCCGTTAGTACTGCAACCAAAATCAGTTAAAATGACCAAACGATCCGATATTTGGTTACAAAAAAACGTCCTACAAATGTGTCAATGCTGAAGCGCAAAGTGCTTCATTGTTTACGAATGACAATGTTAAATTTGTTACTATTATTCAGAAAACACTTTTTTTGGACAGAATTTATTGCAATTATCGCTCTTTGTTGACATTATTGCATAGACATTAACTCTATTTAGGTAATCGTTTCATTCAATTGAATACATTTATCATACTAGTGGACAACATGTCTGTCAATAGTTTAACACAATCTGGCCTTTATCTATCTCGTAGTTAATACTACCGAAAATTGTTCAAAACTCTATCTCACATGGCTATTTATATAAGAGTTTTCAGTAATTAAGTAAATTTATGTTTTTCATTTATTCAAATTTATAACTGAATTATAATATTAAGATTCGGTCAAATGATGGTATTGGACAAATAAAACAAATGAAAAATCTCCATTACAAATACTGAGCGAAAGTTTTCAATAAATAGGAGTTATATGTCATTAAATGGTTAGCAGAATTGTTTTTAAGTGTGATTTTATTCTCCAATTATCAAACTCCGTCTACGACTTTCTATTGGACAGTAGAAAATGAGTTGCAATTCTAAACTATTCAACCAAATTTTCTCGAGTAAAATAATTTATCAGTATTGATAAAGGTTCAAAAAAATAAAACTATCTGTAAAATGTTTAAATTGCTGTAATATTTCAAAGGCTTATTATTACGTATAGATAGCAAAATATTCCATTAAAAAATGATAAATTCCATCCATTTATAAAAGAGTCTCGCCAACTTTTATTATCCTTCGCTACTTTAAACAAAAAATAAAAATAAACGTTATTGAGTAGCGCAATTTATATTGACGAAAAAACGCCTTATATCATTTCTATTCACCGGCATTGCTTTTCACGAAAAGTTTTCGATCGAAACTTTGCCGTCGACGAAACAAGTTTCGGCGCGTATAGTAGTTTTGATGTAACTTTTTATTTAGCAATTTTTTGTTTGAATTTTTTTTTTGACTTTCTAAAAAAGAGCCGCCCGGGGCTATTTTGTATTTCACGTTTTACTGGAATACGCAGCATCATTTTTTCGCATATCCGGAACTTTCAGTGGTGAAATATTCCAGCTGTAAATTCGAAATAACTCGAAAGAAAGAATGCTGACAAATATTTAAAGTTATGATTATTTAACTAAGCATCACAAATAATTACTAGTTTTTTTAAGGATCAGCTCCAAAGAATTATCGGGATATTTAAATCAGATTTTTTTGCTTGTCATTGATTCATGATAAAGCACAAATCATTTTAATATTTAACCATTTTCACTCCCAATGACGAGTATGTGAGTTCAGTATTGCGGTATTGAAACAGTTGTGAAACCTCTTTTTTCCAGAAGAAGATGATGTTAGTAGTGAGATATTTTCTTAGCTGTGAGATAATCGATTTATCTACGTTTAGTTATTAGAATTTAGATTAGTAATTAATAATTTAAACATAATATACACGCATACCTTGAAATCAGGTTAACATATATTTTGTTCAAATAACTTGATAAAAAAAACCAATTTAAAAGTCACACAACCAAATACTTAAAGTGCATACTATATAACAGAGATTATACTTAGTATAGTTTGCATTAAAGCTTATCTCAAAACATGTGAGATCCAACCTTAATTTCAGCCTAGGTTACTTTATTAAATTTAACAGGAAAAATACTTTATTATTATTATAGTTATAGAGACAATATTATATGCAAATCAATTGTGATCATGATAACTGCTAACCGTAAATTTAATCATAAAATTACAATGAGGTAAGATAGTAGAATTTCAAATGGAAATTCTAATTTATTCAAAATATTATTTAAAAATTTATTCATTCGTTGATAGGCAAATATTTATTAAATTTACGCACTTTTATAAAATACATTTGTAAAAAAACTCTAGACAAGTTAAATAACTTCATATATATATATATATCACTTCAAAATTTGAAAAACTTCGTCAATTTATCATAATTTAAAACACGTATCAATCGTATCTGAAGTCATCTCTATTTTATATGAAACTTTTGCACATTAATTTAAATAAAAGAGAAGAGAAAACTGTGCTATTAAAATGATTTTTCATTTACTAGCGCGTTAGTAGGGGAGAAACTATCGCGTGAAAATAAAATAATCAAGTGAGCGCTTTCGCTTATAACTTTTTAAAAGCTTCACGGCTGAAAGGTTTTGCAGGAAAAAGAGATATTGGATTATGTCTGCTTAGGTAATTATTGTTGAAAGAAAGGCTTAACTTTGGTACTTAGAGCCAAGTCGTGAAGACTAAACGAGTGTTCACTGTATTGGATTTAAATGTCATTCTTAAATGTACAGTGACTTTCATTAAAGTAAATTAAAAGCTGAGTTTTATAAATTATAGTATAAATCATTTGACATATTTTTTTGTCAATATTCTTACGAGAACAATTATAACATTCATGAAATCTTTAATAGCTTCGAAACTTCAGATGAAATCCGTCAGTCATAAATTAATTGAATGTCTAATTACTTGGTAGAACTCCATTTGATATTATTTAAAGAAAACAAAATATATCGTTAACAATATATTTATCAATTAGTATATAACTATTTAGGATATATAACAAAAAATAAAAATTACAAATTAATAGAATATAATTCAAAAACGTCCTACGTCATTCATTGACTTAAAAAAACTCTTGTAACACGTTTAATATGTCATATTGGCTCCCGTCACCAACATCATGGATCTTGGGAAGGTGAAATAAAACCAAGTTTTGGGTAATTGGAATTATAAAAGATTTAATTTTTAACTTTATAAAAAATAATTAATAAATAAACAAAACATCTCGAATAGTCAATTACTCTGTATTACACAATTTATTTTGACGTAATAAACGGTGTTTTTTATACTTATTTATGGCATTTTTGTTAATTATATTTAATTATTTCTTAAATGTTTTTATAGTTCCCGATTATCATATAAGTGCCTAGCGTTGGATTCAATTAGCAGATATATCGTTAAAATAATTAGTATTTATTTATAAACAAAACAGTTATATCTCATTTTTTATAGATAATTCTTTATGATATAAACAATACTTAACACTGTGTGTAAGAATGTCACACGCGTGCATTCCCACAGCGACTACAATTTCATGTCAGGTAAGTTTGCATTTCCTTGTTCAATTGAATGAAAAGCTTACAAAAAAGTGCACGGAGAATTGCGCCATACGGAAAATCATCTAACAAACAGTTATTGTTAATTGCGATATACTTTCTCAAACAACTTTTTGCAAATACTAAAGTAAATTTCATTTATTTTGCAGCTATCATTTCACCGTTAGATACTTTGGGATTTATTTTATACATCGCTTGGCAAAAATTCAATTTCTTCCAGTGCAAAGAATAAAGAAGAATATTTTTTTTCGAAAGACACTTAGCTTTCTCACACAAGAATTAAGACAACTCTTAGACACATTTTCAACTTCTGGCTTAGTCTGAAAGCTAACGCAACATTTTTTTTAATTGAAGCAAAATCCAATGTTTCATATCCAATTTAAGACGATTCAAAGAGCGTTTTATATTATTCATCATAGTGATAAAAATAGAAATATCAAAGATATTTAATATTTTACGAAACAAAGTAATGTATAATTTTCAAAAAGATTGATGTACGTCTATCTGGTACAGTGAAAGAAAGTAACTTTCAATTAGGGACGACACCTAGTTCATAAATTATATTAATGTAGTGACTACTTGCAAAGATCTTTGTTTTTTTTTACGAAAATGATAAACCAATGAGGCACTTTTTGATAAAATAAAATTAAGGTTGAAGAACAACTTCTGTCAGTAGAGAATCATTCTTTTTAAGTTAATTTTTATACATTCGAACAAAATTGAAAAACATTTTATTTTCAGCATAGTTTTTACCGTGAGAGGATAAACAAGGCTTATAACAAAACATAACAAAATGTACATAAAGTAATAATATTGAGTTTAAACAATAAGCATTTTATACAAAATACTTGAACAACCCCGCATAGCACGCGTCTGAAAATTTTGATGTATAACTCACCACTGCATTTCTGTAATCGCGCCGTTGAAATCTCTTTTGGAAAATCTGACGCGACGCTTTTCCGAACGGCATTATGCCATTTTCCGCGCGGAAAAACTGACAGATGTGAGACAGGCTCGGCTTTGTTCGGCCCCTGCAGATGGCGCTGATCATTTTATTAAAGGCTCCATCGGAAAGTTTTCAAAATCCATTTATGATTTTATGGCAAAACTGGTACTCGCACTAATGCATATATTTAATGCCGAAGGGACGGTGCTAACCGAAACTGTATTTAAATTACTAAAATCATAACCATTTGTCATTTAACTACGGTAAATTTTCGGTATAATATTTTAATCAGTAGTTTAACTGCTATATTCACATACATGCATTTATAAATTATTGATTGTTATTTTAACAATTTGTAAACAAATTTTATTATACTCTTGAAAAATAAACAGAGAGAAATGCTATGCGTTGATTGATTGAAAACCGAGGTTTTACCAAATATTCTTTTTGTTATATTGCGCTTTTTACTGTACATGCAGTTTTAGTGAATCAGTGAATTCACTGATCTTAGCTTAAGTCAAATAATTTCACTTGTTTAAGTATTTACAAATTGTTAATTTTATTTTTCCGACATTACTTCTTTTGTACCAAAAACATTGATAAAAAAAAACAATGTGGACAGTATTTTTCACTAAACAGTGTCAATATCACTTTTAAGTTGTTAACTTTTATTTCTTGATGAAAAGGCATGATATTTAAAATAATAAAACACATTTTTTATTATTTTATTCTTCAATATATTTTTTAATCAGGACTGGTTTCGTTCATCTCTTAAAGCTACCTTTAGCTCAAAATTTTGTTTAAATAGACTTGCTTATATTTTTTATTCTATCAGTTGACACTGCTCCTGATCATAAAAAACATTATAGAAATAATTTCTTAAAATGTGTTTCATTATTAAAAATAGTGATGTACGGTAAAAAAATGAGGCTTAGATGAATGAATCTAAATAGGACAATCTAGTAACTAATTACATACTATTTTGTAAATATTTAAAAAGTTATGGTAATTCATATATTTTATATAGTGCTTTTTGCCATTCAAAAAATACTTAACCCTTTTAAAGAGGGCGATTTGCATTAAATAATTTATTCATACTGGTAATTAAAAAGATGTTCGTCGAAATTGCCCATATGAAAACTTAGTTTCTTTAAAGGTTTCGCGTGGTCTTAGCGTTGCTTGTCAAAGTTTTGTCCAACTTACTATTCATACAATGGCAAGACTTTGTTTTAAATGCTCGTTAAAGCTGCAAGTGGTACTGTTCCGTCGAAAGTTTGACGTCAAACAACATGCCGTTATTTCATTTCAGCGCTGGAAAAGTCAAGAAATGCATTTTCTTCAGAAACAGTCGTTCAGGGCACAAAGTATACAATAATAATTCAACAGTTACACTTCTAGTCAAATAACTATTAACAACAGAACTTCATTTTAAAACTTTCAAAACTTGTATGACGTATTCTCTTATTACACTCTACCAGTATTGAAACAAAATTTATAACACTCTAGAAATCGAGGTGAAGATTGATTTTATAAAATAAACTTATTGCCGTTTCATTCGCATGAAATTTATTACATTTAAAATACGTTCCATAATAAATTGAAATAAATTGTCTAATAATCGCTTTTATATGCCGATTATTTCATATCTTGTTATTTTGTACATTATGTTTAAAACTCGAAATCGATGGAGTATAACAACATTTGAAACACTTAAAATTTTCCAATATTCTGGTGTTTTATATTTAACACTTTATGGTGGTTATTAGAAAAGAGTTAAGTCATTTTTTTCATCGCATCATGAGCTTAATTGTAATGATATATGATTTTATTAAATAGCTTGTCAAGTAATTGTTGGTGAGAGCCCACAGGCTTAGTCTAAAAGAAAAAGTTGTAACCCACTCTTCATTTTTAAGTAAACGTTTGTTCAAATATGAAAAAGATACAGAATACGTAACCATGTTCTCAGCATTAAAGAAATCAAGCAACTATGAGAATATTGATATGTTATGAATAATGTAACAAAATAATTACTTTCAAGATGCTTTTCAATTTAGTAATACACCAAACGGAATAAAAAGTCATCAATTTAAATTTCGTATTGATAAAAATGTTGCTAAAACAAAAGCATTCACACATAAAAGAATATAACTCTTATAATCTTATAAGTAAAGATAAAATCAATAAACTGGACAGAAGCGGTATTTATAAAATGTCCGGTGGCTCATGTTTATCCGTTTATATCGGACAGACAGGTAGAAGTATATCTACTCGAGCTAAGGAACATGTAAGACCATTCAACAGTAAAAAAACAGATTCACAATTCGCTAATCACGTTATTAATGAATCACATAATATAAATTCAAACTCAACCCCTAAATGTTTGCATCTTTGTAGTAAGGGTCGGAGAATGACGACTTTAGAACAGCTAGAAATCAATAGACACCAATTATCACAAAGGATTCTTAACGACCAAACTAACATAATAGTATCGCCACTTGTCCAGCCGTTGCACAAAGGGGTGGTCTGATTTACTTCCAGAAGGATCACTTCCGTCCCACATATAATCTTATTGTCATAGACACCTATTGTTTCTTTTAGAATTTTGAGAATTTAGTGTCATTGTGTTAAAGTAACAAGCTAGGCCATTGGAAAAGGAGAGAGGATTTGTTGTGTGCCTTTTCTGCACAGCTATATATAGATAAGCAAATGTTAGTTTAAGCATAGTTCTGACGATGGCGTGAGCCGAAATAGCTATCAACTATATTTGTTAAAAATTATTTTGTAGAACTAAAATACATTGCTATTTTTTCACCGTGTTATAATGGAGTTCTACCAAGTGAATGCCAATTCAATCAATACACAAAATTATATATTTAACATACGCTACAACGCTGAATGAGTACACATATTTTGTACAAAAAGAATATATATTATAGTATTACAATCCTGACTAAGCCTAATAAAATACTTTTTCTCTTGCGTCGTATAGCTTTCAATATCCGCAGTTAAAAGGATAGTTTAAGTTATTTATCTATAAAAAGGAGTAGTAGAATGAATTTAAAAAGAAATAATAATATCAATATGGAAAATCATTTCTTTAAAATGTAAAGTCAACCGTGATGAAATACAATCAAGAAGGCTTATGATTTTAATTCAAAACTTATCTCTTGAAGCGAAATTAATGTTGTCATATTTATTGTTAATATGCCCTGCCATGCAAGTAACTTGCTCGAAAGAAATGCTTCTTATGGTTTTAAATAAGTAATACAAGTTATACATGTATGTATGATACAGCTCTCCGCATTATTGTAAGACGTTTTGTTGAGGCAGACCGAAATAAAAACTTTATCTTTCGGCTACCAAGACAGGAAACTGACTGGAAGAACTGCTCGGATGAATTTAATTGTAAACTATTAGCGTGGAAACATACGTGATCTGTCTCGAATGGGTTAACAAACTTTTGGGGAAAAAAAGACCTCTTCTTCTGCAAATATATTCTTAAGCTGGAATTTTTTTTTTCGTGGTTTCAAAATATGCCCGAGTCATATGGCTTCGATTTCTACTCGTAATTTCAATTGAATGCGTTAAGAATAAAGCACTTTTAGATCACAATATATTGATTGAATTCTTATTTACATAATACTTTTTCTACTGTGGTACATACGAAATTCTAATGAGGCATCTCAAAGGAAAAAAAACTATTCGCTTTAACTCAAAGAGGATTAAACTTGAAGCAATATTTATCACCTCTAATACAACTCCGCATCTGGGAAGTGGAAAATAATATAGTGCCATTGAATGAAAATTATCAATGTATGATATTTGAAATCATAATATACTAAATCGATAGATTTTTTGTTGACGAAATCAAATTTTTGCTTAGTGGATTTAACTTTCTCATTGATAGTATATTATTACAAAATAATCCATCTTGTTTATATATCTTCAATGTAAATTCAGTAAAAAAGAATATTCTTGTCGAAAATACATTTATGGATTTAAAAAGAAACACACTAATCGATTTATGAATATGTTTTGAAAGAAGGTTCAATCGTGTGGACATTTTAAACGAAAAAGACGATCGCTTAACACCACTAGACTGATAGGTGATAGGACTGTACCACAAAATAGGATTAAAAAACATTATAACCAGAATAACCATCAACAAAATTTTAAGTTTTAAATAAATTAAAAGTTTTATTCAATTACATTTATTTTAAAAATAAACAATTTCATGAACATTTATTTAAGGATTCTCTAAAAATTTAAGTAAAATATTCATCTTTATCGTAATTAAAAGCTCATTTCTTAAGTGAAACTGATAATGATTATACTATCAATAAAAATCGTGTCAATCCATTTAATTATTAAAATTTAAATTGTTTCAACTTTGTACGATTCCACATGTTTTGTCACTAACGATCCGGGTTTCGCCTGAGTGAGCCTTAGAGAACTGACTGTTCTGTTGCATCCGTGTGAAAGAATGCCTGAAGATGCCGAAAGGCAAAACCCGGGTCGTTAATGACAAAACATGTGGAATCGTACAAAGTTGTAACAATTCAAATTTGATATTGAAATTCCATCAAACACCTTGAGACGATATCATAAATCAAAATTCTTTTTTTACATGATGTCATTTAATTAAACAAATTATATTTTTACTGATGTATAAAAATATTTATTACCTAAAGTATCTTTCAGTTTTCATAGGAAAGAAAAAAATGAACATACATTCGCACACGAAATTTTAAAAAATCAGAAACAAACACTGCGTTATTTAAATTATGGATTAAAAACATTCTCCGCCGCAAACAAAACATAATTAAACTGTCAAAATACTTTAATCCTATTAAAACAGCGATTCGTGAATCTGGATTATTAACAAAAACTTTAAGCTGATCTGTAAGTGTAGAGTTCGACAACATTTTGGCAACGAAATGTATAATAATAATAATTAAACATTTATAAAAATGATTTTTTCTTTCAGTTAAAATATAGTAAAAAAATCTATAGTCATTAAATAATATTATGTATTAAAATAATATGTTGTATAATCATATATATTTATATATTGTAGATTTTTCGTTGTGATAATCAATCAATTAATTCATGCATAATTAACACTGTATTTTTGTATTAATTTGGGTGATTTAAAACATTTTTTAAATAAAATGAGGTTTAATGTGTCATTCTTATTAAATTTTAATGATCTTAATGATATAAACCGAAAACGGTAAATATATGTAACGTTTTTAAAAAATCTTATCTTTGAAAGTTTCCTGTTCAAATATAGAGTGTATGGTTTGTTATCTTGTTTTACGAAAGCTTCTTTGATTCCATAGTTATATTTATCTATTTCACGGAAAGAGTATATCTAGAAAGACGGAAGTATAAATTGATTAGATACTTGCCTAAAGCTTTCATGACGCCCGTTACGGTTCGTATAAATAGGATGAAACATAAATAAAGATACACATACATCTGAGCTCTGTTCAATTAATTAAAAACAACACACACTCACTATTTGAATTTATCATTCTAAACAAATGTTTGCGGCAGCAGCAGAAGCCAAGTTGTATTTTTTTATATAATCTCATTTTCATCACAAATTCATAAATGAGACTAAGCTAGGTCGATTTATTTCTTTTAGCCCAATATAATAATGCAAAGAACGATTGTAAGCTATTTTTTGTCTATACAAAGACAAAAATACTGTAAATTCTTGGTTGAAAAATATTACATTTTAAATATTAAAAACACATACTTCGTTCTGTTTCCACAATTTTATATGGTAATCAGTTGCTAACGATTGCAATTAGCGAAACTGGTCGTGATCGTAAAAATATAAAATTGTGAAAATTTCACTAAAAAAACTACTTTCATTATTTTAAATAACCGAAACTAGTAGGTTTCTCGTGATCGTAATATAAAAAAATATGTTTTATTTTAACAAAAATACTTGAAAACATATCTCAGAAACTATGCCAGTCGCTTCACTTTCGATTTTCATACAATTAATATATAAGAGGTGAATTCCCAGGGTTGAAGTTTTTTCTGTGTTAAAATTCGATGATGTATTAAAAATTCTTATTTATAATTACAATTATCCGTTATAACGAGAGATTTTTTTTTTTTAATAACATACACTCTCAAACTTATAAACTTTCAAAGGAACACATTAATATTTTTTTTTTGAGTAAAAGTTGTTTGATACCTTGGCGATCCATTACTATTCAGAAAAGCCACAAAACAGAACCTAATCAATAGTTATATCTTGAAAAATTAATTATTTTATCAAGTTCGCGATCGCTGAATTCAGTTAAACTATGTCGTATTATTGTCAACCGCAGTCTACAGCTTTTCGACAGTCACCAACAAATTCGCTCTTTCTCCTTTCAGTCGGTACTCGGTTTCAAAGTGAAACTTTAATTTTACAATGTTTGAACTGAGTCTGTGCAAGTTGGCAGGCTCTATCCGCATCTGCAGTTGCAATGCAGCCAACCCTACTAGAATAATAAACTTGCGGTGCATTTGCAAATAACTGGCTTATTTATTACCTTGGTATATCTAGAAAACAACTACTTTTTTTCAATTTTGCAATAGAATGTAGGCATGGCTATAAGGGAACAATAGAGTAATAAATTTAGCTTTACACAACTTTTCATACAGTTACTGAAGCTTTAAGTTCACCTTAACGCGTCAATTTGTAACTATAGCCAAGTCATCAACACTTTTTATGTTAATTCTGCGTTCAAATGTCTGACCTAACTTAACCTAACCTAAGCTAACACTTTCATTTAATTAATATATCAAAAAGATGAATTTGCGATTGTTAGTATAGATGTCGATGATACGTTGTTTTTTATTTATCTATTCTTGCATACTAAGATTAATGAGTACGATTAGGCAATCGTATGCCACAAATTGAGACAAGATGCTTCACAGAGTGGAAAATTCTTAAAGAAAGAACACGTCTTGAACGAATATTCGATCGCTCATATAAATGCTTTTATTTAATATCGATAATAAACTGTAAACTATTAGTTTAATTAGAAAATAATTGTAATGTTATTATCTTTTTAACTTTAAGTATTACCTTTTATTTGCATGGGTACCAGAACACATAAGTCAAACATTGAAGAATGTTGCAGTTAATAATATTGAATAATATTATATATAAGCGTAAGGAATAACGTTTTTCGAATATAGAGTAACAATTAACTAAGTCAAACATACGTGGCAACAAAGTTTAAGTTTTCAATTTGACGTTTCTGTTGTTACATCGATAAACATCACGAATCCCACTTTAAATAACAAACATATCAATTATAACTTTGCAGTACAAAAACGTCGATGGTTACGATGTAAAATCAAGTCTTACGTTATTTCTTAGCATTATAGACTGTTCTTACATGTTTTCTTATAATATATACTCAACTACTCCATAACTACGTTTTTCGTAACATTTCCCACAGGCACACAAAAGAATTTTCTGCAAATACAAGGATGAATAATAACAAACATTGCTTGTTTGTGTGATTTTTTTTGCGTTTATGTAGGAAAATAAAAAAACTGTCACCAGACGGAATAATCTGTTTCCTGAAAACTTTTAATATTGCCTTATGTGATTGTTTCTAGCGAATTAAGAGGAAATTATTTTACCTCTTATAATATGAGTTAGTAAGTTTAAGCAAATGATGGGCCAGTTTCAGAAATTGAGTGTCTGACCGTCAGTTATATTATTGCTGAAAATATATGTGTCATACATCTTTATTGAAATCTTTTAAAGCCATTTAAAAATCAAAACTTTTGTTGGAGTATAAAATCTAATACTTTACCATTCAACTGCGGAACTGAATAAGAAATTCCCAGCACCATATTATAACCAATTGATTTTTTGCTTTTTGTGACTATTTTAAATATCAAAGCTTAAAGCTTTTGATTTTAACACGGTGAAAAAAATAGCAATGAATAATATTTAAGTACTACAAAATTATTTTTTTTAAATACAGTTGATAGCTATTTCGGCTCACGCCATCGTCTATGTATCTATGCTTAAACTATCATTTGCTTATCTATATATAGCTTTGTAGAAAAGGTACACAATAAATCTTCTCTCCTGTTTTAACGACATAGCTTGTTTCCTTCGTTATAAAGCTAACAATTGTAAATGAAACTTAAAAGGCGGCTAAATAAATAAGTTCACATATGGTACGGAAATGGTCCATTATGGAAACAAAACGGCCCCCGTAGCGGGTTGATGGTTGGGTGATCGATATATAATATATTAGTTTGTTCGTTAAGAATCCTTTGTTAGTTGATAGTTGATATATATTGTTTTAATTATTAAAACACATTTCGGCTACTTTTTTGTGACATCAAAAAATATATAAGATAAACATTCAAATTTTCTATCATAATCAATCAATATTCCTATTTTTTATCTCTCTCATTTTTTCGAAGTGACGAATATCAGTTTACAACAATAGTTTTAAATTTATTTAACTGAGCTTTTAAATTGAAATGCACGGCATGTAAACATTCGTGGCTTATTTATCTTTTTGTAGATCTTAAAACCAAAGCTCACGTCACTTCCCTTTCTTGTGTAATAATTCTTCATAAAACTAAAAGCTTTGGCTCTGCATTAATGAGCAATCCTTAACGCACCTGACTCATAGATACGTCAGATTGTCCAACCACAGTGTGAAGTAGAAAGTTTCTACAATGCATAACGTCAGAGAAAGGTTTGGGTTTTAGAATATATTCACATACGGCTTAGAAAAGAACTAGGTGATTCGAATGTAACGTTCATTTCATTCTTGTACTTACACAACCAACACGAGAGCTTTTGAACTTCCCATTTCGTGGTTTATTAATTACTTTTCTTACTTATTTACTCATATTTTGCACATTAACATTGGTTTTTTTCAAACATGCATAAGTGCATTACTTTTCTTATAATAAATGATTTTTTTTTCTTATTTATTTATAACAACACGGTACAAAACTTACAAATTATCAATTCATTGCTTTTTCACCGTAACATATTAACATATTTCAATATAAAATTCAACATATACACAGTAAAACAATCAATAAGGATTTCAAAAAGAAGTCAACCAAGTAAGCTCATGATATGTCTACTTTAAAAATTTTAACACCTATATTTTATATTTATCAACACCCAAAATTATTTTTGACAGAACATATTGTGATTGTAAAGTCTGTCGATTTACAATGTATAATAGTAACGATGTCTAGATGTAATTCTTTAAAATAAATAACGTCAATATAACGTTAATTAATATTTTTTATACATATTTCACTTAAAACAGACATTTTTTAATCATTTTTAGTTGGTTTTTTTATTGTTCTCTCTGGTTTCCTCATTTTGCTTAAACGTCAAAAACTTCTTGTCTATTTTAAGCCATCGATCTTCATTAAAACCACCCTATGATTGACAGTACGTATGCCAACATCAGCTATATATTGGCGCCTGCCTCGCTGTTTGAACACGCGGTCACAAAGATCCTTAGTCCTACCGCCGGAGCCAACTTCGTTTGTACTCCGCAAACTCTTCCCGATTTACATAGAAAGTTTTATCTATCCACGCAGCACATACACAGATCCTGCGCACAAGAGCTTTCTTGATACAACTACTTTGTCACGGACTGTCGGTATTTTAGCTCTTCTAGATCGAACAGTATCACGTACAGATATGAAAATACGCGTAAAAGATTATTTGCGGTCTCAAAAATTTTAATTTATCAAAGTTAACGTTATCACTTTTAGTTTATAGGAAAAATTACAGTTACAAAGTACCATAATGACTATGCCATTTCAACATATGTTTATTATTAACAAGTATTTATTTCCCAACTACTCCTGAGATTTTGGTTGAGTTAATGTTTGAAATATCACCACAAATTGAGCTCCGTACATCAATTACGAAAATAAAAAATAACCGAAAACACGTATTAGCTCATGCACTTACTAATTATAGTATATACAATAGTTTAAGAGTTGAATGATGAAAATATCACCAAGATACTGTAATATTTATCACAATCAAAAGATTGCCCATTGATTTATAATAATTTGACATGTTGAAAATAGTATTGATCACTAAAAATTACATGAAAAATTTCCACGTGTGCCAAAGTATACCGTTTGGGAAGAGGTCTTGAAACTATATATTTATATATGTATATATATAGTATAGATGTTATTTTGTTGTTCAACATATTCTCTGGGAGAGAATACATAGAAAAAAAGGCAAAAAATACATCAACGGATAATCAGTCTCTCTGTACCCAGTTTATATAAATATTTAAATATCAATCTTTAAATGTGTGATTTATCATCGTTGAAAGCAATTATGTTTAAAACAATTAAAATTAAATTAAATTAGAGAATTTTCGTTCGTTGATACGTACTTGTGAACAATACAATAGAATTGAAAGAACGTTCCAGAATGTTATGTCTAGATTACATGCTAAGAAGATATGTATTATTAGAACCTGTAGAAATATCTGAAGCATTTCTAAAACAAATGAAGTCATGCTTAAATAACGGAATAGTATAATACCACTAATACTGAAATCAATAAATGGTTGCTCAAAATCAACAACTAACCATAATTCAGTTTCACTTTTAAGGTGTTAACTGTCACTTCTTGATGGAAAGGCATTATATTTTAAATAATAAAAAGACATTTTTTTAGTACTTATTTCCACAATATATTTTTTGATCAGGACCGGTTTCGCTCATCGCGAGCATCAGTTCCAGTTGATAATGCTCGCGATGAGCGAAACCGGTCTTTTTTCAATTTGTCATTAATTTTAAATATAAATTTATTCTTTTATCATTGTCTTTTCCGTATATTGTAGAATAGGTAATATTGTAATCAGTTTACCATAGAATTGAAACTCACATTAAAACTAAAACTATAATATTACTTGGTACTATAAAAGGTAAACCGTAAAAGTTTAAGTGTAATTAAGCTTTCATGACGTTTAGCTACAATGTTGAGTTTGCTAATTCATGAAATTAAATACATAGTTTGTACAAAATTCATCAAGACTATTTTTCACAAGGTTTTCCTAGTAAATTTAAAAATGCAAAATTTTTATTTTTTCGACCTTTCATACTTCATAATTTTATTTTATAAATTATAAAGTCTTTTTTATTTTATATACAACTTAGTCTTTATTCAATAAAAAACGTATGCTTCAAATGAAGGAGTTTATCGCTGAAAGTTTTTTTACAGTTACGGAGAACATCATTATATGATAGACATTTCGTTTTTATTTTAATTTAAAAGAATCGACTACTCAAATAATTTGACTACCGGAAAGACGAACAATGAAAGGTCATTTTATTTTCGTGAATTTATTTAAAATAAAATCGATTTCCATTTAAATATTGCAATTTCTACATAATCTGGTTGAGTTGAAAATTTATTAATTTTATAATATATTAAAGATGTTTTTGAGAATAGAGACAGCGTTAGATTTTCATAGTTTGTTTTTAATTTCAGACTTTAATTAATCTCAAACCCGAGAAAACTTCATGTTGCAAATTTATTGCAATTGTGTATTAAGTACTATTCAATATAAATATGTAAAGTCTTAGACTATTTACACAACCTGTACTTAGTTTCCTGCGATACAAAAAGACCGTTCAGCTTCAATTTAAATGAGAACGCTTTTGACTGATGTAAAAATGGAAGCCCCACAAAATTGCAGCATCAAAAGCTCTCGGGGAGTAATTCATTTGGTCCCGTGATGCAACTTGTGACTTGCAACTTCGATGTTAAATGCAATATGCTGTCATAATGCGGGTGCACTCTACACGTTCAGACTGAATTAAATTTGCATAAATTAGTCTTTTTCTGGGGTTGTTAACTTGCGGTTATTGTCATCTCAATTTTGCTAAACTAAAATATTGGAATGTAAACAAATGATAGGCATATTGCTTAATATTCTATTGTATTTCATTAAGACTTAATAAAGTGGTAAAATTTTGTTTTAATTAAGGATTTTTATAGGTTTTTAAGTGTAATAAAATAATATTAATGATGGGAAAACTTGCCGCGAATTTTCGATATTAAATCAAACTATTTTTATTAACAAATATACTCAGGTATTATTGCAATCTTACTTATCAAAAGAATTTTTTACAGGACATGATACTGTACATTTTTTTTTAAATTTTGCAATGAAGTAAAATGATTGATATATACAATAATCGACGCCATATTTAAGTTTCTGCGCGTCTATTAAATTCAATTTCATTCAGACAATCGAAAATTGTACGACAGTAAAAACATGGATTACATGATTCAAATAATTTCTTTTTGACCGATATGCATTCGATCAGGTTTTATTTTTTGAATACAAAAAATAAAAACATATTTCGATAATAGTATTCAACCGTTTGATTGAAATGATTGACAGATTGACAACTAGATAAATATTATTTTTTTGATTTCGTATTCGGAGCAAGACTGATGATAACTGGTTATAATATTTAATGGTTGGCTATTGCTTATTTCTAAAGTTACTCCGATCGCTTTATTTGTGACAGAAAGAGAGATTGACTAGAAGAATGAATATGAAAAACTTTTCACATTGCGACATCTTGAATATAGATGAAAATTTCTGAAAGGTGATTCGTTTTTATGAACTTTTTAGTTTTTGCTGCATAATCACGACACGGGGGCGCTCAGAAAACAAGATGTTTTACTTATATAACAGTAAAATACGTTTCTAAAGTTTTGTTATCTTTAATTTAATATATTTATAGCACCGCATGAATTTAAGTATTCTTAGCAGTTAAGTTTTCTGGTGATTATCATTCTTTCTTATACATCTGGATAACTTGTGATAAACTTTTAAAAATATGGAATAGCTTGTCAACTAGAAAATTCTTGGCATGAAGACAGTAAAATTTAGCAAAGGGAAAATTAAAATTTGTTAAATTGTGAAAAATGCAACATAAAATCATAATGGGCTATATTAGTGTATATGGACTCAGATAAACTGACACAAAAATAAATGTTACAGTTTTATATCAAATATTATGATATAATTTTATTGTATGTAGTCATATGTGGCTAGCTCTGATATCATAAAAGCTCTTCGTATTCCAGGTGTAGAAATATCTCCCGCAGTAGATTTTTAAAATGGCAGTTACTTCCGTTAAAAAGCCAGATCATAAAATTATTATAACCGTCAATTACTGTTTCACTCTACAATGATGTCTTATATTTTATTTTTGAATATTGTTAAGACCGGAAGCTTTCGTAAGAATTTTGGCGGGAAGGTATTATTATTATTTTTAATATTCAATGCTGATTTATCCCTCTGTCGTTCAGCGGGCTAAGTTTTCATTTCAATCAATCCAGAAGCCCATTAAACTCTTACACGGGTTTTGTTACGAGCCCAACAATGGCGGATTGACTGCTTTGTTCCGCGCATTATAACTTTCTTTTTGTTCTCTCATTCAGCGCGAAACTTTGGCAGCGACGCTCTGTGACTGGAAGCCAGGCACCATTTTTCTTATTTTCATGCCTATAGCTCCCCAACAATTTCTCCTGGCATTCAGCTTTCTCCGTTTCGTTAAATATAAAATCCACTGGAATTATGCCCAACATTAAATATGTATGCCCGGCTTCACCCACGTCAGATTCAAACTATTTTTTAATAACTCACAGGTCAATAATCAATACGGCAGCTTGAGAATCACACTTCCGTATATATCATATAACATTTATTGTATAATAACGCATAGAAAAAACAGGCTAACTGCTTTACTTCGCTTTAATTATCTGATATATAATGTTGAAAATAGTGACATGGAGGCTTGTACGGCACATTCAAACTTCACAGAACTTCTGTTCACTGTTAACAAAGCCGTTTTGTGATAGACACATTTATTTCCCGTAGATTAAAATTATTATCAACTGTGATAAACGATTATTCAATTTGTTAATAAACTGCTTAGCGCATTGATTAACCAGAATCTTTTCATTGACTTTAAAACTGCGAAATCTAGTCATCGATAGCAAATTTAATCCACTTTCTGTCGCGCTTTTGACCGACCGATTAGCGTTACTGGCTTCGGTTACGATTTTTACAGACTCAAAACACAGTGCTGCCAGTCTCGCAAATTGATTTTACAACCGATTTATATTTTTTTATTCAAAAGCATAGTTGCGATTGCTTTGTTCAATGTAACTTATCCAATACTAAAAAAGGTCATTTCGATAAGGTAACGACTAATTTTGCTCCAGTTCTTTATCTTCATTCCGAGTCTTTCCGTCAAATAAATCAGTAACAAGCTATTCGTATGGCCTCAAAATTATATTTATTATATAATATGGTTGAAGAATATGATCTGAAAAATTTTACTCTAAATGCATACAATCTTTCTGACGATGGCGTGAGAAGAAATAGCTATCAACTATGTCTTATAAAAAAATTGTATAGCTAAAATACATTGCTATTTTTTCACCACGTTATGATGGAGTTCTACCAAGGAAATGCCAATTAAATCATTACATACAATCTTTATTATAATTTTTTAAAATCAAATCTTGACAAGATCAATTTGAGGATCACAGTTTTCAAATTATCATCTATTTTGTATTAAGGAGTGATTGTAGCTTTAAAAACTCATTCTGCTTATCGATTTGACTTAAAGAGTTTTTACTCAATGAATTGACTAAAAAACGTAAACCTATTAATTTATCGGTTACAAGCGATTTTCCAATTAAGGAGGCTTCTGTCAAGGTGAACTTCATTAGGAGTCAATATATTTTACATTTGGCTTAAACTCGGTTGAAATATTTTGTTTAAAAACTCCAAACCTTGATAAAGCCTACACAACTATTGTAAAATAGTTTTACAGTGCTTATTTTTCTCTGGTAAGCGATCGTCTGCGCCGCTAGAATGCTTTAGAGATCATTACTTTGGGCGACCGTATTCCAATTAGTAAAATTGCTTTTGAGCCTTGTGAATAATATCCTTTAAGCTCACCGGAAAAGGCTTTATTATGTAAAACTTCAACTTAATATATAATATAAGTAGAATCATCAAAAGCTTTCTACAAAAAATAAAATTTATTGATTGCAAAGAATCATTAAGTTTTGTTAAAAATAAAAAACCGAATTTTCCAATGATTTTTTAGTAACACGGTGAAAAAATAGCAATGTATTATATTTTAGTTCTAAAAAATTATTTTTAAAAAATATAGTTGATAGTTATTTCGGCTCACGCCATCGTCAGGACTATGTTTAAGCTAACATTTGTTTATCTAAATATAGCTGTGTAGTAAAGGTACACAATATATCTTCTCTCCTGTTTTTACTGCCTAGCTTGTTTCTTTCTTGCTATAAAACAAAATTTTTCAAAAATTGTAAATGAAACTAAAAAATGCGGCTATGACAATAAGTTTACATGTTGCACGGAAATAGTCCATTACGGAAGCAACTAAGAACCCTTCCCCCGTGGAGCGGTTTAATTAATGGGCTATACAATATGTTAGTTTGTTCGTTAAGAATCTTTCGTAATAGTTGATGTCTATTGATTTCCAGCTGATCCAAAGTGGTCATCTTACGACCCTTACTGCAAAGTTTCTTTAGTTTTTACCAAATATATTGTTTCTATTATCAACGTTTTTATATGTTAATAGGGCCAGATGGACTTTAATTTTCATATGGTATTGAGGATTTAAGAAAGCAGAACTTAGGTCAAAGATTTTGAATCATGTATGTAGTAAGTTAGTGATGATTTTAAAAATAAATTGAAACATAAAAAACAACTGTAATACGAACATATCTCATTTTAGTAAAGAATAAATTTCAAATCGTTGAATAAAGAAAATACGACCTGATTTAATAATACGCGTAGGTGTTTGTTTTTCGCCCTTTTCAAAAACCACGATTACAATATTCTTGAAACCCGATCCATTACTGAAAGGTCAAATGGTATTAACACATGTTTAATGATATTTTCACGCACTTTACCCACGATTTAAGACTTAAACGAATTTTTAACTCGTCTGAAAACATTTAAACTAAAAAATTATAACGCAATTTGCTTTATTTTAGTTCCACATTTTTTTAAAGATCAGAACTATATTTCCCTTTTGCAATCATTATCAACTGATGGAAAATTAATTTTATTATTTACGCGAAAGTGTGTGTAACTTATTTAAAATAGTAGATTGATCAGCATGAAAAACAACAGCATACATATCAACATTTAAAAAAATATCAGTGAAATTTAACTGAATGAAACTAATTCTGAGGAACTTTTACAAATTCATACCATCCAATCAAGTTACATTTAAAATTTATAATATATAATTAAATAATCAATATATTAACATACTTAAGTTCATTCACTGTTATTATTTTAACATAAGAATGCTTTTTCTCAGCTGGTGGGTGACATCTCCAAATGTTCATGTAGTTATGCATATAAGTTACAATTAATTGTGTGTTTTTCTATATTTATAGATTATAAATGAGAATTGTTGAATTCCTAATTGTAATAGTTTGAATATTTGGCCATCTTAGGTTGTATGACCAAGACAGTCTCATTTTACCTCAGCCATCTATACTTTATTAATTTTTTTTAGAATCATGATTGAAGAAGCTAATTATTTGAATTATTACAACATATTTTCTTTTTATCTTAAGATTGATTCAAATATAATTCATTCACCTAGTTATCCAGAAAATGTAATAGTTTTCTTAGATTGAAATTTAAAATAATTGAATCATATGTATTATGACATCACTTGCGCACATTTGCGCTCACTTGCTAAAAATCCATTAAAATAATGTGTATATCATATTAATTTCTTCAATAATAAAAAACATTGTTTAATAGTTATTTTGGCTTCCAGCTATCGTCATAATTATTATTTAGTTCCTACATTTTCACAAAGCTGAAATAGATATCAACTCATTCCTTTAATTCGTATAAATACACTTACGCTAAAAAAAAATATCATTTTTATTGCATTTGTTTCAAAAATTATATTGAGACTGTAAAATTCAACCAGCATTTCTTTTCTGTGCAACACGGAAGTTTTAAATTTTAAAACATTCCCTCTCTCTGAATGGTTCAAAAGTTGCTAAGGCCTTGTTGAGCTTAACACGTTTCCTATAATATTATATTTAAATTCCTTGGATAATACTAGAAATATTCATATAAATACTATTTATTGATATAAAAATATATTACTTTTTTGCCAACGTTAATGCAAACAAACTAATATATGGCAATCATAGATGTCACATTTTTATTGTGTTATATTTATGAAAACAGAACCGTGTTAAACAGTTTTCGTACATACATACCCAGTTCCTTGTGTGACTAGCTGATGCATTATATTGCACGAGATTTGTCTCTTGAATCTGTCGAATGGCAGAGACTTCTGTGTGCAAAACGATCTAAAGGCGTCGATGCAACTTAATTTATTACCTACATTTGCATCGTTAGTTTCAGTGACTTGCATTCTAATGGTACTGGCATTTAAAGCATTATTCTTTCCTTAGACCAAACACAAAATCTTCGCTGTGTGTTAACGACGCAGATAATTTATTCAAAAAATTGTCGACATCCAAGTTTTATTACCATGGAAACGTTTAGGTAATAATTATTGCAGTCACGTAGAAGTAATTTGGTTTCTATAAAAGTGAAACAAACTTTCAACGAATTTCGCGCTTTGTGGGGATAGCTACAATTCATAAAAAGCGAAACAAGGATATTTTATAAGTCATATTTTCAACAATACTCCTCAAAATTAATTTAATGGAGCCCACTTTAAAGATTATAACACGGTGAAAAAATAGCAATGTATTTTAGTTCTACAAAATTATTTTTAACAAATATAGTTGATAGCTATTTCGGCTCACGCCATCGTCAGAACTATGCTTAAACTAACATTTGCTTATCTATATATAGCTGTGCAGAAAAGGTACACAACATCTCCTCTCTCCTTTTCCAACGGCCTAGCTTGTTATTTAAACACAATGACACTAAATTTTCAAAATTCTAAATGAAACAATAGGTGTCTATGACAAAAAGATTATGTGTGGGACGGAAGTGGTCCTTCAGGAAGCAAATTAGACCACCCCTTTGTGCAACGGCTTGACAAGTGGCGATATTATTATGTTAGTTTGATCGTTAAGAATCCTAGAACTAAAATACATTGCTATTTTTTCACCGTGTTATAATGGAGTTCTACCAAGTGAATGCCAATTCAATCAATTAAAGATTATATTTCACAAAAAATTATTATTTACATTTTTCTATTAAAAAAAAGGGCATTCAAAAAATATTAACTAGATAATGACACATATTTTTTTCTGTTATAAATAACATAACATAATTTATGTATATTGGAACAAAAAAATCATAAGTTTTTAACAATTTTTTTGCTTTATAATCAATTATTAGGTTTTTTATTATTCATACACACGTAATTCACTAAAAATAATTTGACACTTTCTGTCTTATTACATTCTTTTTTCAAATACTTTGAATCAAAAAATATATGTGGTATAAAATTGTATGTTGAATGAAAATATTTTCTTTGTAAAACCCGATTTGCTAGCTTTGTTTTATGGATGTGAAATAAATACTTTTTCTCGTTTTTTATGAACATTGTTGGCACAAAAAACTGTTTTCATTATAATCATAAACACACGTTTTTGTAATAGCTTTTGAAAAATAGTCACTCACAGGCGTAAATAATTCCAAAACCAAAAAAACTTTGCCAAAATAGCTTTTACAAAAAGCTCTGACTGTCAGCCGGAAGTGAGTATATGGAAATAATGTTCAAATCGACTTATCTGAAAGCTTACTTAGTGAAGAATTCTCTCTACATATGTTTAACATCCAAAGGAATAAATTGGATTTACTGAACTTGCGAAAAACATTTATTACTTTTCTTTGTGTACTAGCAAAGTGTAATCTACATTCGTTTACATTGCCTTTCAACTTTTTAAATTGAAAATTACACATATTAAAATCTGATTATATGTTTTTTTTTTTTTAATTAACGACCGTACTCGTAATAAAAACACATGACTTGTTTATCAATGTTTTTTCGCAAATAGGAGTATTTAGATCTGTATATATTATATATAGGTCGTATCGTATTTTCTTAATTAATCATATTAGTATTTAAAAAAAAAAACATAAACTTATTTTAATTGTTGAAATCAATAGTTTTTTCTCTCTTTTTTTGTTTTCGTTTTTATTCAATGTAAGATACATTTCTTGCAGTTGAATAAATAAACAATAAATCACACTTGTACCTTCAACGCAACTTTTTTGATATAACACGCATAAATATACTTGAAACATTATAAAGAATAAAAAAAAAAGTTTTCAAAATAAAACAGTTTAGGCATCTGTTATCTTATGTTTTCTTATTAATAAATAATAGGGATTGAATTATCATTAAACAAAATTTTAAAACATATTTCTCATCGGGGTTTTCTCTACACAACACAAGACAAAAATTGTGTTAATGGTAACGCCATGACACTTGATGTATTAATTTAGTATTTTATAGGTAATTCTAATAAAAAAAATGTTGTTGTTCCTTTTTATAAATAAATAAAATTAATCTCTACTTTAATAAGTACTCCTGAAATAGAATTAGCAATAATTTTCTTCTTAAAAGTGGAACTACTAATGACATAACAATATTTCTTCAATTATAGTTTTGTATATATGTTATATGACAAAATTTAATGCTCTAGATAAGTCGTAAATATAAAACTAGACGCTTACTATTATACATTCATGTCTTTTATTCAAATAATTTCACAATTGCATGTTAATAAAATAACATACAATGATATTATTCATAAATTGATTCACATCTATAATAGTTATTACCCACATTGTTTTCACACAAAGTATCCCAAATTTTCAAGGATATTTAATTTGAATATATGAATTGAAATGTCCAAATTCGTTGCTAAAAAATTCAATGGCAAACAAATAAGATATTACACTAGCCTGAAAATAAAACTTGCCAAAAATATTTCATTTCGCGTATTTGGTTAATTGTGTCAAGGCCAGACGCTTAGATAAATATTATTCAAAACGAGTCATATAAACCTAATGTCTCATATAAAAAGAATGATTCTAGTTGATTCCATAAATATTTATGTTAGAAAAATAACGCTTTTTTTAGATAAAGCTATTTCTCAAGTCAAAATAATCATTTTTATAGTAAATTGATATCATTTAAATATTTTAATATACGTAATTTATTGTGGTTCATGAAACGAAAACGAAAAGTGGAGTAGAATGACTTGATTTAATATGTGAAAAATTTTTGAATTCTCTTGAATATTTTCTAGAAATATGATAACAAAATTACAAGCAATAATTTTAACATTTTTTAGACGCGGTGTTTGTTTGCTCAATCTATCCGAAGTGACTGTTATCTTACTTCATTCGCCAACCAGACGAAAGTCATTTACTGCTCCGTCTAACGGACAATTTTCGGTACGTATCTTCTTAGCGTTGTACGATTATTATAGATAATTATTCAAAATTTCAAATCTTTTATGCATACTCTCTCTCTTTCTCTCTTCCAAGTATTCGAATTTTAAAATTATGTTTTTAAAAATACTTACTGAAAGTCTTTTGTTTAAAATTTTGTATCATAAAAGAAATGTAAAAAGAGTGATTGAAAGACTGTATTGTTGGATAAACAATATTTTAAAGATAACCACTTCTATCAAGATACTTCATTTACAGTGTAATATTCGACGCTGTTGCAAGAATCTATCATTATCAATAAATTGTATCAGGGAAAGCATTATTAATCAGTTAGTCAGTTTTTGTGGTAAAATATAAAGATATTTTTTAACAATGTAAAATCATACTCTAAAATACAACATAAAAACTTTTCAACAAGTGTTTTTTACAGCCGAATTATATTCAAAATAATCGTTGTAATATAATAATTTTGTTGATGATGCTTATAATTAAAACACTTTATAATGAAGTTTTCTTAAGCATATAATTAACATTTGTGGTTTGATAATTTGTAAATTGGAACACGGTATTTAAGAAACCGAATTGTTTCGCACTTGCCTTTGTTGAAAGCAGTCCAAGGAAACTGGGTGGGTGTCAACTCTCACGCCTCGTAAACCTCGTACAAAGAGAGGACGTTATGTAATATTATTTTTACTGCGGTCAACAGTGGCGTACAGTTTTATTTTTTACAAACCTAACACAATTAGTCTTCTTTTGAGCGAATACAAATGTCTTTATTTCTCTAAATACACTTTTTTATGACATCGACTGAATGTGCTTGATGGAGTTTCAATATCAAATTTGAACTGTTTCAACTTTGTACGTCTCCACATGTTTTGCCACTAACGACCCGGATTTCGCCTTTCAGCATCTTCAGGCATAAAGCAGTTCTGTTGCATCCGTGTGATAGAATGATTGAAGATGCCGAAAGGCGAAACCCGGATCGTTAGTGACAAAACATGTGGAATCGTACAAAGTTGTAACAATTCAAATTCTCTAAATACATTTAAGTAGTTTAAAAGCATTCAGACTTTAATTTATAATACAATATTGATTATATACTAGATAGAGTCCTATTAGTAGATTATTATTAGAATTAATTATTAAAAAAAAATCATAATAGCGTTTTCGTTTTGTCGAATTTAATAAATGCAGTCAAAAATAGCAATGAATAATTAATTTTTGTATCTTCAAGGGTTACATTTTTTACGCATTTGGGAAATACGTATTACGGATGTTTTACGGCACGACACTGGTTTAATCTCAGTAGGGCATATTACTTGACATTGGGGGCGTATCTCCATAAATGCATACACGTCTTTGAGAATGGTACAATGCTCCTTTCAACATCATATTAGTACCGACGGAAAAACCCGCTACCTTATAATACTAAAAAAACATTGAAATAACACAACATGTTTTTCACCGAAACTAATATTCCTTTAAATAGACTTATATTATATATACCACAATACGACACCACTAAGATGTATTTAACATTAATCGAAGTAAATGTGTATTTTTTGAAGTCTTCAAATATCCAAAACATTAAATTATGTTTTTTTTTATTTCTCACCTTTTTTCCATACCAGTATTCACACAAAATAATAATGACGTGGTTAAATTACTCATGAAGACATAAATAAACAGTATTTCAAAGCAATTTCTGTTCCAATTGTTTATTATGGGAATTCATAACTAAGCATCCCAGAAATATTTAATTTGAAAGCTAATCCAGTTAAAACATTCATACATTAAAAAATACAACCAATATCTTTAGTAAACAATTTTCTAAGCTGAATAAATAACAAATAAAAGTTAGCATATTTAAATAATAGAAACACTTATTTCCACAACATATTTTTTATGATCAAGACCAGTTTCGCTCATTGCAAGAATTATCAACTGAATTGGATATTCAATCGGTTTTTGAATACTAAAATTTTTATTATAATGACAGTTTTGAATTACATATTTTATTTAACTTAACAATTATTACATAAATTAAAATTCAATTAACAACAATTTACCGATTCAAAATAAACCACTTTTGGGTATAATACGTTGGCGTGACATTGTGTTGACTGGTTATGTAGTTACTTGCTACATGATCGTTATTTATGTAACCAGCAGGTTTAAAATGAAATCGAAAGTAATATACAAAAACGGACATAGTAAGAGTATATTTAAACACTTCCTATATCCCACATCAATAAATTTGGACTATATCAATCATATTATCAAAAATTAGGTTGCATAAACAAATTTATTATTTTTTCTTAAAGAACTTGTTTTATTTATAACTGTGCTTAAAGTGTCTTTTCAGAATATAAATGGATCTAAGTATGTAGGCGTAGATTTCATAATTCAATCCTTAAACTCTTCCGATCCTAAAAAGTGGTGTACCGAGATCGATTACTTAACCACTAGTCCTGCATTAACTATGTCTTATCCGTGAATTTACTTAAAAGTGCTCCATTCTAATACGCTAAAAATAAAGTATTACGCTCTTAAAAATTGTATGCATGTTTGATGGTTACTTTCGATTGTACTAACGTCAGAACTCTGATTTAACTGAAGTAAAGCTTAAATTTGAAAAATGAGCTTCTACAAAGTTGCAACCGAATCTTTCAAAAATACTAAGCTTTACTCATTTCTTATTATTCTAACATCATATATATTATCTTTAGTGTCTATACCATTATATTAATTTAATAACTGTTGTCTCTCAGTAGATGTTATTATTTTAAAATACAGTTTTAATTACTATTTGCACGATTTAGTTATATATCCAGTTAAACTGGTAATTTTCCTATTATTAAACTACGTAACGTTAATAATATTTAAAACTTTATTCTATTTATTTGAAGAAAGACAAAATAGTTATGACGACAAATCGTTAATTACAAGTCCATTAAAATTTTATGACTTTAATTTTAATTATTTGTGATGAATTAATGTTCATTTGATCATATCATAACACTCTAATAATTCATAAAAGACAGTTTGAATTGTAGCAGCTTTTTTCTCAAATTAGCTTTCGTAATGATTCTAAATTTATATGTATTGAAATAGAACTGCAAGCATAATAAGTTTTGGCTTTGCTTAGATTTCAAGAGACGATGGGTTAACGAGAATTAAAAACATGAGATACGTTAATGTTTTCAAATTTGAACCAATAAATTGATTGTAAAATCAGACTATCAATGTATTCACACAGTAATTTGAGCTTGTAAGTACCATAACCGAGCCCAAAAATCTTTTTCGATTGCTCGATGTTCAATAAATCTTATCGTTTGTTTTCAATTTGATCTTAGAAATTTTTACCACAGAGTATAGTTTTAACCACAAGACGATTGGCGTTTTGTACATGACAATTAAAATAAAAAAATATTTCTGTAGCTGAAAAAGTGATGAGCAAACTCTTTATATTGTATATAAATCTTTTACCCAATTTTACGTTAGCTTATTTTCAAGCATACAATAAACACAGTGGCTTAAAAAGAACAAATAAAACCCTAGAGGTAAAAATACTACAAAATAAGATTGATGGAAATTTCTTTGTATACTTCACAAATGCATTTTGTCGCAGCCTTTTTATGTTTTAGACTGTTTTATTTATAGCCTTTGCCATTTAAAAGTTTTCTAGCGCTTTGAGAGGCATTTTTTTCTTTTTTTTTTTAATCTACGATTAAATTGTCCAATGAAATTTCGACGTTCTAGAGATTGGTCTTTATTTATTTGCTTTGAAATGTCATTTATAATTAACACATTCCTTTGAAATTTTGGCTCATTTTATTTAATTATTTGGCATTAAATGTTTAATTGCATTGTTAGTTTTAATGAGAAAATAATCACATTATTTCCAAATCGCCAACGAACATACCACGTTAAAAGCACCGGCTCTCGTGCGATCACCTAAGTTAAGCAGCATTTGACGCGGATAGTGTTTGGATGGGTGACCGCTCGGGAACACCGCGTGCCGTGTTCTCTTGGCTATGGGAAGGAAAACCCAGACAGAAAACCGAACACCAACCCGCCTGGGCAGCGTGGTGTTGCTATGTCCAAACAACCCCCATGAAAAAAGCAGGGGGGGGCCTTCATCCAGCAGTGGATCGACCCCGGCTGATGATGATGACTTCCACATTATCAGTTTTATGTTGCATAAAAATCACTGCTTTATATATATTTAAAATAGTTGGTGTTAATAAGACTTCAAATAAACTTTGCAAAAAGTTAAACACGATTTTATTTACTTAAATTTTAATAATAAACTTTTCCTACCAGTGACAGTTAAGCGTTTAAAAGTAAATACTCATAAAACAGTGATGTGTCAAACGTTCATAACTTATTCATTATTTGTTTTTGTTACACAAAATTGATAAAACGTTATGTTTTTCAATACGATAGCATTAGAGTTCTTCAAGTCTTTTTCATACCTTATATATCGATTTATTTGCTATATATTTTTTCTGTTGTTATTGACAGGCTTTTGTCACTGCAGAGCTGAGCGATCCACAGTGAATACGGCTTACGCGAATACCAAACGCGTTATAATTATATTAATATCTTCACATGGATTATCATAACATACCCATACAAATGCTCACACAAATACGCATATGCAAATACAATACATATGGGAAGTAATTTTCAGATGCCGAGGTTGTGTATTGTGGATTATTAAGATTTGTAACAACAAATCTATGGGGGTTCGTCGAACAGAACCGCTCTAGGCCTAAAACGAATACTCGGTACTGTCTCGTTGTAATTATGTAGATAAGAGATTGTAGGGTTTTATTGTTTGCTTACATCGCTTTAAAATTTTTGAGAAATCTCACGAACGAACTCTCAAAGTGTAAGTATTTTCAAGTCTCTATATAGCAACGAATTGCGCACGTACCACGAGGCTTATATTATATTAATCGTTACAATTAATTATATTAATCGCAATGGTTTATTTTGGACCATTTGAAGTGTCTTCAGATGTTTCTGATGAGATTAATCCTACACTTGAGTAGCGTACACCATAATTGGAATCTATTATATATAGACGTACTGCGGATTGATAGTTAAATTTTGACACACATTCATTGAGTATTTAATACAAAAAAGGCACTTAAACAATAAAATTTAATTTCTTTTAAGGTGTTAACTGTTACTTCTTGATGGAAAGGCATGATATTTGAAATAACAAAAACACATTTTTTAGTACTTATTTCCACAATATATTTTTTGATCAGGACCGAGCATTATCAACTGATAGAATACAATTTACAAACAAGTCTATTTATACAAAATATTTGAGTATACAAAATCATGGATTCAAGAACTAAGAAACAAATTACAAGAAATCATGCAATATTAATACAAAAAAATGTAAATTAGTTTAAAAATGAAATGTTCGCAATCACTTATGTTTGAAAATTTTTAAAAAGCAGTTGAATCACATTATCGACATTTTTAGATGCACAATTTATCATCATTCAAATTTCTAGCAAGCAATGTTTTAGGAATTAAATATAATATCCATTGAGTCCGTACATACACATGTTACTTCTAATTTAATTACTACTAGTTAAAGCTTAAGACTTAAGTTACGATTTCTAAATATATGTACACATTCATTACAAACAGACATTGAATTAAAAAGTAATAGAATTATGATAAGCGTTTGTTAAAAATTCTCTCTAACTTAAGTAACATAAGGGTTATGCTTTGCCACATAAAATATATACCTATTCCATGTTGCTTAGAAATGTGATAAAAACTCTTTTACCTCAATCTGCAATATATGCTTTAATACATTATTTGAAATATCTACATCCACTTAACAAATAAAAAGTTTATATAACGATCTGAAACTTCTTTGTTTTGTAGAGACAAAATTTTTGCCAAATCTTCTCATTATCAGACTTATATAATATGTAATTATGTGAACAGTTTTAAGCCTGCTTGCAAAGAGCTTATGCTTTTTACCGTGCTCAAGTTACGTTCTTCACCGCATGTATGAACGAAAAACTATGAATACTTAAAGCTTCTCTCAAACAGAGAAAAGCTTTATAATTCGACATCATTTTCCGCAATAAGAAATATCATAAATATTAAACAGATTAAGTTCTAAGAAAACCTTGTATTTTAATGGAATACAACAATTCCCACAGTTAAAACAAATTTCGTGAGCATAATAATACAATTCCGCATCGCACAACAATATTAAATCTCTGAGCGAAGCTTTCTAGATCCAGAGTTTTAATCGTGCAATTTTCACTTTAGTTCTGGCGTTCTGTTTTTTCTATATGCATTGTTGTTTTATGGAAGCATTTTCAACACAAGACTTTTCTGTATAGGTACAAAATTGTGTCGCGGTGATTCTAAATATAAGATTTGTTTTTTTTTTTTTTGTAAATTATCTTCAAAATCCATAGTTTACAATTAAACGTAAAATATTTAGTTGACAAATACACCGTAAAATAAATATTTCATTTTTAAGCGTTTTGATTTTAATTCACTCCAATCTTTATGCTCCATTGCTGACATTCTTAACTTGCGACTCATTGGACCGATTTTTACATCAAAGTATAGTTTTAAATATCAAGTAATATTTTTTAAGTAAATATATTTAATTTACCTAGAATACATGTTGTTTTTATCTATGAAACGATAATTCTAAGTTTTATTAGTTTCTTTAAAGCCATTGGTGCAAAACAATTTCTCGCGATTTCAATAACTTACTACCAACCTTCTGCTTAACTAAAAATACTTTTCTTGAAGAATTCTCCTAATGTAAAAAATATAAAATATTATTTGCGTTGGTTTTACCTTAATAGAAAATTTCTTATTCGGTTGATATTGATAGTATAAAATATGAAGATTTTTCGGATGGAAAATGCATATGAGACCTCAATGCCTAATAGTATTTTTCTCATTCAAAATCTCAATTACTACGTCAAATTTGAGGAGCAAAAAGACCTTAAATTTCCATTTATAATATATAGTATATCATATCCACAGGAATGATTTTTTTTATTATTAAAATTAAACGTTTATTTAACATTGATAAGATGAATACTTTTTAGATTTTTTTTCTTGAGCTGTAAAAACCCAAATCTAAATCACACTTTCAAAAGTAAAGGAAACATTATAGTGTGCAAAATAGTCTTATTTAACAATGTAAAATAATGCTGTCGTGATATATGTATGCCACTGAATGTTGGCTTGTCTATACTTTTCTTGCTTTGCGGAAATTTCGCTTAGGTACTACTCGTTCATTTATCTTGTATAGGAGTGCAGCAAAAAAACATTTTGAACTAACTCTGAGTCCTTGCACGTTAAACTAATTATTCAAGTCAGCGGGTCTTGTGAGAAACTATTTTAACCGTTCATCTAATTATACTAAGTAAAATTTCATAGAAAATTGGGGAGAGAACAGGCTATTATTATGATTAAACATTTTAAGCTTTTACCTACCGTGCGATTTTTTTATACGATAACATATTCAAAAAATCACATTGCTGAATCGAAACTTTCAGTTGTTTTATAAATTCGTAATCAAACGCATGCATATATGATTATTTCACGTTTTATCATTCAGACATCACTTCTTGACTGAAAAAAGCACAGAATCGTATCTTTCTTTCTGTCTGTATCTAGTGTTATTCTTAAATATTTAATAACTATGACGAAAGACGTTAAACGAAATATTTTTATAAAACACATTTTGTCACATGACAAGAATATATGCAGATGACTTTTGAACGGATCAGACTTCATAGAATTGTGTCCACTGGAATGTGATATAGAGAAAAAAACTAAAATATTGATAATATATTTAGAGTTTTTTCATTTAACATACTGTAATAGATCTAAATTTGAATTGTTGCAACTTTGTACGATTCCATATGTCTTGTCGCAAACGACCCGGGTTTCGCCCCTCGGCATCTTCAGGTATTCCATCGCACGGATGCAACAGAACTAAAGTAAAATAAACAGTTAGCATCGTATATACAATACATTAAAATCATTATTTACAGGAATCTACTTGCAGCTGAAAAGAATGTAACAATATTAATCCAATAATAATCAGCTATAACAACTTTCATTAACGATCTTGCTAATGAGGGGGTCTTTATTGAAATGGGGTTTTCAACCAATTTAAATCAAGTAACATTAAACTATAAACGTGTCTTCTTTTATTTAAAGAATACCTAATATCAAACATCTGGTGATGAGACATAATAATTATCGTCATGAGATTGTCGATTCATTGAACCGATCTCACGTAAAGGGTACAACAAGGGGGAGTTGGGAAGATTGAGTTGATCGTTAAGAATGATCGTTAAGATTGAAGTTCCATCAAGCACCTTTAGTCGATATCATAATTTATGTAATAGATCTATTCACATTTGACACTAGGAAGAAATACCATAGTGATATAAATATAATTAAGTATGACTCAATTCTAGGGTCTTAACAAAACATTAATTTTTATTACAAAATTGATTGCGTATATTCTGTTTTTGTTAGAAAGTCCTTTTAATATAATCAGGACAAATTTCTTTCACTAATACCACGTCGATATCAATACAACGCTTAAGTGGGTTAATTTTCAGTTCAATAAAGCTCTCAAAAGCCTTAAAGTCTTTTCACATAAGAAAACGACGTGGTAAAAGATGTCTACGTGTTATCTTTTAATACATCTTATATAAAAAAAAGCATCGATCGATTCCAAGCGTCTCCTTGGAAGTTTTCAGTATACGCGATTGGGATTAATGGGTTTTGCTTGCGATACGCTACAAATTAATCTTGTGGCCAGCATCCCGACGTCAAAACGAATAAATGCTTCTGTCAGGACGATTGGCACCCGGAAGTGACGCAATTTCCTGACCGCAGCAAGCAAAAAAGCTACCTCGCTAATGTCTGTTTGATTTCGTCCACTAAGAATTTATTGCCGTACGTACACTTTGTACGCGCTTCCAAGTATTATATACTCGAATAATTTTTGCAAGTCAGCTTTATAATAATATTGATATCGACTTTTTCATGTCCACTTTTTGGTGGATGAGATTAGACACCCGAAATAAAATAAAAACTTCACATGGTCTAATACAATAACTTTTTCTTTTTGATAACGATTTGTTACTTAATTAATGGTCATAGATATCCACGATTTTAAAAGATTTTTTCTATTTATTTATGAAAACGAATCAAAACCGATTAGCAATTTAATACAAATGTTTAAATTTTGTATTGATTGAATTGGCATTTACTTGGAAGAACTCAATTATAACATGGTTAAAAAGTAGGAATGTATTTTAGTTATGTACTACAAAATTTATTAGATTTATAGTTGATAGCTATTTTTACGTAAATAAGTATCAATTATATGTATTATAAATTTTTTAGAACTTAAATATATTGCTTTTTTTCAGCGTGTGATTAAACATTCATTAACCTTTAAAGAATAAAGCTCAAAATTTTCAAAAAAAATTTCAAAATTTCATCTGAACTTCGTAAAACTTAATTTAAGCTTAGTTTTATATACCATTTAAGAAAATATAAATAATTTACTTCACACGCATTCAAACTTCATGGTTTATACATTATATTCTTAAATAATCAATACTTAGCTGTACGTGTATACGAAATATATATATAGAACCTAAATAAAATAGAAGTATTAAAACTTGTTAGTGAAAAATGTTAGTAAACTCTTTATAAAATATCAAAAATACTTATTTTGAATAAAGGTAAAATTATTTATACATAATTATATGGAGCGAATGCTTATTTCTTTCTACTTAAAGTACTAATACATTTTTGATTGACGCTTGTCCCTTTTAAGTCCTATAAGTAACAAAAAGGGTCATTTCGAAACGCTTTAAAAGGCTGGATATAAATTGGTCAGGTTATATTACCTGCCTTAAAAACCCCTACTTAACCACATTTCCATGACAAAAAAGCATATATATATAAATATATATATGTATAATATATATTTATATATATATGTATAATATATATTTATATATATATATATGTATATATAGGTAAGCCTTTAAGAATACTATCAAGACATCTAAGGCTTAACGTGAGTCTGATGATATAATCTAATACTTTATGTAAAATGCTAAAATTATAATTATATGAAACGATTTTACAAATCCAGTCATAAGTATACAATTTGATTTTTTTAACCGCATGGTACAACTTTATTTCACTACCACTGTGACATAATTTACATTTAGAATGGAACTAAGCTTTTTTGAATACCATCTAGTGGTTGAGCTTTAAAGCTTCAAAATATCTAAACAGTAAATTTCAATGTATTTTTTGACTGCTTATTGGTAATTCATTTATTGCAATACTCACAAGAACGCTTTTAATATTTCAAAAAATTTTCATATAAGGCTCTTTATTATTTTTCAAATTCAATTATTTATGATTTGTCATATAACATAATATATTCCACGAACTCTCTGAGATTTTTTTTTTAATTTACATACGATGAAAAAAATTACACAATTAGATTATTTTATATACTTCCAATTAAAAATTCATTTTAATTTTTAACCGTTTTTTGGCAAATTGAAAAGAAATTACTCTGTTTGCGTCAGTAGTTTGAAAATGTATGGCGTTTGAAATGAGGAGAGGTGCAGGGACAGATAAAAGAAAACTTTTTAACAAGCTTATGCAAATTTGAAACTTTTCACTCCCTTTCTCTTCTGAATGAGGGTTGAAGTTCTCTTCGATTTTATTACATCCGAAATAAAACATTCTACCTCACTGTTAGTCGGTATATTGAAAAAAATATTTTAAAGCCATTTCATTTATTTTGGACACCCGTATTTATTTTTTGTGATAACAAATTAATATGAATTTGATGGATAGATTGTAGAAAAATATTTTTACTTTTAATATACATACTCATTTTTATTGCAAGTTTACTGTGATATGATGTTCAAATAACTTTCTTCAGTCAACAAAAAAAAATTTTTTTTTTTTGATCATATTCAAATTTTTAGGGTATATATTTAAAGTTTATTAGTTTTCATACTTTCTATATAGGGTTCATGCAAAAGTCTTTCCGTATTTTCAGTGTATCGGGGTAGGGATAAGATTCTCGGAATTGACGAATGGTAATTGTTCTCAAACCTTTTTTGTGTAATGGTTGATATGTACCTGTTTTCTACTCAGTTTTGGCTTGGCTAGCGAGTGGTGAAGAGCCCTAATTGTTTTTTTAAATGTCTGGATAAAGTGCCATTGCTTTCTTTATGAATTTCGTAAAGGCAATAACGCGACTGTGGCAACCAAAAATATTTGTGACGTGATGCAACTAAAGTTCGTTTGACTCAAATTTGGTTTTCAAGATTTCTAACTGGAGATTTTTATTATATAATATGTGGAACGTTTTTTTGCCTATCCAAACGCTTGCTTTTTGGCTATAATTTACTATAATTATTTTTTCTATAATTTCAAGTCCTATTGTGCATAAATGCAGTGCTAAAAATAAGAATTATAAAAATAAAAATAAATCTTTAATAATTATAAATATATTTTGCAATAATTTAATTCAAAATTTTCCTGACAAGAGTTAAATGTTTATAAAACATATCATATTATATCATATTATCTTCGTGCTATTTGCAAGCATGAATATTATTCAATAAACCTAAAATAAAATAGACTTTTCTTCAATAAAGCGATAATGTGAATTTAGTAGAATTATAATTTATTGCAAGAACATCGCAAATAGTTAACATGACATTTCTCATTCAGCAAATTGATTACCTACTTCATCCTTGTGTATTTTAAATAGGGATGATTGTGAATAACTTAACAGCCCTTAACAGACAGGTTTTGGATAAAAGGGACGTGAATGAGGTAGTGGTGTAATTTAATCTCTCTTTATCTAATTTCGAGAGAGTAAATTGAATGACAAGGGATCGATGTTAGATAGAATTTCAAGTATTCATGATCCGAGGATAAAAATGTGCTCCGGATACTATCTTAAAATATAATAACAGATAAATTCATATACATGATTAAATTAACCCATCGCTTTATAACATTACAATTCATAACTTTTGTAGTCCACTGGTTGTGATATATTGTTTTTTCTGTATTTTATCTGTCTTAAAAGCGTCATTACTCTTGATTTTTATTTTAAACATATCAATTAGTTCTAATTCCTCCCAAATTTATTGGAAAAAGACAGGTGGCGTTTTTCTTTCTACTGAATAAGAGGTTGACACTTAAAACTCGTTACAGAATTAATATGCTTTGTTACAGAAGAAAATTTCATGTGAAATAAAGTTACTTTTAGTTGTCTGTGTGATTTTGGAATTGTATATCAACAACCATTATTTAAACTTTGTTTAGCTTAATATTTTGTTATTTTTACCTTATAAAGGTCTACCAAGTAAATGCTAATTTAATTCTTAAGTTGACCGTTTCATATATAATTTGGTATTAAAACTCCATCAAACAATATCGGTCGATAATTTTGAACAAATTAGAGGCCACATCATTTTAACGAGTTATTGATATTAAAATTGTGATTTTTTTTTCTTAGAAGCAAGCTACCAACGGTGTTACTAAGTAATCTTACAGCTTAAGAGTTCGTATAAGAAACAATAATTTGTTTACTTGTTAAAAATAGTAGCTGTGAATATAATTAAATATTTTTACTACATTTATATCGAGGATTGTTCGCGAGGTGATTTTGATTTGAAGGCAGAGCAATGCAGGGCAATGTGCAGCAATGAAATCAACTTAATAGTATAAATTCAGTGTATGCGTTAGTAAAAATGTTGGATTTTTAAACACAATCTGTTTACAATCATATTGTAAAAGAATTGCTCACTGCTGATACTGTTTTGTCTTATAAAGAATTTTCTAGTATAAAGTAAAAAATAAATTTTCTTCTGAATTGACATAGACGATTGAATCGCTGAGTAACTGAATCAGAAATGCATTTTCACTCATGTAGTAAAGAACGCCAACAGATATCAAACCCACATGGCTCCAAGCAAAGTTTTTTGCAATATTGAAAAGTATCCTTTCAAAAATGCTTTATCTAGATATCAGATATAGTTTGTTGTTAAATTATATCCAAGATATTGTACAATCGAAGAAACCGAAAAGTTCTTTTTGAACAAAAATGTTGAGTAAATTAACTATCAGCACTTATTTAAAACGATTGAAATAACGCTTACATATGAAAAGACTTACATTATTTGATTGCATAATGGTTTATTATACTGGCTGGCTCAAAATTAGTTTGTGTTCAATAATTATTTGGTAAATTTGGATGAAACTATTATTATAACGCTTAACTTTGAGGCGGTCAAAAATGTTAACGGTCTTAAGATTCTGTCCTATTAAATATTCCGACAGCAACTTTAGTCCTATTCATCCATTACAGTTATCGACATTAATGTTTATTGTTTGGCAATTCTTCCCCTGTATACAATTTTTGAAATATGGTTGAAAGAAGGCAATATTGTTAACTGACTTTATTGTTATAACGATAAGGTCACATTTTTTTTTTGTTATAAAAAGAAAACTTTAAATATTACAATTTTCGTTATCGCACTGCATTTCATTCTGAAGAATTTTAACAACAAACAAAACAAAAGAAAACAAAGTGGAATCAAATTGGCGCGAAAAAATAAAAATATTTCCCCGTCAAGAAGGTGGTGGTTTTTTCCCTTATTATTTTCAAACAAAGCTACAATAACGGCGGAATTTTTCTTCTCAAAGCTCGCAAACAAATTTTCTCGAGTTCTTCCCATGAATATTAATGAATGACGCTGGGATCGTAATGGGAAACAACTTTCTGACTGATTTTAAGAGCATTTTTATTTAAAATATAAAACATTCATATGTGTTACATTAATACCAATAATAATGATCGACGTCTAATTGTAAGTACTCTAAACCTCTGTTATTTGCTTTTAAATTAATCTATCAAATTTCTGTGTTCAATCTTTTGTATATTCCTTAAATTTTTCACACTTATCATAGTGTATATTCGACAACTCAATGCTTTTCTTAAGTAAAGTACCTTACTAAGTAATTAAAGTAATTCTTAATATATTTTATAGCGTTGAGCTCATTTTAATTAATAATGAAATTATAATAATGGTTAACTTCTACAATTAAAATTATCATGTACATTTTTTACATTACACACAACAGTTACTTTAAAAAGAAATTAGTGGAAAATTTGAAAAGTTTTTGGTTAAACAATTTGAAATGTTTTAAACTACTCCATCTCGAACACTTTACCAAGTATAACCTTTGTAGAAATATGCGTATTTTTCTTGTTATATGTAATATTAAAATGTTAAAACTATCTTTTGGTGCGTTTTTATGTGAATTATATGAAAGAGTTTTACAATGGGAATAGCTTTATTTAATAACTCATAGCAATATTGAAAAATTTCCGTTGTATAATAAAAAGTAGACAATTAAAACTTGGTTATCATAAAAACATTTATCTAATATCTTATTATTGAAAATATTCCTTTATTATGTTCTACTGAACTTTAAATGTGTGATTTATTAACTTCATTGGAATAAAACAATGTTTGAAACAAAACAAAAATTGTTTTTGTTTTGTTTAATTTCATTGAATTATAAAAAAATTAAATCTAAATATTACGTACACATTAATCAAAGCGTGATCAAAACTTTCGCCAAAACAAAGATGATAACAAAACTTAAATGTTTCTTGTGAAAGTTCCATCACAATAAAGCTTATTTCAAAAACATTACTGAAAACGATTATTGTTGTTATACTCATAATTTGTAGTTAATATCGGCATAAAATGAATTCTCCTACTCCACTTTACAGGAACGAAAGCATTCTACTAGAGTTTGTATTGTAGTTCCTTAACAAATTAATTGTGTTTCTTTATTCTGAGTTTACAACAACTTTAAAGCGTTCAGAGCTTTTGCAAAATCCTTATTATACAAAATAGTTACAATATTACCAGGCTTTAAAATTTTCTTAATGAGCTTTTGTATTATTTATTCAATACATTTCTGAGCTGAAATGAACGTTTTTTTATGTATAGGATTTTAGCAAAATACGTTTTTAAGCAATCAAACTGTATAAAACTAAAATATTTAAAATTTAAATGAAATTTATATTGAAATTAATATTTATCATAGAACTAAAAATGGAATGTAAGCCTTCCTTGACTTCTATGGCGTCAGCCTTTATTTGAAAACACTTTTTTTGTTTTTGGATTGGTATTAAATACAAAAGTAAGATGGTAAAATTTGTCCATTTTTTACTAACGAGGGCTTCTTTCTGAAATATCAGAGTATTAAATGTTTTGCATTGCTGCCGCAGTAGCCAAGACAACAAAATTATGATTAATATTTTACACCACGTGGTAACAGTTCAAATGAGATTTTTTTCTTATATTCATCGAAACCAAATCGTGAAAAATTTACATTTCTAACTTCCATATTCAACACAAACTGAAATTCAAAAATTCATAAGCAACTCGTTTGATATTGTTTGTCTCAAATTGAAAAAAATGTGTTTGGTATTTATCCAAGTTTTTTATAACTCAATTGTTATTTCATTCTCATACTATCAGAAAATTTCCTATCACAATAATGTCAAAAATACTGCAAAACTTTAAAAGCTACCTACTGATTGTAATTAATGTATTGGAATATAACTGTTTGATATTTTACTTCTCCATATCTGATTTTTACCAAGTAGATGCAAATCTAATCCAACAGTATGCTGTATCTTTTGAAAATATACGATAATAAATTCATTAAAGTGAGTAGAAAGTTTTTTAGTCACACGGTGAAAAAAATAGCAATGTATTTTAGTTCTACAAAATTATTTTTAAAATATAGTTGATAGCTATTTCGGCTCACGCCGTCGTCAGAACTATGCTTAAACTAACATTTGCTTATCTATATATAGCTGTGTAGGAAAGGTACACAATACATCTTCTTCCCTGTTTTAACGAACTAGCTTGTTTCCTGTTCACAATAAAATTAACAATTGTAAATGAAACTAAAAATGCGGCTATATCAATAAGTTTACATATGGCACGGAAATGGTCCATTACCGAAACAAACATACATCAGATACATCAGTCAGCGTAGTCAATAATGGTGACGGACATATATTAGTTTGTTCGTTAAGCATCCTTTGTGATAGTTGATGTCCATTGATCTCCAGCTGTTCCAAAGCCGTCATCGTGAATCTGTTGTTTTATTATTTTTGGTTTTTTAGTGCTTTAATGATACCATTAATTTAATGAAGACGTTTGCAAACTGACCAAAATACATTGTTACTCTTCTTTCTTTCTTTCTTTATTCAGCCGAATCGCTTATCATTAACGACGGTCAGTTTAGTACATTATAAATAAAACAATTAAACAAGAGAAAGGGTCGCGATTCAAATGCAGAGTTATGCGAAAAATCGTAAGTTGTCCCTGAAGAACATTAAAATTCCGACATCCGGTGGCGGGAAAATAATCGGAAGCCGTGAAAAAAAATTAACGCTGAAAAAAATACACCTCGGGTGATTTTTATCAAGCGCCAGTGATGTGGTGAAGAAAAAATCAACTGGTTCGCTTACTTGTGTATTTGCTTGCTTTGAAATCTAATTTAATTTAAAATTAAATTAAACATAATAATTGAATATCAAAATTTCTATTATAAAAACTAGTCTGGTTTTATCCTATACTAGAAGTATGGAGCTTCAATTGTATTATACAATTACATTCAATAGCTATAGTGGATAAAATAAAAATCAAAATTACCGATATTACTCGTCGCTATATCCATTATTATTTCGTAATCATGTTTGCATAAAATGTATTTAAAAGTTTAAATTCTCTAAAAACAACTTACCTATCTATTAAACGATCATATTCGAATGATTTGAGCATTAAATGAATGTTTTACTATTATTAAGAATCTCAAACACTTAACACCTAAATGTTATATGAGAAATTGTGGACGATCTCAAAAATTTCAGTGTTTTTGTTGAAACAAATGTGTCTTAGTGGCCTAAAATAACCGAACTTTTTTTATATTCTAAAAACAACTAATAATGATTTTTAGTGTCACAATGTCATTATTTGTGGGAGCTTTAAGTTCGTTTTGTTTGCAATAAAATAAAGTTAAAATAATTTTCTATAATTAGATATAAAATAATAAGCTTATAACCTATTAATGAACTCATCTCATGTAAAGAGTAAAAAACGTAGAAGTATCCTTCTTTAGTCTATAAAGAAGGATACTATTTGATACTATAAGAATAATATTTGCATCATAACACGGGGGACCATAAATTGTTTTATCAGGAGATTTTAGAAATTAATAGAGGCCAGTTATTAAATTCAAACTCCATTCTTAACGATCAACTCAATCTTCCCAACTCCCCTTTGTTTTACCCTTTACGTGAGATCGGTTCAATGAATTGACAATCTCATGACGATAATTCTTATGTCTCATCACTAGATGTTTGATATTAGGTATTCTTTAAATGAAAGAAGACACATTTATAGTTTATTGTTACTTGATTTAAATTTGTTGAAAACTCCATTTCAATAACAACAACTCATTAGCAAGATCGTTAATGAAAGTTGTTATTTTTGGATTTATTATTGGATTAATATTGTTACATTCTTTTCAGCTGCAATTTTTTGCTTGCCTATTGGTAAATAGATTCCTGTAAATAATGATTTTAATATATTATATATACGATGCTAACTGTTTATTTTACATCAGTTCTGTTGCATCCGTGCGATGGAATACCTGAAGATGCCGAAGGGCGAAACCCGGGTCGTTTGTGACAAGACATATGGAATCGTACAAAGTTGCGGCACTCAGTTTGTATAATGTATGATAAATTTATTAACAGTACACACAGTCAATGAGCTTCTTAGTGGAAGGATTTTATAATACATATAAAATAATCAGCTATTAAAATACGATTGGGAAATTTGAAACTTAGAGATACCTATTTATTTTTAATTTGTGGATTACAGTGAGATTTAATATCTAGTAACGTAATTAAAAATTTTAATCTTTGAGATTATCAACTCATTTTACAGACCACTGAAATTGTATCAAGCACATTCAGTCGATATGATAAATTATAAATGAATAATACATATAATGTTTGATAATTAACGTTGTCAAGACACTTGTTTTAAATACTAAGTATAAATTAATCATTATTTTGTATATATCTCGAAAGTATGATAATGTAATCTGCCTTGTTGTAAAATATCATTTTATGAATTTATTGTTTTTTCGTGATCCGGTTCTTGAAGCAATATTAAACACTTGATTTAAGAACACCACTATAGTTTCTCTATTGTTTTATTTTTCTTGTGTAGTCTTGCCAGAGAGCCGTTGGATTCTTTTTTTTCAATCTGCTCCCCTTTCCATGGGGTCGTTTGCAATTTTATATCTTCTCCCACTAAAGCTGAAGTGAAACTTTCATTTAATATTCATGAAGTCGGTTGTAACCAGTTTTCCTTGCAAAGGCTTACTTACTTATATCGTCTCGTTGTAAAGTCCTTAGCCACGATTTCTAGCAACACTATTTTTACTGGCAGCGTTATCTTGTTTTTTATCAACTAAAGGGTCGAGTTTGTATTTTTTATTCATTTTTTCTTTTTTCGTAAAGATTTCAAAATAACTGAATAAATAAAATTGGAATCAATATATTTCTACAATATTTGAAAAAAAACAGTAATTGTATACTTGTGCAGTAATGTTGACTGAAGACACATGACAGGACTTTACCTTTACATTGAGCTACTTTTAATATTGAAAAAAAACAATAATATCATTCATTCAACGCAGATGAATAGATTTAATTATTTCATAAAAATGTGAAGAATATAAACTATTATATAGTGTTTAATGTTGCAAATAAGTGATTGAAAAACCTAAAGTTTCAGAGAACTTTTTGAAATGGCTTATTGAAAAGTAGTACCATATTTTTAGTTTGCATGAGAAGTAATCGATCATTTTATGTGAAAATGCACCCAAATAATTGACATGATAAACTCGAATAGAAAAATAAAACAACATTGCAGATTAGCATAAAAAAAACATCCGCTTTCTTCCGTTTATACTAATTTTTCACGTATATTTTTATTATTATTTTTATAATTAAAATATTCCTTGCAAACCCCAAGATATCAATCACTGCTGTAGACTTTTGTTCATTCTTTTGAAGGAGAAAACTCAAGCTAAACATTTTTACATTGATAATTCGTATTATAAATATCGTATTATAATATTATATGATAGATGACAATGAGTTAACAAATATATTCGTTAACCAATCTCATATTTTTCAGTACCAAGATGTTAAGATTAGCTGACTACTTTAATTTTTTATTGGTGTCAATGCCATATATTTTCATTTGTTTGCAAGATAATAAAACTATTACTATTATTAAAGATATTGCCTAAAGGTTCTTGGTGAAATTTCAATATCAAAGTATCATCAATTGACAAATCATCTTCTTTGAAAAAAAAATTCTTGTCCTTAATAACAACCGTGGTATCGTTTGAAAACTACTTCTATGACACATTTTGAATATACACAATAACTTAAATTAAAGCTCTGTTTCCAAAAAATGTTCTCTGTCAATTTCATACTTTTAAATGCATAAAAGCAGTTTGACAACACTTTCGGCAGTAAATTTTTTAATACCCATCTGCGTAAGCACACATCTTGGGCAAGCAAACATCCAAGCAAGCCTCATTATGCAGTAATTTTTAAGGTGAAAAAAACTTGAACGCCATCGGTTTCAGAACCCTACAGCGCCTTTTGTGGTGCTCGTTTTCGGCCACAAAATACGGAATTTTAAGTAGAACAAGCCAATTATAAAGTAATCACTAAGCTGTTTGGAAACTTTGCCGTAGCCATTTTGTTAATGCGATTCGATATTCGTGCGAAATTCTGAATTGATCCACGAGTAAACTTTTCAGAAACAAGTATATATAACATAAAGAAAATATTGTAGACAAGTAAATAACCAAATTTGCTTTATTTTAATATGGGGATAATTATTTTTGAGTTTCAGTTTCTTAATAAGCTTTTAAATATCTCATTCGTCATTTTTCTCACTTGAAAATATTTTTTCGTAATAAAAATTCAATTTACTTTTTCTGTCAATATTTTATATTAGAGATACATTTTGAGATAGCCTTAAAAAATCATAAAGGTTAACTTAATAATAATAGAAAAAATATCACACAAAATGAACACTGAAATCAGTGCAATGGATAAACTGACACCTTATTGTCAATAAGAGCTCTTAAACCTACAAGATACAGAGTAACACGGTGAAAAAATAGCAATGTATTTTAGTTCTACAAAATTATTTTTAACAAATATAGTTGATAGCTATTTCGGCTCACGCCATCGTCAGAACTACTAAGTTGATAGTTCTGACGATGACGTGAGCCGAAATAGCTATCAACTATATTTGTTAAAAATAATTTTGTAGAACTAAAATACATTGCTATTTTTTCACCGTGTTATAATGGAGTTCTACCAAGTGAATGCCAATTCAATCAATAAGATACAGAGTCCAATATGTTCCAATTGAACTTAACGAAGTGGGCTAGCTGGGAAGCCAAGTAACCATATTTTCTACTATAACGATGTAGACAATCTGTTACATTAGTATTATACTATAACGTCTCGACATATATATATTATCTACTAAATTTCAAAACATGTATTATCGAAGGTTGGGAAGCTTTTATAAAGTAAATATTAATAGAGGTAAGCGTTGTTTGTAAAACAAAACTGTATTTTTTTCATAAATCTCTACACGAAATTTGAATTTACACAAAAGTTTATACCAGTTTTATCTTTATGAATATTGTGTACCGTTTCATTTTAAAATATATTGTTAATAATCTAAAACGAATATCGACCGATTAGAACTTTTTGTGTTATTTTACAATTATAAAATACTTTTTTTATTGAAACGAAGTTTTGCTTGTCACTTTTTATATTAACAATCAGAAATGTAATTTTTAAAGACAATATTTTTACTAAATAATAATAGCTTTCTACCAAGTAAATAGTAAAACTCAATTAATACAATACGAATAATTTTAGAAGAGAATTTCGAGTATCAAAAACTATTTTGATTATTTTAAAAATAAAATTACGTTTGTCTCCGAGAGCTTTCATACAAACTATTTCAGTTGAAATCCAAAATAAATGTAATGTAGAACTGACAATAATTTAAAATACTGTTTCTATGTCATTGACTGCATTAATGAGAATATATAATACTATGAAAAGTATTGACGTTAATTTTTCTTTCAAGTGGAATATGCACGGCATGTGTGAAAGAGTATGTTTCATGTCTACATTCTGGAGAAAGTTTCAAATGAAAATCGGATGCAACTTTGGTTGAAACGCGATGTGACGATATAATCGGTTCCGTACTTAATCTTACTATCAGTATTCCAATTAAAAACTTTACACCTAAACCCGAGGAAAACTTTTATTACACTGCGAATTAGAAAGATAGAAAAATATGAACATATTGGCATTCTCCTGATAGGTCGTAAAATACTTCACGATGAAATCGCACTTTTGAAAATTTCTTATTTCTAAAAAAAGTAAACTCTAGATTAAACTTTAACTGTGTTCAACGTAGATGCATTCGCTATAACATCCATATGATAATACCCATCAACTAATTTTTTGTAATATTATATTATATAGCTCTTTTGGATGGTTTTGAGATAAGATTAAATTAGAAATTAGTGTTTCCTACACATAAATATTTCTAATACGATGATTGCGCACAATAAACATCTGAAAATTGAATTTAGTACACCTATAAAATAGAATAAGAATGTGGATTTGACTGCGGATGAATTTGTTCACCATTTAACACTGCGGCAGCTTATGCAAATCTCAATAAAAATCTTACTTGGCCAGAAATATTATTTTAAATAAAGTATTTTTATTATTTTCTCAATAATTACATGCATACGTGTAAATAAATATTGTAAATAACCTTATATTTTCGTGTTAAAGCACTGTATAAAATATATGATATTAAAATTTTGGCAATATTCTTAGAAACGTAATAACGAATTTCAAGATTTTTTTTTTTTAATATTCTATTTTGCTTTTGTATAAATTCAAAAAAAAGAAATTTAAAGCAATTTCTTTTAAACAGTTTTAAGTTGATTTTCGTATGGCTTTATTTTATATTTGTTCTAAGTAAGGTTAGGTTACGTTCGGTTAGGTTAGATTAGGTTACAATTTATGATATTGACCGAAGGTGCTTGATGGAATTTCAATGTCAAATCTTAATTATTACAATTTTGTACGATTCCACATCTGTTGGGTTAGATTATCTTAATGTCACAAAAACTAAACTATGCTTGAAAACCAACAATCATGGTCTTTATGGGCAAACTATGCATCGAATATCATGGGGACCAAAGAAATGAAGGAAAGGTCACGGTGACAGACCATGGTAATCACAGGCCATGAGGCCTAAAAACACAAGACTGCCACCCTGATGTAATGCATAAAAGCGGATTCCAGGGTCGCAGATGAGAAAAGGTGGGTTTTAGTGGGTGAAAATCCCACACTACCACCAGCTAGTCGCCGCTGGCTTTTGGTGGTGTCTTTAAAATATTTACCTTCGCCAGAAAAAAAAGGTTAGATTAGCTTAGGTTAGGTTAGATTAGGTTCGCATGGTATTATTTTATATTTGTCATAAGTCAAGTGGACACGAAATAAGAATTTCACAAAACCACAAGCTTTCGAACACGAAATGAAATTGTATATCTGTCAAATTATTCTCTGATAAGAACAAAAGATTATTTATATCATTCATTGAAAAGGTTTTACTAAAACTCTTATTAGGCTTTATATTAAACTCTGGTTTAACAAAATAGTTTTTCAAATGAATGTTAAATATAACCTCAAACCCTAGGAGAACTCAAAACATATCGATAATAATGCTCGAACATTAAAATTTCGATCCACACGGGATCATCCGAGCGCATATTACGAGTTATAAATAGCATTATGTATAAAACATTTTTAAAGTAACTTTTGAGAGCGTAGTGTTTGTATTTGTATAATTTTGAGTTAAAATGTTCCCGTGGTAACGCTCAGAAAGGTGAAACAAATAAACACCATGACGGCAAATATATGCCAAAGTTATTTAATTTTAAATATCAAAAGGACTCTGGACGAGTTTCACTCAACTTAATGGCACATACACCATGTACGATGAATATTTTTAACATTTTTCTGTAAAAAAAAAAAACAATTCATATAACATTTTAAGTTTAAATGAAAGCACGGTAAAAAAAATAGTAATGTATTATAGTTCAACATAATTATTTTTTTAAGATATAGCTGATAGCTATTTCGGCTTATGCCATCATCAGAACTATTCTTAAACGAACATTTGCTTATCTATTGTATTTATATATATGTTAGCTGTGTAGAAAAGGTACACAATACATCTTCTCTCCTGTTTTAACGACCTAGCTTGTTTCTTGCTAGCAAAAAAAATAAAAAACGTAAATGAAACTAAAAAGGCGGCTATATCAATAAGTTTACATATGCCACGGAAATGGTCTATTACGGAAACAAAACAGCCCCCTGTAGAGGGTTGAGCAATGGCGATCGACATATATTAGTTTGTTCGTTAAGAATACTTTGTGATAGTTGATCAACTACACAGCTATATATAGATAAACAAATATTCGCTTAAGCATATTTTTAACGATGGCGTGAGCTGAAATATCTTTCAATTCTATCTTTAAAAAATAGTTTTGTAGAACTAAAATATACTGCTATTTTTTCACTGTGTTATAATGGATTTCTACCAAGTGAATTCCAATTCAATCAATAAATTCAAATGAAAACCTTTATACAAAATTATATGACTTCAGTTGGCTGAAGAAGGCACTTGTAATATTGATTTTTTTGTAAATAAATCAAAAATCAATAAATGTTACTGTCTATGATGGAATTAGCGATCGTGAGCTATGTAAGCAAACCCAATAACGCTGCCTTCTTGAGAAAAGACCTGGCATATATTTTTCATTTTTTTTTAATTAATTTTATTACGATATAATAGTAGTATTTTTTTACTTTAAACTAAGTATGAATTGAATCGTTTTTTTATTCAAAGTAGTGAATATCTGCGAATTTAAAAATAACACAAAATTGCTTAGCTTTGTATCTTTGTAGTTATTTCTCAGAATATTTTCATTTTATCAGTTGTTAATTAAAATTGATGGAAAAGTTATTTGAATACTTTCAAAAATATTATATTACCTAATATATATTCAACATACGATATTATTTGTAAAAAAATAGTTATCTATCGACGTTGCAACTTTATTTGTGTATGTCTATTGTTGACATTTAAAATCGACTTAAAATTATCATTCGATGAACATCATGATTGAGTTTTTTAAACCACATACAAAATAAACTGGTCAATAATTAATAAAACCTCGTAGTAAAATACTATATTGTAAACTAAAACTGTGCTATAGTGTCTGATTCGCATAACCACTCGATTATTAAATTTAAAATATTCCTAAAAAATATTCTTTAAATCTAGAATAAGACTGAGGTTTTTATCGCACGGTATAGTATACATAATATATATGAGAAATTCAAGCAGGTAGTAACATTATCCCTTGGGTTTTTAGGTAAAGAGCGGTTTGTCCTTTTTGCTTTGCGAATCTGAATCCTTTTTGTTGGCTCCCTCGGCGTCTCTACGAGTCCTGCGACTATCGCAGCAGTCCTCACTGTAAAGTTGCCGGAACCTGTATTACGTTGCTCATAAAATTAAATAAAATTTTAGACAAATACGCTTCGCCATTTTTCGGGACGTGTATATAAAACTTTCAAAAAAGTTTTTCTTGGCCTTTTCCGCTGTTTACAATTTTACAGTTACATGTAAAAATTACTCAAAATTACTGTTATATTGGATTTATTAAACAATCTACATATACCTTAAAGTGAATGACCGGTGTAAACAACCTCATAAGTCAAACTGTCATTTTTTTTAAATTATATATTTATTTTCATCTATGTCAGCAAAGCTTATACTAAAATACAAACAAAAATTTCATTTGATAACATTGTTTATAAACAGCACGAAATAAATTTCTTCAAACTGCAGGAAGGAATAACACCATAATCCAGACTTACATGGTCAAATATTTTTATTTCTAGTAATGTTTAAAGCTTATAAAAAATAAAAAAACCATTAAAAATCTTCTTGAGTTATTGTTTCTTCCAATCATACCTGTCTAGTTATTCAAAAATATTAATTATCGGTTAATTTTGATTCATAATTTTATTTAGTGTTATGTAAAAACGTTTACTTAATAAACAGATACATTCTCTAAAAAGACATTTTATATCTAGTATTGACTTCTTGTAAAAAACATTTTACAATATTGGCACATTTATACTGGCTTCAGTCAGTACGCGTTTTAAAAAACGGCAATTGTTTATCATCCATTCATAAAGCTACGAAATATTACATTTTGTTTGTTTTCATACAAAAATATTTAACATGTATCTGTTAATTATAACAAAGAAAATATTTATTCAGTTAATAAAATATAAAAAAACACAAATGCTGTTTGTAATATAATATCTCGAATAGTATTTGCTGAATAGATTTCAAAAAACCAAGCACTAAAATCGTGATTCTCTCTTTAAAGTTCAAAATAATCCATCTGATTAACACAATCGTGTTGCAATAAAATCTATTACTTATTTTCTTATTTGTACTTGAAATAAACATTATTTAAGCCGATGTTTTTTTTTCGCATTGAAATTGACATGTAATCAAATTGATGATTACATATGGATCGCAAGTGAAAAGCTCTATATATGAAATCTGTTATCTTCAATCTGTTTATTAGATGCAAAACATCAACTCCGTTTTCTTAAAGCTATGAACGTGCTGTTGTGGCTTTTTGAATTTTCATAGATGGCGTAAAAAGTCTTGTTGTTGGCAAAAAAATCCTCGATTATTGTATAAAATATGTTTGCCGAGACGTGCATATTATAGAAAATGCATCAGTCGCGTTAAGTGTGTATTTTTTTCATATTAAATGACTGTTTTTTGTAAGGAATTTCCAACTAACTCTGCCAACGAGCTATGCTTACCAAAAAAAATGCGTGCGGTTTTATTATTTTTCAACAAACCATATCACATCTGTCATAAAGTAAAACTAAAAATAAACACATATTTAAAAAACCTCTTTTCGCATATTTCAAATGTATGCGATTTTAAAATGGCTTACATAAATGCTGCCTTCTAAAAATATCCCTTTAAAGAATTTTATTCTAAGCGTATTTTTATAATACAGAAAATGTGTGCGGAAAAAACTTTTTTTTATATATTCCTCTCCAAAAGAAGCGGCGAAATATTTTTGGGGCAGCCGTGGACTCCTATACCCGCGGGACAAAAAAACCGCATTATACACTCACTTGTTGTAGGGTGACGTATATGCAACTACAGACGTACTTATGATTATTACAAAGAAAGTTTTATGTCGTATCCACTGCGTAGGTATCTTTCTGTACCATTTATTATCTTCTTTCACTGAAATTAACAGTATCACTCGTAGACATATTTACTGGACGTTTTTGTTTCATTCAATTCGACTTTATTTGGAAACGGTAAGTAATAAAAAACTTTGAAAGCATTACATACCCATGCTTTTTTTAATGTTTTTTAAAGCTTAAAATAAAAAAAAACACATCAATTACACAACATTGCTCGTTTCGAACGCAGATCGTTTTGGATGGTAAAATAACGAGTATTTTATTGTGACTAATCTTTGAGATAAAAAATCTTTGTCTACTCACTTTAATAATCATTTAACTCGTTCCCTGCTAAGCATTTTAAAGGATAATCCAACGCCTAGACTTCAAAAATATTTTGAAAAATATTGGCTTGAATCAATCTTAATCTGAGTTTGTCAGAACAAATCAAGCAATACGTTAACTTAAAAAGTAGCGAGTACAAGAAGGTCTTAACCACTGTCAATTCATATATTTTCGGGTATCAATAATCAACACAGTAAAATCACCCTTCTCAACAGTTGAGACTTAGCAGTCAGAGGGTTGTTATAACGTTGTTTATTATAACATGCAAGAATACAACAGGTGATGAATAATTATTTCTATACCTTAAAAAATATTCTTCCGCCGGTTTCGTAACATTTGGTCGCCTTACCTTTCAGGCTTAATACTGCGTCCATTACTTATACAGATCTTTGGGAATAAATTGGCCTGGATTCGCGATGTTGAGGGTAGGTGAATTTTGTAAGTCAGGTGTAGCACAGTTATGCCAATAAATTAGGGTTATTTCCTTATAAAAGGGCCAAAATACAATGTTTTTTTTTCACACAACAGAAACGCCAGTAATGTATTATTCTTTGGGGGGTAAATTCGGACGCTTGCCCATGAGGGGGGTTATTTATATGCTTTTCCGCCTTTTAAATCATGTAAGTAGTTGTAATAATTTACTAAGCGAGATAAAGCAGCTGTTGGTTTCTATATTTAGTAGATTATCTGTTATTTAATCCATTATTGTTTATGCAGACTTTCGAATCCACCGAATCTCTTTTTTACAAAAACATTTAGAAATAAATAATGTTGCATCCAATCCAACAAGAGAGAATGAGCAATCAATATTATCAGAATCCAATCGTCTTTTATTTCATAAAAAAAAAATATTTTAACACTCAAGTCATGTAACCAGCAATCAACTTGGTATATGATAACTGAGAAAATATTTTTACAAAAAAAACTTTCATATTTACGAAATATATTTTTGTGGTATTACGTAACGTAAGTAGACAGTACGACTCCATTAGTGAAATTGAATACGGGTGAATTTGGTTTCTATTTAGGTTAAACACCAAATTGCATGGAAATAACATATAAGAACAAAACTTGCAAATGAGTACTTTTGAACATTGAATTGAATACATATCATTGTAGATACAACCATTTGATTTATTGTTGATACCGTAAAGGTATTATATATTGTATATTCAAATTTTAAAAAATGAATTTGCGGTCTCATTAAAAATTTGTTCTTTATAGATGGTATGACTGTTTTTTTAAGATCTTAGAAACATCTCCATTCCATGCAATCGAAAATATAAAATCTTGAAACGATTTTTTTTTGTTTTCGGTTAAAAAGTATGACAATCCAATTTTTACCATGTTCCAAATGTGACAAAAAGGTGGTCAAACCATTACTACGATTAATTTAAAATTTGAAACATGTAATTAAAAAAATTACATCTTACAATATAAATGCTATTTATATGGTCATTCGAACAATCGATTCGTTCGCATATTGCATATCTATGTCAATGCTAAGATATCTTTGATTTCGTTTATTTCAGTTTTTGTTTTATACTTTTATTTTCAAGTACCATTTCCTTCACCCTACAAAGCTCATCAAGAACATTGCAACTAGTTAAAACTATTTCGATAACATAATACACTTCAATGAAAAAATAATTTCGAAATACATTCCCTACTACATTTTTCCAAATCATACTTTTAAAATCTCACAAAAACCCAGCAATTATTTCAAAAATTGACTTGTATTGTTTTTTAATCTCATAGCTGTTTTTGAGATACGCCCTTATCGGCAAGCTTCATTTCGTTACATAGCGAGTAAACGTTTGGTTCACAATTAGTTTGTGCAATCGCACTTTGTAGCGGAGATCGTGTTAAGTCTTCGGGATACACAGGCCCAAGGGCCTACGGAATACTGTTTGATAGAGGCTAAACTTTCGGCTTAGCGCAAGGAAACCATTTACGGAAACCATACTGATTAATTACTTGACGAACAATAGTTCCCTTGAAGAGCGTTAGCCGAAAACAAATTGAATTTTTGATCGTTTTTAAATACCATCGTTGCAAAAGATTATTTATTTAGTTTTTTTATAAAGAAAAACAAACCTACAGTAATCATATAATTTATGATATCGACTAAAGGTGCTTGATGGAACTTCAATATCAAATTTGAATTGTTACAACTTTGTACGATTCCACATGTTTTGCCACTAACGACCCGGGTTTCGTCTTTCGGCATCTTCTGTCTTGTCAGTTCTGTTGCATTCGTGTAATATAATGCCTGAAGATGCCGAAAGGCGAAAAAAGGGTCGTAAGTGACAAAACATGTGGAATTGTAAAAAGTTGTAACAATTCAAATTTGTTACAGTATTCAAATAATTTTTAGCGCTTATTTTAAGTCACGTCCATTTTTAATGAAGATCAAATAAAAAACATTTGTTTTATTAACGTTTTCAGATGTTCAATGGTTTTAGGAAGTTCTACTTTTTCGTTGTTTGCTTTTTTGCCTCTTTTTTACAGAATTGGATAAGTGACGTGTGAAACGGGTTTAAAACACCACAGACATCTAAATGCGAATCTTAAAAACGGTCAGAAAGTCACGCAATGGCAGTTTTCGATCGGAGATTTTAATCCTTGATTCGAAAACCTAAAGGTTCTGACCGCAGGACAGCTCGATTACTTCATTAAGAAATAAAAACCCTGCTACAAAAATTCCCTTGAAATGGATGTCATAAATATATGGACAGTAGACAATGTATTATAGCGAAAGTTTTTTTTATTATTTTCATTTATGAATTATTTCGAAACTAACGATTCGAGGTCAAGCGCTGAAAAGTTTAAATGATTAAAACTAAATTTTAAAAAAATATATATATTTGTTATAAAATGTATCGTTTATCACAAAAAAATTGTTGAAAACATACGAAAGTAAATGTTGAATATTTAATAAAATACAGGTTTGAACAAAACTAAAATTTTTATAAAACAGTCATGTGTTCAATTTCATTTGGCATCTTTTTTTGCAATTGTTAGTAGATTTATTCAGACAATTTTATTTTCTTTTTATTGAAATATATATCGATGTAAAATGAAATATCTGCTCAATCTAAAAATGTAACGAGAAACAAATAAAAATAACGTTTACTACTAATATTGTATAGTTGGCATGTCGAATTTTACTTTTAAACGCTTTATTCACGTTGAAGTATTTTTAAATTATTACACCTTGATTTTTAGTACGTAAGAATGAAGACTGTTGAATAGTTATAAACAGCAGAAATAGTAACAAACACCACGTGAACATGGAAATTTTACGTTATAAGAACTGAACCGGATTAGCATTGTTCCGTGTCTTCATTCCGTAACGATGCAATGAATGCATATAACTCTTATAAGAACAATCCGAAAATCATTTACGCTTCCATTGTGACCGTACGGATTCAAAATAAAATAATTACAACATAAGTTATCCAACGGAAATTCTTCTTGCTTAATTGTACGACCTCAAGTTTTTGGAGAGAGGACTGATGATACGTTACTGAGAAAGAGTTTTTCAAAAAAATTCGTGCCTTTGAAAGTAAATCCATCAATTGATTAAAAAATAATTTACATAACATCCGCAAAAGGATTTGAATCTGTAAGCATCATAATCGAAGCCAATGACGTTGATAACTGCATTAATTAATCTGTGTTCCTTTGTGTTGATAAAAAAATACAATCAGCGAACAAACAAAGTTTCTACTATCGATTTTCACACAAAGTATGACAAAGTGCTTAATCTCACGAGAATTGTCATAATTTTAAATGCTGCGTATACACCAAATCGTCTTTTTTGAAATGAGCTTAAAAAATTCTTTACAAATAAAAACTAGTCGTTAAATAATTCAATTCGGGTAAGAATTACTATCGTTCCCTTCGTAGGCTAAGATTTAGAACTGAAGAAAAATTACAAAAGAAAACTTAAAATAAATAGTTAAAAATACTCTTCACATAAAGGGCCAGTAAAGCTTTACATTCTACGTTTCTATAGTTATGACACACACAAAACTTTATATGACAATATTGATGTTTCGATGTCATATAGGTATTTAAATATCTAAAATATAATGTCTTTTAGGTACTTTAAACATGGTTAGCAGTATACTAAAGCATGTTATGAGGTAAGATTGTGTCTGGCGTAGCATCTCAAGTTTTCTGGTCAAGTACTGTCTACGGCGTAGTCCCTACGACGTGTAGACTCAACAACCTGTATAAGGTATACTTTGCCTCCCATGTTACACAAATTATGACTGTTTAAAGACATCTCGTTACTGATGGGAGTTTTCAAGTACCGGTTTTAACTGAAAGCGTTGTAATGCGCAATAAACTTAAAATTTCACGCCACTTGCAAGCTGTGGGATAATCGACTTCTTTTTTGTGGGGACGCTGTTTTATGTGGTGATTATTTTGTCGTTATCAGCTGATTAAAAAATAGTCGTAAACTTTTGATAAGGTTTTTGTGCATGTTTTAGTTTATATAAAAAGTAAAACTGACGATGGAAACAAAAATCCTTGTTTTAGTCAGTAAAGGTGATAATGAACTGTAGAAAATGTAAAAATATTATGAAAAATAATTCTATATAACAAAAACACATTTTTTAGTACTTATTTCCACAGTAAATTGTTTTAGCAGAACCGTAAAAATTTTACTTGAAAAGTGTTAATAAGTGATTGTGAACATTTCACTATTGAACTAATTTAAATTATTTGTATTTGATATTGTATGGTTTCCTGTGAATTGTTTCTTAGTACTTGAATCCGTGGTTTTGTATACCTGCAACTTTAAACTCAAATATTTTGTATAAATACACTCGCTTGTAAATCGTATTCTATCAGTTGATAATGCTCGTGACAAGTGAAATCGGTCCCGATCAAAAAAATATGTTGTGAAAATAAGTACTAAAAAATTATGTTTTTATTTTTTAAATACCATGCCTTTCCATCAAGAAATGACAGTTAACACTTTAAGTTTGAACAATAATTCTGATTGTGTATTTTTAAAAACAACGCATTTTCTTGGTTAAGTGTGAAAATATCATAAAGAATTTCTTATTTAAACTTTAAAGAAATACCAACGAGCGCACGACGTCTTTTTATTGCAGAATTAAAAGTTAAAATATAATTTTACAATGTCATTCATTTTTTGTTTTTATTTTTGTGCTTTTAATAACTATCAACATATAGACACCTCAGAGTGTACTTTTAAAAAGCATGTTTCTTGCGTTCGTATTAATATGCTTCATTTGTTTCTTCAAAATATCTGGACCAATAATAAAACATCTAAATCTCGAGAACGACCATATTTTTTTGTTTCAGAAAGGAAGACATCTCCATTGAAATGTATAATTGCAGGCACAGTCTCTTTCACCATTGCTTTCCATTTCTCTCTTTGCATCTCGTTTTGTTTGTCGTTCGCAGTGCAGCCATGCACTTCGCTGCGAGTGCACTTGCTTGCATTTTTAACACGTGCAGTGACTGCAAGATTTATAAAGAATAATTTCATTTCCTTCCAACTGACATTAAATTCAAAACAATGATTGTGACTACAGTGTAAAAATAGATTGAAAACAATTATTTTGTTCATGACAGCACAGAACATTTTAATTGCGAATAATATTGACATCAAAAATTACGTCCAGCATTTTTGAATAATTTCAAATAAATACTTATTATTTTATTAAAGAAAGTTTGAGTGTCCTAAATAAGTTAGCTTTCATCAAACGCGATTAAATGATGATTTTTTTAAGTTACGAATCCTTATTTTATTTCTAAATTGATTTTCAGCGTGCTTTTTCAAATTATGTAAAATTTCTATCACTTCCAATTTGAATTATTTTCTTTTTTATTTAATACATAAAATTCCTGGTAATACAAAATAACTATCGTGACAGTTTTAACCACAAAAAATGTTCATGCCATCGAACACCCCCAAAAAAAAGTGCACACTCGTTAAATTATTAAAATGTCAAATATTAAAACAAATGTGCAGCAATAATTTGATTTCAAATGCAATTTTGTGCAAAATAAACACTCAAAAAATACTGTGTGTCTACTTAAAATTTACTCAGTCACAATGATTCGGTCAATCCGTTTTAGTTTTAACGAATATATGCATTTATTTGATCAAATTTCCATCGCTTGGTAAATAACTGTATTTAATAAAAAAAAAAAAAAACCAAACAGTTTTACCATTCCTTTTTATATATTTAATGCTCTCATATATTGCAGCTAGGCAGACAAGTAATTATGTTTTATCGTTGCCTCAACTATTGTATTATTTAAAAAAATCTCTCTCTAATGTATTAGTAAATATATGAGAGAATATATGAACGACATAGAATATCTACCGCAAATAATTTAATTAGGTCATTACGTTTTTCGTATCTTGCATAAATTTCAGCCGTCAGTAGCATTCATCCGTATGAAAAACACAAACCGGAACTTGTTTACCGTACTCTTTATTCTTTTCTTTCATCTCTTTGCATTCAACTTCCTCGCTCCACACTATCAAACAAGAAGTATAAAATCAAATATCACAAATTACAAAATGTGTAAGTAATGTAGGAAATATTTCAAATTTTCAATACTTTTGGCTCTTGTTTTACTTTACCAAATAAAAACTAATTACCTTAGTGCCTTATACCCTATTTCGCCACGAAAATGCATTATTTCCATATTTTTTTCCAAATTCAAATTTCAATAAGAACACATATGTTTTCAATCAAAACGTGAGAAAGCGAAAATGATTTTCCAACATTTATTCTTGACCTTGTTACACCTTTTCACAACAATAACAATCGTTTTTCATAAAACATTTTCAGTCGAGATAGTCTATTAGGAGTAAAAATGTTCCAAATTATGAATGGGTTAGAGGTTATACAAAACTAATATTTCCATAAGATCAAAGAATTCTACGGAATCTGCTTTAGCTTTTATTCTTAAAAAAAGCTTTTTCTTTAGAATTTTCAAAGTATAAATTTTACTGACGGTTTTTTGTGAGGTCAACAGATACATATTTTTCAAATTTTATCGCCTTCATATACCTAAAAAAAGCTTTTTTAAGCTTTTCCGTTACGACTTATTAATGTTCTTTAAATAAAACGGAAGTGGTTTTTCGAAAATGATTATACTATAGAATTTAAAACAAAACGGTAGATTTTAGATTTGATATTTAAATTTCTACAATAAACTTTGGAAAAGAAGATGTATATCGCTCCATAAATACAAACGTTCCGCAAAGACAAAAGGATTTCATTTTAGATTCACAGTCTCTGATACACTGCATATCTCTTATTATTTTACATAATATTGACACATAAAATAGCTGACGAAAATCTTCCCTTCGCAGAAATGCAAAAAATCACGGTTTGACTCGGGAGATAAGGCACTCAAAAAAATGGAAAAAGGGGCATAAATATTTTTACGCGCGAACAGAAAATCGTAAAGTTTTGATAATATGGAAATATATAATACTATGCCGCTCATCTGGAGTAGTATGCGAGCAGTTGTAGTGTTTGCCTGGCACTGTGGCCCTAATGCCATATCAATACTAGCTTAATACATATTTTTACTCGAGCTTCTGTTACACATTAGTTTGAACACAAAATGTTTCAATGTGTGGAAGCTTAAAGTGTTACCGTACATGTTTGTGCTTGTTCAACAGCTGAATCAATTGCTAAAGTTTTTCTAAAAATTGGATAAATCAATCATAGCCTAACTTTCATTCTCATTTATCATGACGTATTACTTATTGTAAACGGATATCTGATCTCACAATATATACTTATATTTTCAAAAAAAAGAAAGTCAGTACCATATTGATTGATGTGTGATACCCTATCCGATTTTGAATCTTCATTCTAAAATTATAATTTTCATGACAAAACAAACTTTTGAGGGGAAATTGTATTTTGTTAAAATTTATATAAGTTATTTTTGCTGATAGTGTTATAGCTGCCGTAACCGAGTGGTGTTCTTTTAATGTTTCCATTCTAAGATTTTTATTAGGTTATATTTACTCTTCTACAAGAAAATCGAAAAGATTAAAAGGATTCTTACGAAAAAACTGAAAGTTTCATGAAAAATAATAATTAAATAAATCAATTAAGTAAACATATGAAATATGAAGTAAAACAAAATAATTTCATGATAATTAATGTAATCAAATATTACCTGAAAGAAATCTATCTTTCTCACTCTAAATAAGAATATTTACTTGATCAATAACTGATTTTCAATTTTTTCCCAGTAGAATCATCGTTGGCAACTTTAATGCGTACATATAAAGTGAAAGTTAATAGATAAAAATCGGTTTACTTGATATAGAATCACAAGTTGGTTGCCGCACCTCTTCCTGTGTGTATGCAGGAGGTGTTACACGGTCACCTTTAGCAACGCAAAACTACTATATTCTACATTTTCTTGGCCCGATACAGAGCTGTATAGACCAATCTTTAAGCCATGAAAGACTATGTTTTCAAAAAGGCAAAGAAGAATAAATGTGATTAATTCAATAACTTAAGTGATATTAACCTTGTGTATTTCTGTTACGAAACAGTTTAATCTATTCCACGTAAAATCTAAAGAAGAATCGAGAATATCTCGTTCCCTGTATTCGTGTATATGTTGCAAATATTATATATCAAAAGCATCAAAACAAAATGACGGAAATTTACTGTAAGCGTTCTGCAATGTCTATTTTACAAAATATAAACTAGTACACGTTCCCGTTAAATAACCGATTAACAGAAGCAATCAATCGTCTTCAAAAACTGCAAAAAATCTTCAAAACCATATCTCCCCAAATTTTGACAAAAGAAAACATCACCAATTTTAATATATTAAATGTCACTTCTCTGTGAAAAGGCATTATATTTTAAATAATAGAAACATTGTTTTAGCACTATTGTGATAATTTTATATTTTGTTTATTATTAGGACCGATTTCGCTCAACCCAAGCGTTATCAATTGATAAGTAACGATGATCGCAAAAATATCGAATTATGTACTTAAACGGTACTTAAAATATTTCTATAGAATTAAAAAATAATATCTCTCGTATTCCACTCGATTGGAACGACCGGGTATCTACTCAATTTTGACACACTTTCTCACTTCAACAAAAGCTTTTAAGTTGAAGCCTAGAATTAGTTATCATAAAACTGCTATTGGAATACTCCCATGCTCTCAAGCTTGTGGGAGTTTGGTGCCATATGGCTATGAAACCTAATATGTTTATGTTCGATAAAGCGAAATTATTATATTTCAATGAAGCATCGTAAAGTACAAAAGAAATTCGATTACAAAAAAATAAAACAAAAATACGTATTGTCAATAAAGTTAAAGTCGGAAGGCTCACAATCTGGCCCAATCCAATTGTCCGGCCTTTTATAAATAATTTTATTATACTTACTGCCGGCTCTGTGAAAGCATTTTTTTTTTCATAGAACATAAAAGAGATTCTCAATTCAAATGAATAAGATATCAGGTTTTCCGACAAACATCACCCTTGAATGATACTTTCGACTTAGATATTTTTAAATCTATGAACGCGATATACATTTATATTTTAAATTTCATATAAATTATTGAATTACTAACATAATTTTATGATTCAACACATTCGGTTTACTCGCAAAATGCTCACAACCAACAAACTTCGTTTTCAATAAGCAGAATGATATAATCACATGGTGAAAAAAATAACAATGTATTTTAGTTCCACAATTGATATAGTTGATAGCTGTTTTGACTCACGCCATCGTCAGAACTACACACTATAGTTTTAATGTAGTTCTACCAAGTAAATGCCAATTCAATCAATCATATAATCACTTTTAATTTGCTAATAGTCACTTCTTTGCGGAAAATCATTATAAATTTTCAAAATCATTTCTTAAAGTCAAAAATGGTGACTTAAAACTTCATATCTTACCTTAATATTATTCCATTTCAGTTATAAAAAAAACATTTAAGTTTAATAATGTTTTTTTTTACTATTAAAAATTTTATGATCTAGACGGTTATCGCTCATTTTAAACATAATCAACAGATAACAAATCGATCGTGATCCTAAATTTATTAAGTTGTGGTATTACTACTAAAGTTTTTTTTTATTTTAAATGAAATGAAATTAATGTAAGATGTGGAGTTCTTAATCACCTTTTTTGGCTTTGAGGAATGATTTTGAACGTAAATGTCTAAAAAAAACATAAACCATTCTACTAAATCATTAAGTGTCATCAGTTTAAGCTTTTCAATTGAGTAATTTGTACAATATTTCATTTCTTTTTTTTTGTAAAGAATAAAACAAATAAACATTTTTTTTAAATTATTCTACTGAAGATTTCTTAAAAAGTGTCTCAATGATGATATTTTTCTCAAATAGATTTAAAAGATATTTCACTTCATTTTAGTAACTAAGTACATTAATTTTATCTCTACTCCTTTTCGTATGGTTAGTGTTTCCCTTCTCAATCTGGCAAAAACAACTATAAAGTTGTATAAAGAATGCGTTACCCCGATCCATGCAATAAATATTCAATTTTATTATACTCTAGGATCAACAAACGGTCCCACGCGACTCACTTGTTGAGAAACATTTTTATGTTAGTGCCCAAACCTATTTCTGAATGAGGACCCAACGGGTATAAGGTTTTATATACCTACATTATATAAAGAGTTAACAAGGAAATATCGGAAATTTTAAACTACCAATCACTTCCATGTATACCTATTCTATAATAAATGATTGTCGACCCATAGGATAGTAAAGGGTTTTGCCGAACCAAAGGTTTTAACGAAAACAACTTTAATTGTTTATAATGATACAGATTTTTAATATCTAAATTTTGACAGCATTGTTGTTTTTGTAAGTAGAAATACTATTTTCTTTGATATATTGTAGAGCTCTAATATTCGTGATAAATACGACATACGTTGAAATAATCCATTGAAACTTCAAAAGGGATGACAGTCTAAATTTAAATACCTTGACAACATTTATCATTTTTCTATCATTTTTCGAAAAATATATATCATTAAAATTTACATAACGTTTATTGTTTCTAAATCAAAAATTACCCATCATAATATTCAGTTGATCAATTATTGTTATCAATGATTGCATCAAATCATTGAAGTGAATTTAAAGCTTTTTATAAATATAAATTATATACCCCAAATTATAACAAACATGGTGTTTTCGAAAAATAATTTTAATGCGTCTAATAATAAATGATAAAATTACGTAATTTTTATTAAACACACTGTTTTAGCTATAATTTAAAAAAAAAATAACAAAATGGCCGTTAAATTAATCCTTATATTATACAATATATTCATAGTAAAGCATAAATATATTATTAGCGACAACTTGAAAGTCAAGTAGCTATTTAAGATATTATTAAACTCTTTTTATACTGAATACTTTGATATGTTTACCTTATAACAATGGATTGTTACCAAGTTAATGCCAATTGAATTAATCATCAAATAACAAGACAATAAAAAATCTAGTTTAAATTATAAAATTTCTTACATAATTTATGTCGGAGAAGCTTTTTTCTTGTAATATTACATACAACTTTAATTTGAGACATTCCTTCGTAATAATTGAAACAAGTGTGGCTTTTTTACGTTGCAGATATAAATAAATATATATATACATATTTTAAGAAAAGTGTGAACCCGCAGTGCGTAGAGCTTTATTTACTCGAAGAACTGTAGGATAAAAAGCATTATAAAAGGTTTTTGTATGCTGTAATCATATTAAATCCGCCAAGAAAACCTCCTTCGTTATATACCGAAAGAAAGTATAAAATTTAAATATATCAAAATTATATTATATTCTTATGTCTCCGCTGGGACCAATATTAATTTGTTAGTTCCACTTCAAACGGGATAATAAAGATGCTTTTTCAAACAAAAAATACAATGTTTTCTTACGAATCTTTAGTAATAACGTAAGACTACTTTTTGTTTTATTCAAAATACTGGATTTGGGCAATTTACTCTTGCGGTATGTTTTCATGTCTCATCTATAGAAAAACATTAAATTTGAATTTATCTTCTCTTTACAGATGTTTTCTTTATCGTATGTAATTGGTTTTTTATTCACTTGTAGAAGCTAAACTTAGTTCGAATAAAATAAGTGAATTTAATATTTTAAAATGTTTACAAATTTTTTTGTATCTGAGATTAGTTCTGGAATCGTTCATAGCGAGCAGTATCGTATCTTTAAAATATTGAAATAGTACTAAACATTCTTTATATATTTTTTTAATATAGTGCATTTTCACCAAGACGTGACAGTTAGTACCTTTAAAGTTAATTAAATAACACGGTGAAAAAAATAGCAATGTATTTTAGTTCTACAAAATAATTTTTTGAAATATGGCTGATAGCTATTTCGGCTAACGCCATCGTTAAAACTATGCTTAAACGAACATTTGCTTATCTATATATAGCTGCGTAGAAATCTAATATATTGTCTTCTCCATTACTTAACCCTCTACGGGGGGGTCTGATTTGCTTCCGTAATGGACCATTTCCGTGCCACATGTAAATTTATTGACACGCCATCGTCAGAACTATACTTCAATTTTTGCTATTTTTTTCACCGTGTTATAATGGAGTTCTACCAAGTGAATGCCAATTCAATCAATTTAATTAAATATTTTGAATGTGAACCCATTGATATATTTTTTCTCAACAAGCTCTCTTCAAGTTTTGTGAGTGTTATATGTGTAAAAGTCCAGATCGTGAACGATTCAAATTTGATATTGAAATGAAGTATGTGCATTCATTTGTTCGTAAATGAATCTTTAATAAAATTACAATTTTGGATTCATGTATACATAACCTATGAGAACCTGAAAGGCCATAGGTTCTTTATCTGCCTAGAGTTATATGACATCATACAAAAATAGATGAGACTTGTTTCTCAATAAAATTGTCACTTTTTAAGTATCTGATATTCTATGCTGCTTTACTTCAACAAAAAATATTTATTTTTAGTACAGAATTGACGCCTGTAAAAAGTGAACGTAAAAAAAGACAAAAAACAGTTTTTTAAATAAGTACGGCGATAAGGCTGGGAATAGGAAGCGATAGAAAAGAATTCCGCCCCATATTAAAGTCGTATATTCCGCGCGATCTTGCGAAAAATACCCTCCTTATAATATATATGTGTCATTGGAACGGTGGATTTTAGTTGTAATAAGCTGAAAACTTTGCTCGAATCCACCGAAATTGGGTTTAAAAAGACGAGAGCTTCGCCATTCCTTGACGGCAGAATTATGGTTAATTTCGCATTACATATTCTGAGCGTATTATCGCCGAGCAATAATAAGTGTGTTTTTTTCTTGCTTTTGGCTCCAAAGTATTTAGCGTTCATCTTACTTTACGTTGTTATGCTTTTTGATGAGCTTTTTGTATGCAAACTTTGGGCGTGTATTTAAATTTGTTTTTGCAGTATGCTTCATTACGAATTATTTAGTAACGATAAATCTTTGAAATTTTTGCAGATTAATAAAGTCATGCTTTTAACAAGCTTAATGAAATTGCTCTGTTAACAAAAACCTTTTTTTTCTGTTTTATTCATCGTGATTCAGAAACACTCCATTGTTCACTGTCCTCGTTTCAATCTCTTTTAACCAGTATAAACTATTTATTTCATATAATAACGCCTAGCATTTTATAAAGATTTTTTATTGCGTCATATTCTTAAATAATTGAATTGCCCTCTTAAATATTTACAATTATCAATTGTGGATTATTAATTCGAAATTTTCACAATGTAGAAAGCCATTTTGTTTTAGTTTTCAAAACTTTAAAATAAAATTTTAAAGCTTTTTTCAATGATAGGAATTCTACCGGTAAAGCTCAGACCAAGTTTTCCTTGAAACCGAAAAATTACCACAAGCTCACTCATATTTGCATGATATGTGTTGACATCTAAAACAACTTCTTTGAATTTATTGATTGAATTGGCATTCACTTGGTAGAACTCCATTATAACACGGTGAAAAAATACAATAGCAATGTATTTTAGTTCTACAATTTTTTTTATTTAAATGAAGTTAATAGCTATTTCGGCTCACTCCATCGTCAAAACTATGCTTAAACGAACATTTGCTTATCGATATATAGCTGTGAAGAAAAGGAACTAAAATACATTGCTATTTTTTTCACCGTGTTAACTTCTTTGAAATTTTTTCAAGCTCGTTACTATTGTCAGGATTTTTCGTTGTAACAGTTTATTCTTTATATGATTGTGACAAAATTAAATTTGGCACTTTCAAGAACTACGAAATTCTCATATCAGCCGAAAAAAACATGAAACAACATTCTATTGAATAAATAGTGTCTTTATACTTCTGGATTATTTTAATAGAATGTTTCTTGTTTGCAGTAATCTTTTTCGTGGTGGTCTGCTTCGTGTCGAGCGTCTCGCCAGCCGATAAGTGGGTATGGGACGACAATCGAAGGTCACGGGAGGACACCTCCAATTCTTCGAATAACAAGGACTCTTCAGATGCCAGCCAGATCAAACTGAAACTGGAAGACCAGCCCGGTTCCACGTTCAGTAATTATAACAAACCGCAAGGAGATGCACCGAGGTAAAATTGAATTGCACAATCAACACAATGTTATTCATTCAATTGATTGAATTGGCATTCACTTGGTAAACTACATTATAACACGGTGAAAAAAAAAGCAATGTATTTAAGTTCTACAAAATTATTTTTTTAAATATAGTTGATAGCAAATGTTCGTTTAAGCATAGTTCTAACGATGGCGTGAGCCGAAATAGCTATCTTTATATAGCTGTGTAGAAAAGGAACACAATACATCTTCTCTCATGTTTTAACGACCTAGCTTGTTTCTTGCTCGCAATAAAACTAAAAATTGTAAATGAAACTAAAAAGGTGGCTATATCAATAATTTTACATATGGCAGGGAAATGGTCTATTACAGAAACCTATTGATAAGATATTACATTTACAAGAATTTATAACAGAATTACCTCGCAAAGGGTTAAGCAATGTTGATAGACATATCAGACTTAGTTTGTTCGTTAAGAATCCTTTGTGATAGTTGATGTCTGATAGCTGTTCTAAAGCCGTCATCCTGCGACTTTTATTACAAAGACGCAAACACTTAGGCGCTGAGTTTGAATTTATATTATATGATTCCTTTATAACGTGATTAGCGAATTGTGATTGTGTTTTTTTTACTGTTGAATGATCTTACATGTTACATAGCTAGAATGAATATACTTCTATAGAAGATTTAAAAAAATAATTTTGTAGAACTAAAATACATTGCTATTTTTTTCACCGTGTTATTCATTCAACCCTTCTACAAATGGTTTTTTTTTCCACCATAAAATATATTTCATTTTCTACAACAATTCTTAGATATATTTACGTCGAAAAACTGTTTACTTTTTTATATATACGCAAACATAATATAAATAACAAGTTTTGTCCGAACTTTCATCTACACCAGAAGCAATAAAATATATTATTGCATTGGAACATGGCTTTGCAGTGAAACAAATAATGTTCATATGGCGTATCTACGCTAATATTTCTATTGCCTTTTTTTATTTGCTTACATACTACTTTTCAAACTACATTTCGTATCAATAAAATTTACCTTCAGTCAAAATTGTCACGATATTCGCAATATCAGTTGAACGCCCCATGAAAGTATTTTATTATTTTAGTTGAAAATAAAGAGTCCTAACTGCCTCAACAAATTAAATCAGAAGTTTATTTCAGATTTATCTATCTCAGTAAAATAAAATTAGTGTGTTTCTATGAACCATATGAGTCATATTTTTTCAGGTGATCTATTACAAGTTTTCGTTTTATTCGAGTCAGATTGCATATAATATTTTGTGTAAATATGATTCTATTACAACTGCAAATTGTTTCGTCAAAATAAATTTAAATTGTATTCCTTTTCTCGATATTTTTCTTGTGTTATATTAACATATTTTATAAAAATAGAGCGAAGTTAACGTGCTTTCAAAAGTGGACATTTTACTTCCACTCTCGCTTAATTTACTTTTGTTAACTCTCTTTGACAATATCTTACACTAAATAAACACTGATGATGGTCAATGATTCAAAAATGATTTTAATCACTTTTGCCGAACTTTGAACACCAATATATTATATTTACTTTTTACTGCTAGATTTAAGATATGGTTTTACCAGAAAGAAAGTATTAAACTGTATTTTACAAATGACATTTTGCTCTGCGTATTTTTATTGTTCGATTTCAATTGAAAAGGTATATTAAAGGCAAGATTCTTTCGAGTGAGCCATAACATTTTGATTAAATGGCGTCAATTTCTCGTGACGATCATGTTTTCTGTGAAAAAGTTGGAGAGTCGACTTTTCAATCCTACGTCATCATTTTATTTTTTGCTCTATGGTTACCTTTCTGTAAAATAAAACACTCGTTCAAACTATTAGAAGGTTTTGTTAAGCCATGTAACGCCATACTGTGCTTAAAAACGGCCCAGTTTATCAGTTAACATACTGACAATTTCGATTTTAAGTGAAATATGAAAGAAAAAAATGATTTTTACAAGTATGACCTGATGAATTTGTATTTTTGTCATATTTTACTGTATGTTATATTCTGTCATCAAATAGTGTCATACAGCAATATCCAAACTCCTTTTAACAAACTGTAAATAGTATTTATATGGTGACAATATATTACAAAATATTAATTTTGATTACTTATTTTGAAAATATAACAAATAATTTCTTTTAAAACGTGCTTTCTCTTAATGACTAACTAATTAGTAGATTGATGAATACTTTTTAAGAAATAAACCGAAGGTGTTTGAGAGTATCATTGCAATATCAAATATGAATCGTAAAATTGTATACTTTTTTATAAGAATAGTCGCATAGAACTTGGGCTTCGCTTTTCGGTTTCATAATCACTAAAATGCACAGTTAAACTTAAGTAGTAATATTAATCGAATAATTTTATTGTTTGAACGATATTTTTATGGAATCTAAATGATTACTTCCAAACTTGTAAAATCAAATTGCACAATATATCAAATAGCAAAGATTTCACATTTCGAAAATGCTTCAAGTAACGGCTTGGTTTTTCAGTGCAGAATGAATTTATAAATTCCTCAATTAAATTTTAATATTCTTGAACAGTAGTCGCCAACCTTTAGGACCTCATGGACTACTTTCTAATTTTGAATACGAATGATCGTTTATACATTTTCTTTTTTATTGTACGAGTTGAAAATAGCTTATACAAAGCTTAGTTTTTTAGTTGTAAAAATTCTTTTTTACTGATTGAATACGCATTTACTTGGAGGAACTCCATTATGACATGGTGAAAAATAGATAGTTTTGTAGAACTAAATTGCACTGCTATTTTTTCACCGTATTAAATCGAAAAGAAATAACAGTCATTTTATTAGTTTATAAAAATTTGTATCAAGTTGTTTAGCTATATTTGAGTTTCTTGACAAAACCTGCGGACTAATAAGATTTATCGTCGACTAACGGTTAACAACCGCTGCTATACATAACCAATTGAGAGGATTTTTTATTAAAAATAAGTGTTAATAAAATGTTTTCTCATTTAACTCATCAGATCCAACAAACCAAATAACTTATGAAGTCTGTTCTTCTAAATTAAAATACATAACTAACCAGTTCTCTGAAACAATCTCATGTAAATTATATTTTATAATGGATTTTGGAGTAGAATTAAAATTCTTTATTTTAATTTAACAAGTAAATTTAATTATAATACTAGGTTTAACAATATTTCTGTTAATTTAAAAATAAATATTTTCTTTTTATATAAAAATATCATTTTATCATTCAAACTTGAGAAAATTTTCAATCAGCGAGAAGAAAATACATTCAAAAAACCCGTAGATGTCAAATGTTTAATTGATTAAGCCTTTCGAAAAGTTTCAAGCGTACAATTATTTGAAAAAGCATATAAAATTGTTAAAGCATGTCCAAAGTAATGTGATTGTTTTTTTACAAAAGCTGTTAAATTCAGTTTTTTGTCTGTTATAAATAATACTAAACCAAAGTGTTTTACTACTGTATACATAAAAACATAAAGAAACAGCACAATAATCGTCGTAAGCATATCATTTCGCTAAATCGTTATACTTTTATTAAACTACATATGTGTTACGGTGAATGCTTGAATGCGGTGTTTTCGCAAATAACATGACACTTAATTTGAGTAAAGTACTCATTCCAGAATACACGCAACAAAGTTTTTCGGATACCAAACGTGAAAAGCTGACATTCGTAGTACAACGAATTGCGTTATTTTACATTCTGCTACGACAAGCGCTTTTCATCCAAAAGCTCTATGTATTACAAAAATATATCTTATTGCCGTAATCGACTGCCCATTTTCGAATTTACGACAAATTATGATTAACTAAAGTTTAATTATATTTGCTATGTAATCTTATTAATATTGTTTTATTTTTTAATTTTAAAATCTATAATGAATATTAAATTCATCTAGTATCATTTGTTTACATAGATTTTAACACACTTTTTCCGGCATTATTAACTATTTTTACATTATTATAAATTAATTTACTCCGTAAACATTGTTGTGAGTCTTCAATAATTTACAATTTCAGATTGTTTACAGGAAAAAAATATGATAATGAAATATGATTCAATGTATACTAATAATTTCGAATAATTAATAACTGTATAATTGCTAGCTATACTGCACCCACGTGATATAATGCATGAAGATGCCGAAAGACGAAAACCCCACCAATATCGACTAAAATGTAGAATTATAAATATATTGTTTTACTAGTAACATCAAAATTATTAAAATTGAACATAATTCGTAATTTTATTTGATTTTAATTGATAATATAATTCGGTAAGTAAAATGTAAGATACTGCCGAAGTGACAGTACAAGAACAAGCTTTTAGCTGCACGCCCCATATTGGATGTATCCATATGCGAGTGAGCTTAATACAAGCTTAAAAAATATGAATGATTTCTTATAATCACTTCTAAGATGTTAACTGTCACTTCTTGATGGGAAGGCATGATATTTTAAATAGTAAAAACATATTTTTTAGTACTTATTTCCACACTATAATTTTTGCATTCATATCAGTTGATAATGCTCGCGATGAGCGAAACCGGTCCAGATCAAAAAATATATTGTGGAAATAAGTACTAAAAAATGTGTTTTTATTATTTAAAAAAAAACTTTCTTATAATATACATAAATTAATATATTATTATTTAATTTTTCTCAATTTATTCGGGATGGTGTAGTTCCTCAGCGAGTATAGACGATCCGCCACTAACATAATGTTTCAGCAGTTCAAAATTGATGTTGAAATCCAAGCACACACAATCAGTCGACATCGTAAATTATACAAGTTAATAAGAAAAATTTCAACAGTGCAATGATCTGCTTTGTATTATTAATATGAATTGTTATTATATATTCACTCGCATAGTTTAAACGTCAACATTTACGGGCACACAGTTTTATTCTCCTATCAAAAAGTTGTTTTTTTTTTTTTATTTAATAACTATTTGCAATTTAATATGACCTGACATAGTTGATACTTTATACACACACTATAAAAAAATCTTCAGAGTAGAAATAGTGACATTGAATTGTAGATAACATTTACCATAACCTGTGTATATTTATTGTGTTAAATATTCTAACTTCATTTTGTAAAATTTCATCATTCAATCACAAAAAAAAATGCATTATATATAATATTAAATAATAAAACCAATTAATAGTACTATATATAAAGTATATGTTATGATCAGTACAGGTTTTGCTCATCTCGAGGTTGTCAACTGATAAAATTCAATTTCCATAAAAAATCTTTCGAGTGAAAAATTAGCGAATATAAAGAGTTGTTGATGACCGAAGCTGGCCCTAATCATAAAATATTATATTTTGTGAATATAGTACTAAATATTTTTTTTTCGTTATTATAAATATAATGCATTTCTGCTTTTAAGTTAGAGTTAACAACTTAAAAATTTATTATGCTTGTATAACCTCAAAGAATATATTGATGAATGCGTTTTTATTTATTATTGTATATAGCTTCATCAACATAATACAACGTAGTTAGATTTTAAACAAATTTGTTTATATTTTATCAATATTTTTTGTAGAGCGTAGTTTAACACAATCAGCCCCGGCCAAAATTTTGCAAACCTAGCTCCTATGCCCGGCCCATTTTTGAACAAATGGCCTATTTCTTAAGTATATATTAAAAGTGTTATAACTATGTTAATATTAGATATAATCAAATGAAATTGTATGTGATGCTTAACAACATTCTGAAAATTAGCCCAAGATTGGTTAAATTGTCAACACGTCCCTTTATGTAGAGCCACACTTTATTGTTTACACATGTACCGAGTCTCACTTATTTTTTTGGTTTGCACACACTTCACAAGCCCTATAGGAGCTATTTTTTGTGTTGTCGGTAAAGGAATCATAATCTTTTTTTTATATCCCCAAACAATCTGTTTTATGAATGTTTCAAAAATTATCCTCAGAATGGACTCGGTGCCACTTGTTGGTTGGTGTCGTGTATTGCACGTGAAACGATGTGTTTTTAGATTGTGTAAACCAATAATTTCATGAGCGGTAAAACTAATTGAATGACCGTTTTGAAATGGTTCGAGTCTTGGCAATAATAAAACATTAAAATTCTCTGTCAAATACTTTATTTAATGTCCCTAATTTGTCTTTTTTCGACGGGCCGGTCTATCACATCAAAACACGTTTCCGGGACTCAAACGTTGGATCTTATATCACGTTTAAACACGGTTCCGGGATTCGATGAGTTAATAGGAATGTAATTTAGTATTTGTATATTAACAGCATGTTTTTGTAGAGACTAACAAACCCCACCCAATCCTTACAGTTCTGATGACGTTTACGGTGACAGGATCGAAAACGAGCAGGGTGCTAATTCAGACTATTTCAGACCTGGCCCTCCAGACTACAACCGTCCGTACAACCCCGCTGCCAACATCTACCCAGGAGGAAACATCAACGGTCCAGGAGGTAGCAGATTCCCAGTCGAAAATGAAAGATTCCCTAACAATAATAACCAATTCCCGAACCGTTATCCCAACGAAAACGGTCCGTTCCCTGGTCCTGGAGGACCCCCACCGAGAGGCGATAGATTCCCAGTGAACAGCAATAGATTCCCGTCAAGTGGCAATGGATTTGCTGCCGGTGATCGTTTCCCTAATGGTATTGATAGGTTTCCTCAAAATGGAGGATTTTCTCCGAACGGCGGAAGGTTTCCTGATGGACCTGGGCGTTTCCCTCAAGAAGGAGGCGCACCTTTTAGACCTGGTGGTAACAGATTTCCTCAAGGAGAGAGATTCCCAGGAGCCGGTGGACCCGGACAAGGATTCTACCCTGGAAATCCTGACAAGTTTTCGTCAAACAATGCTCCATTCAGGTTAATTTTTTTATATTTTTCTTGGAATTTTTTGTGGAAAAAGTTTGTGTACAATTGAAAGGAATTTAATTAAATGTACATGAGTATTTATTTTGACATAATTTTTTTATTGTACCTCCTAAGGGACTGTTAACTAAAACTTAAATTATATCTTTCTTTATTTAAAACTTTTTCTTTCTTAAATATTTTAAAAAGATATACGTACTTAAGAAAATCTATTTTATTGTAGTTGAGAGAAGATTGTTATATAAGAAAGAACTAAAGCCAAGAAATAATTGAAAATTTTAGTTACTATCCAAGTGTCATTAACATGACAGTTAGTATTTTTTTGTATATATTTTGAATTACTTGGGTTTTATAGTGTACAGAATAAAATCGTAAATATGTAACTATATTTTATTTTTACTACTTCTTTTGGTTTTTTTTTTTCTAAACTTTGTTTGGGAGATAAGAAGATAATAAGAATCTTAATACTATAATTCAAAGCTGTTTATGTAGTTTAATATAGTACAAAATATATATGAAATTTTGATTGATAATTAAAATCATAGAAAATTCTATTATTATTACACAATGAATAGAAATAACATCATTTAATTTCACTAACGACTTTAGCCACAAAAATAATAATGATCCTTTTTTGGCTATTTCTAACTTGCAACCCGAAAGATTGACAGAGAGACAAAATCTTTTTAATGTAATTATCGTTTCTAATATGTTTATTAATTAGAAAAGGAAGATGATTAAAATAAAAAATACAGTTACTCTGTAGTCTAGTGTTCAATGTATTTTCGTATTTTCAGCCACAGCCTTACGGTTATAGCCTTTGGTTTTAGTTACTACGGGCTTGAGCTAACATTACAGTACTGAGATAAATTGATTTTTATATCGATTGTAGAGTTTTTATTCATGATACGAATTTTTGTAATGTTTGATAATCTATCTTAATTTTACATCAGATCAAAAAATTTAGATATGATGAGAATAATTTACTTAATACTAGTATTAGTCTATTAGTATATAGTCTAGTCCTGGACCTATACTCTTATCATATTATCAAAAACGAGTTAATAAAATAAATAACTAGAGGTTTTCAGTATATTTTGAGTATAGCATAGTTGACAGTAGACTTTTTATGCTTTTTCAAAGATTATCGAAAAATTATATATTGCTTAGTATGTCTCATTTCTATAAAAAAGAGCTTCATGTTTAAATTCACTTGTATGTGCATAAAGAAAGCTTCGATGAATCGTCTTATGTGAACGCGTTCAATTATGAATCATTGTTTGAAGTGATCTCGTTACATTTTATCAAAAGTGTTTTAACGCTCATTTATAATGGTTGTTTTGTGATTTTTCTCAGATGTTTGATTTGTATTGAAACAGAAGAACACTTTCTCTTATGTAATTAATTTACCATTCAATGATTGTTAGCGTTTGGAACAATTGCAACGTTTCTTGTTTCAATTTGATATATGAGAACTAAAATGCTGTATATATTCTCTGATTCATATTGATTCTTTGAAAGTAAAAACATGTTGTGATTATTATTAATTTCTATAATGTGTCTACTGCGAACGATAAAAAATATAATTGTATTTCGGAGAGAAATATAATCCAAGTGTAAATATTTTAACGTTATTAAGTCATTGCCGTAGTCGATTGATACAACTCATCGTGAGTCGTCAATTTTTAGAATCGTATTTTTACAATGAACAAGAACCCGGTCGAATGTTAAGAGATTCTCAAGATTGGGTTATTTTCTCTATTGGAATTATTAATAAATATTTTTATAGCCGATCAATAAATTTTCATCGGCTTTCACTGCGTGTGATCCTTTTAATAGTATATTGTCGACTTTTGTGTTGAATAACCCAAAGTTTCTTCCTTTTGATCATGTTGTTCAGGGTTCAAGATCCAGCAGACTCGACTTCGAATTAAAATTTTTCGAAATCAAATTCGAGATATTGTACGTAAATTTATTTCATTTCATTACACACCAAACGTGTCGCCTACGATTTTTTAAATGTAAATATTTGACTGATTTTTCAATTATTTTAAACTGTGATGTCAAATATTTTTGTGATTCAAATAATTGTAAATACTTACTCCGTCTCAAATATGTATCAACTTGAAAAGAAATATTAGTCATCTTTGTATATTGAAATCACGATTTTAAATATTTACAAAAAAAACACAATTATATCAATTTTTATTTCATGTTTTACAAAGAAATGTATTTTTGAAGTTTAACTCACAGTATCAATATGTTTTCAAAACGTTGATATTTGAGTTGAGAAAAAATGATATTTGAATGCTTTCTCAGAGAATCGTGGCTTTAAGAAATAAGTTTAGATTTTTGTATCACTTCAAAAAGTTAAAATTTCCCTAGTAAATATATGTGAGCTGGGATGTATAAAATTAAAGTATGCATTACTAAAAGATATAAGTTATGTCTTTCAACATTGTATGCTATAATACTTGAAGCAAATTGTTAAACTTTCGAAACGCATTTCAATCGCTATGTCAATAAATCAATTTTAACTGCTGCAAAACCATCAAGTCTTGGCTCCTATTCAAAAACTTTTGCTCATTCTGAAGACAACTTACGAAAGGTGTCCTCTTCATTTATATATATATATATATTTCAAAGTCACTTAAATATTTTCAATCGAATCTTTGATAATCTTCGCAAAAGATATTTATGTTGTAAACTAACCTATATATTATGGAAAAAATGCTTTTTTGAGAGCTTTTAGTCCATATTATCACATCAATAAAGAAACCAAAACTCAGAATGAGGAACTATCTCACCTGACGAATATGTGAATTGTGTTCGATTTAATGAAATACCATAAACCAAAAACCATAGTTTCATACTTATTCAATAAAGATGTTTTTTTCAATGATTTGATGATCCTTTTATAATAAATTCATATCAAACGTCAATTTATAAAAACTAATGAATGGTATTCAAAAACTTTTATAAATATTCTAAAATACATTCATTTTTTAATCTATGGGAAAATTCCGGAAAATGGATAACTGTCCATAAATACAGTCCAAAGAATTTTTTATTAAAAGAAATGTGAATTTGCAGTGTTTTAAAAGTTTTTTTTTCTAAATAAATACTTATTTACTAATATGATCGTGTGGAAATTAGCCATGTTTTTAATATACACGTTTTCTTCTTTTCAGTTCATTTCTCTCGAAACAGTCCTCTTACTTTCACAATAATAAAATAATGTTTGATAAAATTAACAATTTAAAAAAGAAAATTATTTTAATTTTTCAAATTTTTATCAATATCTGCTGTTTGCAATTATTACGAGCGATTAAATGCGATTTCTGTCAATAATAAATTAATTTATCAAGAGATGTCACTGTAAAAGTTGCTACAGCGATGCGCTTCTTGAGTTTAACGTTTTGTATTTACAAAAGGAAGCAGAGAGCTTTCATGATTTTGTATGAATGTGGATAGGTATATACTAATATTTTATTAACATTTTGAGAGAATTGAATAAAAAGAATAGCTTTTATTAGATAGATGAATATTAATAAAATATTCTTACATTAATGAAAAATGATAATTTCACTCTTCATAATATGTCAGTGAAATGAATAATTTAAATGCCTTAAAATTCATTATTCATCTCAAACTCTGATGCGTAAATGTAGATATGAAAGTAAAAAATTGAAACGTCTCGTTTGACTTTTGAAAGTCTCAAGTACTCCCAGTCTCCTCTTATGAATTTTCTTTATTTGATTTATTTGTATGATTGGTAGAGTAGAGAATAAAGGTTTTCATAAATTATGCTCCTACTCTCTCTTCGAAGAATATTCTAATCAAAAAGTATTCTAGTAATTTAGTATTCTTTAACCGAGGTATAACACAATGATATATCAATAATATTCTTTTTGTCAATTTTTGTAATTATCTTAACTTTCAATTGAGAATTTAAAATTTTCAATAAGCCAATAATTACCATGAATATTATTCGAATATGAAACTTCTAGCAGAGATAACGAAAATTGTGACAAATAATCAAACGAATTGAATACACAAATTAGTCAGGTCGTATTATTTCTTTCTGTAATTTGTACCTGTCAGTTTTGTGAAATCTTACACACTTTTTACATATGTTTTCATTTAAAGTTAAATAAACAATACTTCGTTTTCAATTATATAACATGAATCTGTTGAATTTTATCATCTCATTTTACATACAAAGTTATGTAATGAAAATATAAAAATTTTCCAATGAATTTTCTCAGTCTGATATTCTATCGCTGAATTTCGGAATTATTAATAAATCAGTAGTAATATAATAAAATAACGGAATGTATTCTAATCAACTTTTTCCGTGCAACGTTTTCTAGGTTAGAATTTCATATAAAATGAAAATGGAAATATGCAACCAAGGACTTGGAAATAAGTCAATTGATTAAATAAAACTGTTGACTGAAATAGTTCAATTCTCGTATTCGGTAGAGTCTTGACCGGATCAATCGATTGTGTCTACAAATAATCTTGTATAATTTATATGAATTTTGCAAATATATACAATTCTTGGCACTTGTTTCTATAATGACGTCATAGATATTTCTTCATCCGAACATCTTTATTAATCTATAGTTGAAATTAGATCGCTTGATGTAATTTTTGAATAAATTTGTAAACAACGTTATCGTTTTGTGACGGATTAAAATAATTATTGAAAATTGATCTTTTTTAAATTCACTAGATATTTTCTCCAATATAGATAGTAGAATACATTATGTAATAATTCAGTATTACGTTTTGGATTAGCATTTTTTAGTAAATATAGAGGAAAATGTGTCAAAAAGCCTAAAAAAATTTGGCTTACATAAGATACTATGTATATAGTAAAGTACTGAAAATCATAAGGTTTCGAGATCAAATAAAAAGATGGCCAACATTAATATATTTTTTTTAAATACTACTCGCTCTTTTAATTGACAATCCTTTTATATGAGATATAGCTCCGACAGATGCAGTTTATAGACAGTCTTATTAACGAAAAAAACGTAAAAAATCTGGATGATGAAGAATGAAATAGGTATAATTTCTTCTTTTTATTTTCTCATTTTAAACCAATATATGAATAAATTACTATTTAAAGTGAGACAAATCGTGTTTACACAAGCATTACCTTAAAGTAAAAAACAGCATTAGTTCAATTAAATAAATTAAAGCAAATCATTGATCATAAGTTTTAATGACATGATTTTAATTTTTAATCAAGAAGTATTGTCAAAGACAATTGTTAGATATCATTTGTGAATTTATATATTCTATATTATAGAAACATTTTTATTTTGACAAAATTATCCATTTTCAATATTTTTTCTTTTGTCTTAATATTGCCCGAGTTTTGATGACAGCTAGATTTCATATTATTATTTTTTAAAAAATATTTTATAAAAATTATTCACTTTTAAGGTATTAACTATCAATTCTTGATGGAAAGATATTTATTTTAAATAATAAAAAAACATTTTTAGAACTATTCCCACAATGTATTTTATGATCAGGGCTCGTTTTGTTCATCAAATATATCATGAAATTAGAACCGATTTTTTTATTTTATTTATTTAAAATAATAATTATTTATGAAATTTCTCGGAGCATACGAAATGCGGAGGCTCCACTGCTGCGTTCATAAAAATTTTCGTGATTTTCGATTACGTCATTAATAGTCAAAAGATTTCACTTAATTGTACGAATTTGTTTAAATTCGATAAATGGTTTTAGATTCCAAGTTTTTCATGAAAGGAATTATAATTGAGAGCATTAAAAGTTGTGAATGGATTAAATTATCCCCTCATAAATATAGCTTTAAAATCTTCTTCGCTATTCATTACGTAATCAATACATTTGCGGCATTATTCTGAAATTCGACAAAAAATCAAATCGTCGATCAAGTAGGAAAATCAGCGCCCTCTTGTGGTGAAATCTCGAAAAACATTCCATATTCAAAAATAAAAAAAGTCGAACATTCAGCTTTTTTCCGCGCTCTTTGACATTTCAATGGGATTAATTTCGCGGTTTTCAATAAGTAGTAACTCACGCTGAAAGACTTTGGCAGCGTGGCTAGGGATGTGGTATAATACCAAATAAGAATGGTATTAACTGATACTCACAAGGCTATCTCATACATTTGCTTCAATTTTACAATACGGACGCAAATTTGCGTTTTTACAGTAAATTAATAGGCAAAACTAAAGAAATAATATAGCATTTTACAGATCGGCAAATTTAAAAACAACGTATCTTTCAAATATATACACTAAAAAACAAGCTTTCGAAATAATATTACAGAAGAAATTTTTTACGATTTCATAAGGTATTCACAAGGTTATCTCATCCATTTCCTTCAATTTTACAATACGGACGCAAATTTGTGTTTTTACAGTAAATTAATAGGCAAAACTAAAGAAGTTATATAACATTTTACAGATTGGCAAATTTACAAACAACGTATCTTTCAAATATATACCCTAGAAAACTAGCTTCCGAAAAAATATTACAGGAGCTTTTTTTTACGATTTCAGCGTTTAATAAACGTATATTATGTATTAACACGGTGTCAAAATCGCAAATAATCTACCATTTATAATTTTTTATAAATATCATTCACATATGTTAGTAATTTCACAAAATTAATTAGAATTTGTAGTATTTTTCAATTTATTTATTTAATATCGGCCATTTTCTTTTAATCCACATCATTTAAATAATTACTTGTTAAAGTTTATTGAACAAAAACGTATATTTAATATACTTCACTCAGTCTTTTATAGATGGATGTGTTACATTCCACGATTAATGATTTTCAACATATGCTTTATTGCTAAACGTAACGTAAACATAAAGATCAAACAAAAATTTGGCTATTCAACAGATTTTTCATGCACTACAACAATTACTTATATTTGATAGTTTTCGATTATATACTTCGTCCTACAATACGTGAATTTTAAATTATTCCACACTTTATTTTTAATTATTGTTTGGATTTTGTTTTAAAGATTGAGTGACACCTAACTAGGAAGCTCTGACGTCAATCACCATTATTTCAATTTTAAATTTAATCTCTAAAAACATGATATTTATTCAATTATACAATATCTCTATAACCATTTTAAAAACATAATTAATATTAAACACGTTGTTTTCGTGAAGCAATATAAAGAGTTCATATTAAATGTAATACATTTTTTTAGATTTTGCTTAGATGTGACTTAGACTGCGACATCTTTTTCTTTTAATATGCAGATTTATCAGATTTCCATTTTTTTTAAAGGTACAACCCTTGTTATAGAGCACTGTGGGTTCATACGATCATTAAATATTTGTTTTTTTTTTTTTACTCTTTTGTATATCAATACCTACCAGTTTGAACAAGTTTTTCAATGAGCCTAACGTATTGCTGGGAGTGTGGGAGTTATTCTCTCATATTTCAACAATATTCATAATTTTTAAGAGCGTTTTATTATAACACAAAGTCTGCGCCCTTCATTTGAGCTTTTTTTTAATTTTCGATTTTTCAAAAGGTCAAATTTCCAATCAAATTCGTTCGGAAAACTTATTCAAATTTCGAAAAGTATACAAAGGAAAGCTTGCGATGACATTCGATTGTGAGAGATAATAGCTGAGGAAATGTTCATTTTATCTAAAGCCATCCATTTTTTAATATTTCATAGATTTTTATCTTTTTAATTATTAGGAATTTGTTCGCTTATGTAAGTTTTGCCTTTCGTTAGAAAAAGAATATTACTATCAGATTTCCAACTCGGCATGACGTCTATTGAAAAAAGTTTTTTTATACAATGACTCGATCCCGTTACATCCGTATCGGAAGCCAACGACGTTGATCATTGCATCAGAAACCCGCCAGTAATTTTATAGATCACTTTAAATGGTGAAATTCTTAGGTTTTATTTATTTGTATTGTGTTTTTTGACGTAAAATCGAATAATTTAGGGTAATCATATGAAATTGGCTAAGAAGTCAACCGAGCACGTTAAGAGTTCGTCTAAACGTACTTCAACCAGTTTGTCTATTATACTCATAAATTTCAAATTTCAAAAATACATCATTAAGCTTAAAACATATTAGATTAGTAAAAAAACATTCAAATATTTAATATATTTAACGAATAATTTTTATAATAATTTATAATTGTGATTTATTCCTCAGACCCAGCAGACCGTTCACTCCAGGACTAGAAGGATCTTTCCCAGCCCTTGGAGGTCTCGAAAGACCAAACGGAAAGTGCTCATGTGTCAGTCAATATCAATGTGCAGCTCCAGGAATCCTCGGAGTAAGAATGATATTCATTTCTTCACAATTCCAAGTCATATTTTATTATGACATATATCAAACATCTAAAATTGTATTATATTTGACTGTCAATTTATTGTGAAAAAAATATTAAATTCAAAAAAAATCAGGACTTGTTTGATTCACTTTTAAGTAATTGTGAACATATAATAAAACCGTAGTATTTTTATACAAAATACACTGAAATAAGCAGAAAAATTATTGCTTTGATGTAGAGATAATTTTATCAAAATTTAAAAAAATTACTCAATGAGTAAAATTTAGGATGATTTGAAATACTATTAATTGAATTGGCATTTACTTGGTTGAACTCCATTATAACACGGTGAAAAAACAGCAATGTATTTCAGTTCTACAATTTTTTTATATATGATATAGTTGATAGCTATTTAGCTAGAACTATATATAGTTCTGACGATGGTGAGCCGAAATAGCTATCAACAATATAAAAAAAAATGTAGAACTAAAATACATTGCAATTTTTTCACCGTTTTATTTGAAATATTCATCTTTGATTAGGAAGATCTATTAGATTCTTTTTAAGCCCAGGTTCTCAACATCTGACTGAATCTATCATTATTTTATGAAATTTGAGGAATTCAAACTTTAATTTTTACTTAATAACTTGTTTCGTTTAAATTAAACAAATTTTGAGCGCCTCTATTGAAAGACCCTTTACAAAAATCTTTATTATTAAAATGTCTTTAATTGAACGAAGATATTATCGTGTCTTGATAAATTATATACGTCAATCGATTACATTTTATATTTTTATTTAACAAATAAGCATCCATAAATTCGTTTATTTTATCATTAGCTCTTAACTGGATTATTAAAAATAGTTCAAAATTTAAGAAAGGTTTACTTTTAATAACACATTACGAAAAAATACAAGTAGCGACTGTTCTTAAAAGTCGATATTTTTCAAAATTGCCACCGTCAAAAAGTTTTCAACATCGTTATATATTTCGACGCCCCAATAAATAAGTTACTAATCACTTAACGAACAAAAGAAAAATGAAAAATTGAAAAAACTCGGGAGAGAACTCTTACGGCACTAGCAACACTCAATCACAATAATACGTTGAACCATGCTTTCGTGTTGATAAATTTAAAGTTTGAACAAGTTGAGTTGACAGAATTGAAAACACGTTCAAAAAGTCAACACTGAACATTGTTTCTATTGTTTCTTTAATGGAAATTTTTATTAATATTAATGAGAAAACCAATGTTATATATTCTTTTTGTATTTTTATATTTTTTTACAGTTTTTATTTAAATTAATATATGACTGAGATTGTCTATTTTTGTTATTATCAGTGGTGAAAAAGATAAACCTGTACTCTCAAATAGTTCTTGATTCAAGTTTTGAAGATTTCAGTCATGAATTTACATTACATTTTCTTATTTGCTAAAATAATTTTAATGCGAAAGAGTTGTAAAAAAATGTATGAAAAAATTGTTTAACAAACAAAACTGATTTCATAAATTGGCCAACATAATTTCTATTGAAACTTATTTTTTGACAATCCATTCGTTATACTTCATCAGTTGATTATAAGAATAACACTTATGAAATTGTCTATAGCAAAAAAGTCTTATACCAACTACATATTCTTCCATTCATTGTATAGTCATGTTCTTTCCTTAAAGCTCATATCATGGCGGTTTTCTCATTATTACTCTTATTTCTGTTCTATTCCATTCTTTCAAGAATAATTAATTTGAATAACATAGTCTATATTAAATTTGAATTGTTGCAATTTTGTACGATTCCACATGTTTCGTCACAAACGACCCGGGTTTCGCCCTTCGGCATCTTCAGGCATTCCATCACACGGAATCGTACAAAATTGCAACAATTCAATTTTGATATTGAAATTCCATCAAGCATCTTCAGTCGATATCATAAAGTAGTCTATATTGTTTGCAAGACTTAAAATCATCTATGGATTGTGGTGTCACAATTTTATTTTTAACACAGATTTATTTGAAAAAAAAAGGAATGAAATACTTTCAAAGTAACAATATGTTTTCAACTCTAGTATTAATTTATTAGTTTTTTCACAACGCCATCATCTTTTTTCCAGGGTAAATGTTCACCAGGTAAAACTCTCTGCTGTTTCGGACCACCCGGGTTTGCCGGACCTGGAGGCCCTGGAGCACCAGGAAGACCCGGCAGACCTGGATTCCCTGGACCCGCAGGTGCCGGGGGACTTGGAAGACCTGGATTCCCTGGAGGTCCCGGTGGTCCTGGAGGACTCGTAGGACCTAATGGTATAGGTGGACCTGGAGCAGGACCGATCGGACGCCCAGTCCATTCTCTCGCAAATGGCATCTTGGCAGGACCCGGAGGTCCAGTTGATCATCTTCAAGGTCACGATTGGCACCCAATAATCCCTAGGGCCGGTGAAGGATTTGCTGACTTACAAGGACAGAATTCAGGGGACATTAATGCTTACTATGGTCACCATGGTGGAAGTTCACATTTTAATCAGAGTAACGATCGTAATAATATTTATTCCACTAGCACTCAAGCACCTAACACAGCATCAGCAAAACAAAACGGAAGTAATTTTAATCATTTCCAAGTCAATATTGGTAATTTATCTTCAGGCGTGCAAGGAGAGAATAGTATTTCGACAGGAACGGTCAGCGCCAGTACCGTTTTACCAAATATAAACGTCCAAACACAAACAGGAGTGCCAATAAATAATGGCTTTCATTTACACACTGGTTTTCTTCCCAGTGTCAATCGTCAACGACAGTCTGCGATATTATTCAACAACAATAACGGGATAGGTGCTAATGGCATTGTACCAAACTCGGGAATTCTAGGACAAGTATCACTAAATAATGTTGGTTTCCAAAGCTCCACTGGTACGCCCAATACAGGTGTGCAGGGACAAGTCCGGGTACCAAATAACAATAATATTGGTATATCTAACATTGGTGTACACGGACAAGGTGGTATTCCATTAAATAATGTAGGCTTTCAGGGAAACCGTGGATATGTTCCAAATATTTCTAATGTGAACATACAAGTTCCAGTGAATAATGGTGGTTTTCAAGGTTATCGTGGTATGTTACCAAATATAGGAACTCAAGGACAGTTACCGATAAATAATAATTTCGGCTTCCAAGAAAACCGGGATACTTTTCAAAATACAGGTAACCAAGAACAAAATGGAGTACCGGTGAATAACTTCGGTTTTCATTTACCAAATGGCTTGTTGCCAAATGTTGGAGTTCAAGTTGGTCTTCCAAGCAACGTCAGGTTTCAAGAACAAGGAAACAGACAGACAAACGGAGTGCAAGGGAGTGTTCAATTTTTCCAGGGTCAATTACCACACAATTTTAATTCTCATGTTCTAAATGGACTCGCATCAAACGTGAGGATTCCAACATCAGGAAGCTTCCTACCCAATTTAGGAGGAGTTTTCGTACAGGGATTGTTACCAAACAATGTTGGGTTTCAAAGCCAAATTGAATCGCCGCAAATTGCAAGCCCACAACTGACAACTGCACAAAAACCCAACGTGAACATTCAAGGCCAAGTTAACTTTCCACAAAATTTGGGGTTTCACGGACAAGATGGTGTAATTTCAACAAATGTGGGCTTACAAGGACCAATTGGCGTTTTCCAGAGAACAAACGGGGCTGGTTTCCGTGGATACATTGGAAACGGGGCTAGACCGCCACAAAATATCAATAATGGAAGCGGAACTGGGCTAACAGTCAGAGTGAAAATAAATAATGGATCGCTGAGGCCAAATGAAATAGTGACCCTAAATGGGCTGCGACACACAGGAGCTAAAAATGATTCTGTGACATACAGGATTGTTCGTATAGTAAATGAACCATCAGATAACAGTTATAGAGTCAACCATGATTGGCGTAATAATTTAGCGATTGATAACGGATATAGAACTATTGACAGCAAAGAATATGCAAAGCCGGGTAGTTACAGCTTTGGTGGGGGCATCATTAATGCTTTACGAGTGCTCTTCAATTTAATAAGTTAGTATGTCGATCTCATCAATTACATGCTACTAAATTATGATTTTTAATATTATAAATTATTTTTTTTAGATTTTCCTTCAAATATTAGTTAAATATTAGAAAATTTACGCGCATTTAAAAGATTTTGTAATGAATTAGAGTCTTCTCCTCTGTACCAAGTAAATAATTACATTTTTAACGATACAATTTGAACAAAGGCTACTTTCACTTCACATTTTTTTATCGTGGTCAATTAATTAAAGTACCTTGTTTTTCGATTGTCTTAACCTAAAATTAGGTAGTCCATTATAAAGAAAAAATATTTCAATGCAATCCGATTCTCTGATCGAAATTCAAAAGCTCAATACAATACACCTTTTAAAGGTCACGTGAAACAATCAAAATATTTGTTATTGCCTTTTGCGAGATGACGTAAATATTCGACAAACTACGTCACAATCCAGTTTCAGCAACATGTCACTCGCGTTTACCTGGCTATCATTTTATTATTCATCATACGCTATATGTTATACAACCTCCATCTTTTATTATCATAATATTTTATTATTTTTCACCATAGCACCTTGCTGCCACAATGTTTTATATAAAATGTCACAATTTGATCAATGATTCTGCCACTAACTAACATATATTCATATATTATTATATGATAAAACTTTGCCTTTGTCTATTGCTTGAGTTTGCAAAAAGCTTTTCTCATATAAGCATTACATCAATTTTTACAAAAATTTCAACATAATAACTTTGCTGTCTTGTCTAGTAAGTGTGTTTTATTTTATAAATTCATTTCAATTCAATTCTCAGTTCAGTTTTTGTTATTCACAAACTCACTTTTTCTCTGATTCATTATAATTCCCAATTTTTTTTGTTTGTTTTTGCTTATGAAAAGCTTTAGTGCCAGCATAACAGAGGGCTTTGTAGACATATTCTCATAACGCCTGAATAAAGTTTCTGAAATTTTAATTGAACTAGCGTTAGTTAGCTCTTCACATTGAATGTATAGAGGTCGTTTTGACTATAGCATATGTATTTAAAACAAAAAAGTGTTTTTTAAATAATTAAAAGCATAAAAACAAGTTTTTTTTTCATTAGTCAAAATACTTAATTTAGACACCAAAATATTCACTCACAGCTTTTTGTGCTATATAATGCTTAACTCAATTGCAACGCACATAATAATACATTTTATTTTATAACTTAACATATACTTATTATGCATTTTTTTTTTGTTTTATATGTTTAAACAGCTTTTATGTTTTAGTGGTGAGTATTTAAAATGAATTAAAATTTAAATAATTTGCAAAATATCCAATATCTATTTCGTTTTGCGTAGACCTTAAAAATTTATATTAATCAAATACATATTTTTACTTTTTTATGTTTTCTCTTCTATTTCATCTGAAATTTGACTCTGATGTAAGATATTTTTTTTTAATTTCTTTGTCCCTCAAAAGTAAACATACTTTCAAAAAATGACATCGTAGTTATTTGACATTATTAAATATTTATTATACAATTCATACATTTATACAAAAGTGTTAAAAAGTTTTAAAAAAAACAGCTAAATGTATAAGAATAAATAAACTAACAAATTAATTTTATTATTATTTTCGTGTCAATTATGAGTTAAGGAACCATTTTAAGTCATAATAACTGCAAAATATACAGTAAAAAATTTTTTTTTTTTAATTATTGAAAAGTTAATTATTGCAGATGTGTTAGTTCTATTTTTGTCCTGTGCTCTATTACCTATCGATTAAAATATCTTTATCGTATCAGGCGAAGGAATACAGATTTCTCAACGTCATAGTTTGAAAAATGGCGTCCTTATTGGTCCCGGAGGACCAACTGGCATCGCCGGTCCGCCCCAGTCTCATCCACTAGGAGCCGATATTATAAAAGGTCTCAAGAGATATTAAGAGCTTTTAGAAAATCACTTATTTGTTACTACAGCATTGATGTCACTCAGCACAGATTTTTTCCACGGGATCACCTAAATCATCCATAATTAAAAGTTCACTATAAGCGTAGGCATAGCCCACAATGACTTAACTTAGTACACATTTTAATCTGCACCAATAAAACATAGTGAGTATTATTCCAACACGCTGAAAAAAATAGCAATATATTTTAGTTCTATAAAATTATTTTTTTAGATATAGTTGATAGCTATTTCGGTTCACGCCATCGTCTGAACTATGCTTCAACTAACATTTGCTTATCTTTATATAGCTGTGTAGAAAACATCCATAATACATCTTCTCTCCTGTTTTAACGACTTAGCTTGTTTCTTGCTAGCATTAAAACTAAAAATTGTAAATGAATTTAAAAAGACAACTATATCAATAAGTTTACATAAGGCACGGAAATTTTCTATTACAGAAACAAAGAAGCACCCCGCAGAGGGTTTAGCAATGGTGATAGAATTATCTTTGTTTGTTCGTAAAGAGTCCATTGTGATAGTTGATGTCTATTGATTTCCAACTGTTCCAAAGCCGTCATCCTGCGACCCTTACTACAAAGATGCAAACACTAGGCGCTGAGTTTGAATTTGTATTATGTGATTCCTTCACAACGTGATTAGCGAATTGTTAATCTGTTTTTTTACTGTTGACGATAGCGTGAACTGAAATAGCTATGAACTATATTTTAAAAAATAATTTTGTAGAACTAAAATACATTGCCATTTTTTTCACCGTGTTATAATGGATTTCTACCAAGTGAATGCCAATCCAATCAATAAAGTGTTATTTCACTTTATTTTGCTTTCGCATAGATTCATCGATGTTATCAAAAACCAATTAATTTTATAGAGAATGGGGTTGGTTAAGAGGGTGAATTGTTACGGTCGATTTAGTGATACATTTGCGGTGAGTAATCAATTTTTATTGAATACTACATTCTATTCGTTTAGTTCCATATACCGATCGTATTAATCAACTCAAGAGCTTAGGGTTGAAGAGGGAAAGCTTAATAGACACAGTATTACCGGAGTTAAAATATTCCTCAAAATAAAACCCATACTGTAATATTAAATATATATATAAAAAGAGGTTTTTGTTCTTGAGATAAACAGTTCTTTGTGAAAACCGTATTTATTTTGTGTTCTATAAACTTGGAAATAAGTGAGTTGTCATTACTATGAAGATTAAAACCCACAAGAATTTATAATAATTCACATTTTTTCACGATGATGATAAACTAATAAATATATAATATATTGCACTGTGAGTCAACTTTCTGGGGCATTTATAGCAAAGCACATAAATATACAGCTATATATCTTTTACAGCTTAACGTCTACAAATATATGATTTTTTTTAACCTTATTTACATTTCCATAATGTCTATGCTTTCAATATTACAGAAAACTATCATTAATCAAAGAATCAAAACTAATTAAATATTTCTACAAGTATAACTTGTCCCCGTTAAACTTAAAGCTTCATAAAATTAAACGATAAACAATGGTTTCCATATGATTGTTTATTTTTATAACTATTTTGACTCTTTGAATAACACTTATTGAAATGTATCTAATGATTATAAATTCAGTACAACTGGAGATTTATTTTTTGCTATTGTATCGTCGTTACAACCATAACAAATAAATCAATAACAAAAAGAAGGATTCAAGCCACTTAAATACTACTAACGCTAATATTATAACATAATGCTTAAAGCACAGCTTATATTCTCTTATACGTATAATGTTATCAAATGTGTCGAGACAGCCCAGTACTATCCTAGTTTTAATCAAGCAATGAATACAAAACGAAATTATATTTTTTTTATTAAAAAAAATATAAAGTCAATGGGGATTCCACGATAACTTTCTACGTAATTATTTAAGTTTCATTGAATTCTTTTAGACTCTTTGTTGACTTCATCTGCACATTTAATGTGACTACAATGGAACGAATTATTACCGAAACGATAAATTTCTATAGACTTAGACGCTTAAGAAATAAACTAACATCGCGAAATAATACGCTTTCCTCACGATTACTCGATAATATTTCATAAATGTGACCAACCTGTGTGAATTGTTTCTTTATCTAACAAATTTAAAAACTAATTGATGTGCTTTGTCTAAAGCTTTGGCATATTTTGTTATAACAACGTTCACTTGTTTATGCAAAAGCTCTTTAATTTAAATGACAATTTATTCGTTGTACTGTTAACAGCATAATTTGAATTTATTGCATACTAAATGCGTTCAAAAGTCATGAATCTCAGTCAAAAAACTCAAAATAAAGGGATGCGTTTTGATTATATAAGCTTCTTAACAAAATTTATGATTCCAACACGCGAGAGATTTTATGATATGAGTGTACGATAGATTTGATCGGCCTCATTTTTCGTGCTTGGAAATACCGTATTTTGAAAGTGATTTTTTTCAAATAATAAACAACATCCGTTCCCCGATTATTTTTATAATAATCTCGACTGGTTTGTCTCATTGCTAACAGTATCGATTCCGTGTTTAGTTTCCATCAGTTCATAATACTAAATATTATAAAAACTAGATTAATACCAGAGTCGTACTACGCTTACAAGTTTTCTAATAACATTTTAATGGTTATTGATTGTTACGACCACATGTAATAGTAAACTTCTGTATACGCTTGTAGTCGAATTTTATTATTTTCAAATCAATATTAAGCTTAATAAATATTTAATTGGAAGCTTTAACAAAAGCTTAAATTCGTAAATTTCTAATTTCATTATGAAATTGAATATACATACGTTGGAGGCAATATGCATAGTTAAAAGAATCGTTGAAGCTGGTGGTCAAAAACTTATAATAGAGATAGTAGACATGACTAAAATTGTACTTTTCTTATTTTTCATGTCTAGGCTTTGAAGAACCTGGCATATACATTAGTACTAATTAATGTGTGTTTTCCAAATTTGCACTTAATGAGGAGTTTTTTTTTTATTACAACGTAAAGTAATATGCAGTGAGAAACACCGTTCCAACGAAATAAATAAAAAATGAACGCCCTGTAAACTCGCTTATTGCTGTAAAAAAGACATAGCCCTAGGCAGTTTGTATGCAAAGTCCGACTTCCGGTAGCGCAGTTGCAAAATTACAGATTTAAATTGTAAACCGCGAGCTTTTGGCGAGAAAAACAACGACACTGCTTTACCGGTATCTTTCAAACTTTTTACGCGTCGGTCTCAAGAAGTTTTGCATTATCATTGTAGCAAAGTAAACTTTTTGTAAATTTCATAATGCCTTCAGAAAGATTGCAGCGATCATTTTTTATGTTTATAAACAATATCAATTCATTGCAACATATTGTGTGTGATTAAAACATATCCACACATTAATTTGCGTGATTCTTGACTCTCTCGTTTTTTTAATGATATATAAAATCAACCATTACTTTGATTTCAATGAAACAATGTGTGCTATTGAGTCAAAACAATTTGTAGTTACCTTTCTTGTGATGGAAACGTTAATTTGATAACTTAAAATACTTTGCATTAAAAAAACTATTCCAATTTAATGTTAGAAACATTTTCCAATATTTGTTTCTTATCATCGTAAATCCATTCAGAAGTTTTATACATTATTATATCAATGATACAACGAATCCGATCCCATAATTATTATAACTCGAAAGCAGGATGCGTTGCCAATTGGCTACTTTAAAAACTACACTTTTATGATTTATAATAACGACCGTTGTCACAATTGATCATTTAAAATGTATCGAAATTTCGTTACTTTATTAATTTTCAAATAAACAACTTGCTCGTTGTTGAACCACTGCCAAAAAGTTAGTGGTATATACTACAATAGCAGTTTCAAAAAATATATAGCCTCATCAGGCGAATAGGTTCAACCATAAACTGCACCCTTGAGTGAGCTTTGCTTTGTATTCAAAATGCAAAAACAAGCCAATTTCTTTGCTACCCCATATCACATATGTAAAATTAAATTATATTTAGTATGTTTCGTCTCGTAACAACACACGATTAATGTTGCGTTGCATTTATTTATTATAAACACATAAGCTATAGAAATTTCATAATTTAACGTACAATAAGTAATGAACGAGTCTAATCAGAAAAAAGGAGACATCTAACGTTATTTCACAACATTAAATCCAAGAAAAGATTATCTTATAAATCAATCGCTCAATCAATCATTAGAATAAGAAAGAAACAGAATGATGACTATAAGGAGGGACATTCGTTTGACGCGGATGAGGGAGTTCAATTGTTACATTATAACTCGGGGGACCATAAATTGTTTTATCAGGAGATTTTAGAAATTAACAGAGGCCAGTTATTTAATTCAAACTTCATTCTCAACGATCAACTCAATCTTCCCAACTCCCCCTTGTTGTACCCTTTACGTGAGATCGGTTCAATGAATCGACAATCTCATGACGATAATTCTTATGTCTCATCACTAGATGTTTGATATTAGGTATCCTTTAAAAAAAAGAAGACACATTTATAATTTGATTACTTGATTTAAATTTGTTGAAAACCCCATTTCAATAACGACAACTCATTAGCAAGATCGTTAATGAAAGTTGTCATAGCTAATTATTATTTGATTAATATTGCTACATTCTTTTCAGCTGCAATCTTTTGCTTGCCTATTGATAAGTAGATTCCTGTTAATAATAGTTTTAATATATTATATATACGATGCTAACTGTTTGTTTTACATCAGTTCTGTTGCATCCGTGCGATGGAATACCTGAAGATTTGTATTTGTGGAGTGAAGTTTGTGATAAGACATATGGAATCGTACAAAGTTGTAACAATTCAAATTTATAAAGGTGAATTTTCTATCTGTTTTTCTATTCTGACAAACATCTTATCCATGACTTTCGATACGAAGCAATAATTTACAGAAATATTTATGTATAAGATTTTTTTTTCCATTTTGTCGCTTGAAATTTTGGTTTAACTACGCATAGCCGAGTAGTCTATTCCAACTTAATTATGACACCGAAAATTTTGAATATGAAATATAATAAATTCCATGAATATATTTAAAATTAAAGAAAAAAAAAAGTTGTACTATTTCTACAATAAATTTTATGATCAGAACCGGTTTCTTTCTTCATAAGTTATTATCTACTGATAGAATATAAATTGCAAACAAAACAATTTGTGTAAAATTTTAATGAAGTAATGAATATCTAAATAAAGTTATACAGTATATATATAAAATATTACGGACCAATAATATTTTGCAATCAAAATGAGAAACTCGTTAGCAAGAACAATAATGATCGAGAATATTTTTAAATCAGAATATCTCGCACTTAAATATTTGAGGAATAATTTCAGCTTAAAAATGATACAATAATAAAAATGGATACAATAAATTAAACACAAAAATTTTTGTTTTGATGTATATAATTGTGAAAATAATTGTTGTATTATTGGGACGATATCCCAATTCTCAATTGTAATAAAACACTAATATAACATATATATCGATATTTGTTATCTTTAGTAACATGTTTTACCTTTCAATTGAAAAATGTTATAAAGTTGTGAGTTGAACCAATATGGAATCTAAAATTTCACATCACTCTCTAATGCAAAACTTCGCTTATCCAGCTAAGTTTCCGTAAGGCAAGAATGCGGTCTGAATTGGTAACGCTTTTGCAGTGGCATGCAAAAGAATGGATGTCCTTCAATGCCTCTATAGTTTTACACGTTGGTCGTTCTCAGTACTGTGTATAAACTCATTAATGAAAGCTTTTCTGCATATTTTTGAATATTGTTTCAGATTCTGGATAAAAATAATTTCATATGTATTATATTCACAAATAAGCAGTCGTCTCGTTGTCGTAGATAATAATTTACAGTTGGAACTCTACCGGTCGAATTAAGGGGTAAGTAGGGATGAGGTATCCAAGCTCTCCAAAGGTATCCGCATCATGTGTCTCGGCCAAATTTGAATACCTCTTAATGCCCAATGAACTAGGCGGAAGATGCCTGATCCGTGTTCTTACCTATTCAAGAGGTAACCCTTCACGAGATCAAACCGTCTCACCCCTTTTATTCAACATAAGTGTCTATACTCGATATCAATTTTTCAAGATTTCTGTGACATCTTCAGATACATTGTTTCGTCAGCTTCGGTAGAATAAAAGCTTTCAATTAATAGTATTTATTTTAACCGATTGAAGCTGTATTTTTGTTTTACGAAAGTCAAAACATTCAAAACACTATTGATCTATGATGGATAGGCAAGATATTCATATTTATAAAAAACTTTTTTCTTTACAGTTTCTTAATTTTCTTGTTTTTTCACTCCTGGTTATTTTATAAAATTGTGAATTTAATACATAAAAACAATACATTACTATCAAAAACTTGGTTCCATCTAAACTTTAAACACATCAATGATTATTTAAACCATAATAAAATCCACTTGATCCCCAGTTTTCTCCGCCATAAAAAGTTTCTGTTCACTTCACTGGGTTACTGAAAGACGTTATGATATTCAGGAAACGTGACTAAAGCTCCATACTGTACTCCGGAAGAGCTTTCATCTTTTTACTTTTGTATCCATAGATCTATGGCAGCACTGAATATACCTAACGGATATTCCGATATGTTTTTATACACCGGTCCAAATATCCACGATAATATACATTTAATAAATATGTTTTTTAAATGATCTATTGTATATCCAGCTTTGTTCTTTTACGGTATGTTTTATTTCAACTTTGAAATATTTATTTACAAAACATTCGAGATGAAAGTTTTTCTTCAGTTTCATTTAACGCTCATTTAAACAACTACTGTAATAAATAAGACATCATTGATTATTTCAATATTCTATTTAATATCAGGACTTTAACTTTCATTAATAAGTACTATATTTTTAGAATATTTTTTCCACGTCCGTTTCAGTGCGGATTATATTAATATTTTTCATGTATGAAAACTGACAGTTTTTTAACTGAAATTTTTTCACATAACTGTATACAAGTATTTACATTTTTAAATTTTAATTTGAGAATAATAGTGACCGATATTCTATTTTAAAATTATATTACCTTAATAATCAAATACACCACGAACCCCATATCATTTTTTATAGAATAAAAAATGATATTCATTTGATCAGGAATTGAGCCTTGGTTTATTTTCTAATGCAAAGGATTAAAAATACCAAATAAACTAAGTACAAATTTGGATGTAAATTAAAGCTTAAATTTAATATTCAATGAATACAAATTCCTAGACAGGGAACCAAATGCCAAACCACGTCTATTTGAAATCTTGGTATTATACTATGAACGTTTTTTTCAAATTTCAAGTTACCACAACAAGTTTACATTCTTATTCATAACGTTCTGATTTAATTTTATGTAAATATTTAGTTTCTTGTATTTATCTTGGTTGTTATTGTATTTATCATTTTTCACGAATATAGATGAAGCTAGTTCAGCTCTACATTATAAGTGGTGTACTTGGGAACAATATTTTATAAAATGTTATTTATGGCTACAGTTATGAATAATTCATAGATCCTATAAAAATAGTAAAACTTCGTTCGCGAAGAATTAAATTATAATTGCCAAGATTTTTTTTATATCAGACACTTGATTTCCTACTTTTTTGTAAGTAGCAAACAATTCAAGGGAACAAAATTATTTTACGGAGGTCAATAATACTGAAGCGACAAAAGTTATTTGTTTTTATTTTTCATAAAAAACAGATCTAGAAAGTAAAAACGATCTAATTTACAATGTTAACGAAGGGGGCTTGATAAAATTTCAATATTTTTTTTATTGATGAAACTTTGTACAATTCAAAAAGAATCATCGTTCAATTTAAATTCTACCTATTAAATAAATGCATTTTTTTTATTAACCACTTCTTTGTTATTCACACATATGTGCGAGATAAAAACCACACCATTTTAGACGCTCACGCACATGTGCGGGAAAAGGGAAAATGAAAGATATTTTTTCCGTTTGGAGCAAAATCTTTTTGTGCTTTTATTTTTAAACTGGAATATAATCGATATATTTTTTGCCCAAACCAAAGACTGGAACGACAAAAAACAACTGGTGCCTTGGGATAAAATTTTGAATTATTATTCAAGTAAATTTAATTAAATAAAAAAATATGAATTTTTAGACCTCAAAAGGCTAAAAAAAAATTGATGATCAATGGGTCTGACAATGTACTTTAAATTAAACGAATAATACTTACTACTTATTATTTATATATTGCAATAAGCCATTAGTAGATCATATTATGGGACGATGAAATAATGTTACTTTAAATACTTCTCTTCGCTATTCTTGAATTTAATGGAGTTATATCAATAATTTGATTTTAATAGAAGAACGTTTTGTATTATAAATATAAAATAATTACTTTTAATACTTCATCTTTGAAAAAGTATTTACAGATGTAACATCAGTTTTTACGTGCATCATTTTCGATAAAATAAATAAAAATGAACTCGCCATCGGTCGCAATTTTACAAACAACAACATACATACAAGGGAAAATTTTCAAAGTTTGGTTTGAGTACGTGGCAATAAAACGATTTTCCCATCCCTGGTTTGTATTCCAATTTCATTTTTCTGTTCCAAACCCATTCCAACGGGTTAATTCAATTGTTTTTCATTCCACTTTGGCGGCCAACTGTCAACGTATGAAATATGCGAGTACATTTTGTTCCTTTTTTAAAAGTGGTTATTCAAATTGGAGAACTCGTATGGTGGCAACACTGACGATTCAGTATTAATATAATCCAATAATAAGTACCCACTTCACAGGTTTTAAAATGGCGACAAATAATTCTTCTGTTCTAATAAATAATTGTGAACAATTGTTTACGTAAACAAAGCATTCAGCGTTGCTCTAATGATGGGCAAAGATTTTTATTTGTTTTATGTGTCCACAGAAAAATTTTCGTATTTCATAACGAACATCTATTGGATTTAAATTTGTTCAAAAATTATAAAATTTCACTCGTTTTTAAATGCCATAAAAATTACCATACTATGCGCAAATATATGAAAAAAAGGAAGTATATATCAATATTCTAAAGTTTGTGCGTATTCGTTTTAAAATACTTCTCTCAAAAATGCTTAAAATAAGTATAAATCGATTAAAATAATTACAAACCTACTATTTAATCAATATGCACGCATTCTTAAAAAACTAATACAATTTTCTAAAATCTAATTACTATATTATTATATTTTGATCTCGATTATTTGATTAAGCCTTTTAAAATTTATATATTCATGGATTGTAATTGAATTTTGGTGTACACAAGTTTGGTACACAAGCATTTTAAAATTTGAATGTCACTTCGAGAGAAAGAAAGCTCAAAAGCGTAATTATTTGGCTACAGTGGGTGATAGACAAATTTCATTTTCTGGTAACAATATATACTGAATAAACAAAGCTTCAGAAGTTAATACATAATCCCGCTTAAAGCACTTTTTTTCAAATTTATCCCTACAATAAACCCAAAGTGCACTTGAGACCAACTTGCCCTATTTTAGTCTTCTTCCAACGTTTTTGCTTCTCGAGTATATTTATTATCAGAGAAATAAACCTTTTTTTTAATTTCAGGTGGAAGCTTTGGAGCAGGTCAGGGGAATATTCCTTTTGGGGGTCCTTACGCTTCTGTCCATCCAGGACCTTATGGTAATGCATTCGGAAACTACGCAAGAAAAACGACATAGTCAATAGTAATACATACTTTACTATTTTATTTTACCATACATAGTTTTTAATCAGACAAAATATTGTCGTATGACAACCATTAAGTACACAAAACAAGTCATGATCGCACCATCGTACTATCACGTAACGAGACGATAGTTTCAATGATTGATTCGAACATATTAAAGGGTTTTTTTTTCAATTAAATGTGTTTAGCTATCATAAAAAGCCAGCAAATGAAAAGTTTTTTTTATAGACCAAATTGATGATTATTACTGGCAAACTTTTAATGTGCGATTCAATATGCTTCCAACTTTGCAATCATTGCTCTAAAAACAAGAAAGTCAATTATTTTGGAAACTTTAATATTTTACCCTTCTTAATTATTGTAAACATATTGTTTAGGCACTGATTCAAAATTTCCAATTAATATTCAGATTTTTTAAAGATTTGTATATCTATAGATAGAATATATGATCATTGTATAATAGAAATATACCTTATATACATTTTGTAAAGAATTTTGTAAACAATTTTGTTTTTGTTATATTATATTATATGTAGCACTAAATTTTTGAGTATAAGGGATATTATTCGTTATCGATTTGTGCGAAATTAATAAAGAATAATATTTAACCGAATATATTTATTTTTCATAATATAAAACAAACATTTTTTTCTGTTTGTTAACATGTTTAGAAGTTAATCACGTAGAATATTTTTTTATTTATTATTGTTTATCACATCCTGCGGGAAAAACACATTTACCATATATTTGTAAAGAATATAGAATTGTAAATTATTTATTGTATGAAATAAATTATTTTAATGTATATATATATGATTTTTTTATTTCTCCTCTTATTATTTCCCAAACAATTACAAGAATAGAAACATATTATTATACCATCAATATCTTCCTTCTCCAACGTGAAAAATATGTATAATTTATATTAAAATAACTATCGATTCGTAGCCATTATTTGCAAAACATTTTTACTGTTGATTTCCATGAATCGACTAGCATATTTTGCTCGGAAATGTATTTTTATTGCCAGTTGTTTTCTCATTTGAAACAATAGAAATTGCTACAAACATTAAATTTTCCAAAAACAATTTGATAAACATGCTCTTTTTTCTTTTCAAACTGTAGAAAATAAAACGCTGCTCTTTATATTAAAAAATATCGAAATGTGATCAAATTTTATAAAACGTATTTACAAAAAGTCAATCCAGGCAATCAAAAAAAGAAAAACGTGGTGTTTTTATAATAGTGTTGAACCGTAAAAAATATTTCGTAAACATGTTAACAGCAAAATATGAAAATAATCTTTAAAAATTTTAATTCACACACCCTCAAAGTTTCATTTTCAAATAAAGGGTAAATTTATTCCAGTTTTTTTTAAATTAACCATCTTTTTAATCGGGTAAAGGTATCAGTGTTGCCAGCGAGACAAAACAAATTAGCACTGCCGCGGAATTAAATTTGGTTTTAATAAAGATTTTTAAGATTTAATGTCACACGCTGTCGTATCCGTAAAGCTTATTTTTGACTGGCGCGTGACACGCTAAAACAAAATAATATTATATTACATAAAAATAATCCCTTTTAATCTTGGAGATTATAACGTTATTCTTTTATTAATAGAAAAAGAGATATTACGTAAATTAAAAACAATGTTTCGCATATTGCTAAAATGTGAAAAAATCTTGCAATAAACGGAATGTATTTTAATTAATTTGGCAAATTTATTAATAGTTTTGATGAGGGCGTACCATATAAATACATGATAAATTTTATATAACTAAAATACATTGCTATTTTTTCACCGTGTTCTACCAAGTCAATGCCAATTCAATTGTGAAAAAACACTTTTTCATCTATACCCATATTATTAATTTAAACTTTCATTTCAATATTGTCTTTTTTCACAACTGTTATTTTATTGTTCAGAATATTTCATTTTCATTATTAAAAAAATGTACTTTATCTACAGTTTTATATATTTAAGATCAGAACCGGTTTCGTTAATTATCAACAGATGTCTACCATTTGATGTTTAATATAGCTCGAGATGAGTGATAATAGTACTTTGTGTTGTATTTAATATATCTATTAAATAACTTTTCACCAAAAAGTGACAATAAACATCTATAAAGCAATCATAATATAGTTTATTCAACGGTATTATTACGATCTTATGCATGCTTGCGATGCATATATTATAAAAATAAGTGATTTGACATATAAGTAAGAGTCAAAATAAGCTTACCGATTGTCGTTATAACTATGATGCTGAAGAAAAGGGCGCCAGCGAACGTCCATTGAATAACTTCAGGATCTTCGTTCCCATCCCATCCTTTCATTTTCATCGCATTCAATATGTCTTTTTCAAAATCCTGCGTAAAAACATTCAACAATTAATAAATATGTATTTATTTTTCAACGGTTTATTAGTTTAAACGTATTGAAGTTCGTTTTGAATTTATCAGGTATAATTAAGTATAAAGTTCAGAAGGCTTTGTCTCCTTTAGTCTATCGCATTGGCGGTTTACGACGTTTATCAAAATATGTTTTCATTTTAGATGTAGACGAAAGGGTTCAAGGAGGTTTCAAAAATAGTACTGTATGGAGTATGTGAACGTTTTGTAATTGTGTTTCTGGTTTTGAATTGATGCATTCAAATAGTCCATTATTGATCTATAGAACTTCTTTGATAGCTTCGTGCTATAGTCGTGGATTATTTGCAAACCAAATTCTCTTTGTAGGATGTTATTGTAATAATACCACGGTACGTTGGTGATAGCTCCAAAGCATTTTTTAGTATAATCTGTAGAGTTTTCAAATGTATTATATCATTTAAGTGTCTTCATACATCGTAATGGTGTGTGTAATTGATATATGCAAAAAAGCTTTCTTCTTAAGGCAAGCTTTCTATTTATACCTATCATTTTAATAGATTTATCGTTTTTGAATATTTGGGCTTATCATATATTTTATTTATTGTTTTATTTTAATAGTGAATATCGTTTTTTCTTCTAAGTACTTTTATAGCTATCAGGACTACGTTTGCCACTCGAATTGACAGTTAACACAATGTTTTTTTGTAATACCGCAATATATATAAATATAACATAATAATAATTCTTTTTGGAAATTTCTCAAATCATTAAGTGTCTCCAAGTCAAACTGTTAGCGCTTACTTCAATAGTAACGCCACTATAAGGAATGTAGTTAATTAACACGGCAATGACTCTTACGTTTTAAAGAAAATGTAAAGTCTGAAACAACTGATATTTTTGAAAGTCAGCACCTTTACAATTCTACAATTTACTTAAGAAAAGAAATATTTATCTTTCTTTAAGTCATGTATAGCATGACTTTTTTCGATAAGCGAAGCATATTACCTTGCGAGACCAAGGCCAGCTAGCTTTTTTGTCCTTCTTCCTCATACGAAATGGAAACGATGTCAGTACAAACGATTTGTATAAATACGCGTGATTCCGACAATCAGTGAGCGGAAAAAAAATGATCAAAAGTTTTGCATAATGTACGTACCCGGAGCTTGATAACAACTATGTTCGTCCAATTATCTTGATGTAGAACCCATGTTGTTTTTGTGAGCTTCCAAATGTCTTCGGTGACATTTCCCCTGATTTGCGAAATGCTCGCTTTTACCTGAAAAACAATAAAAACACAATGTTTTATGTTGACAGCAAACATTGTTTCATGTATTAGTTTAAAAGTGTAGTACATTTTCAGCGAGGCAAGCTATTACAATTTTGAAAAGATATAAGAATATTTTATAAAAATTGTATGGCAATAATGTATTTCAAGTGAAAATGTGTTTTTATGTGAGTTTCAGTACAATCGCACAACAATAAATCCAGATATTCGTTTCCCACTATCATCAGCTGAAATATTTCCCAGTGATATATTATAAAATTAAGAACTTTTTTGAAGCCTTACTCAACATTATGATATTCTAGTTGGGACGTTTAATAAATGTTCGTTTACTAGATCTTCAAATCATATTTTCCCTAATAAAAATACATTTTCACTTAAAATATACTTTTTGTCAATGCTCTAAACATATGCGTTTTTGTTTTTGTATATATAATCGTAGTTATTGAAAAAGATTCGTTTAAATTTTCCAAATCATGATATTTAACAAAAATGCAAACCTACTTTGCCATAACGTTACAATGATACTTCAAAATATACACACAAAAATTATTTAAATTAATTACTTATTGATTGATCAAAAGGTCACTTAACCAGTTTCACAAACAAATTGCTGTCTAAAAATGCTATTATTATACTAAAAAAAACCACTCATAAATGAAACTATATTGTTATAGTGTAGTAGATAGTATTGATACCAATATTATAGGAGTATTTAAAAGTACACATATTTTTAAAGTATTTAAACCTAAAAATCTTTTATCATTTTAGCTACTTGGCTAACAGTTATATTTTGAGGTTATTTGCCAAACCGCATTTAGTCCTATCACTGTCAAAATGCTTTTCATTTGTTAATTCTTAATAAATTGGCAATGCATTTCATTTCATAGCTCAACTTTTTTGATCAGAACTATAATATGTAAATTGCTGAAAATATACGAATGGAACTGGAAATCAAATAAAGATTATCTGAAAAAGCGATTTAGATTATCTCGCGAATAAAATAACATAAATATATATATTTTTCGAAAAATTCTTGATGATTTTGAAATACGATTTTAAAAAGAAATGACTTTTGTAGAATCTTCTGAAAATGATAAAATTTAAAATAAAAAACTTTATGCTAATGTTATTGAATTTTGTTTCGTCAGTCATTTAATTTTCAAAACTTTTCTCAGGCGTCAAAAGCTTCATTCATATAATCATGTTAAACACAAAAAAATAAATATATAAATTTAAACTACCTTCTAACTACCAAATTTTTAATATTATGCTGTATTTATAATTTATTATAGCTAAAGTTTTTGTAGTGTTCGAATATCGGTAAATATTATAAAATGTCAATTTGTTAGTTTGCTTCGCTCAGAAATCGATCATCAAATAAAAATATTATTTTATTAATATCCGAAAACACAAATGTTTCGTATCAATGGATTTTGCCAAGCGAGTAAAATATATAGTTTGAATATTTTTAAACGCATTATATTACACATATGTGTATTTTTCTTAAGACACTAAAAATTTGGTTTCGAATAATCTTTCATCGATTAAATTAAATTGTCTATTGTTTTACAATATTGTATTGCACATTATTGTAAATAGAAAACATTACGAGTGGCTTTTCCAATGCTTTGTTGTTTTTAAATAGTATATCAAACATAGTGCAAAATATCTTAAATATAAAGCATATTTCATAGAGCATGCAAGTTTTAAGTATCAGAACGAACCTTTCTTTCATTTTCCGCTTCAAGACTTTCGAAGGTGAACGCCCCCAAAATGCAATAAGACACAACAAGCGATACCAACATGATATGAGAAAATACACAAGTGCAAAACTTCCACATATAGTAAAGAAACTTGGCGCATTTACTGGGGGCGCTTGTGTCGTATTGTTCTTCGCCAGCGAGCATCAGCTGCTGCTGTGGAGTTTGGCGGGAACGCGACATTTTAGGTTATGGAATAAACTTTATTTTTAAATTTCCCTTCGGGCACAATAGACTGATGAAGGACACGTTTTTCACTGTTTTTTTTCACATTTTAATTTATATTTTGCTTTTATTCTATAGTGCTACATTTGAACTTAAAATATTTTGTCATCAACATTGATTGAATTGAATCATTGTAATTATTAATTCATAATACAGATACCATTTAAATATCAAATTTTAAGACATAAAATATAAAATATGCATATAAATTTTTAAATATATACAAGTATTAAAGTGTTTATTTACAAAAAGTGTTGTAGCATATTATTTCTTTTTATATTTTGAATCGCTATTTTATGCTTTATTAAATATTTTGATATTTTATTAAAAAAATGCCGTGTATACGTTAGAAAATTATTTTTCACTGAATAACAAACTGTTATAGAAAAGCTATTGATATCTCTTAAAAAGTGAATACTACACTAAGAATTGTAAATACATATTTTTTAATACTGATTTCCATAATATATTTTATGATCAGCATCGGTTTCGCTCATAGCGAGCATTATCGACCAAAAGACTGCAGATGGCATTCTAAGAGATGGCATGATTAAAATAAATATTGATTATCAAATAACATCATGATTTTTGATAATATTTTGAAAATATAATATTGATTATCAAACTATTTTCAAAATCATTTAATGAAAATTACACAATAAATATTTCTTTTCGAGCAGCGCCCGATGCAATCGCGTTGGTCTGCAATAAAAAGAAAAAATGTATGGAAAATTTACCAATTTACGAAGCAAACAATTCCAATTTCAAAAACAAACTGCAACTTCACACCGATAGCCAGGGGCAGTGTCTGAGTGTACATTGGCAGATGTTAATAACCATGGGTTAAAGAATGTAACAAAACAACATTATTTCTACTCAAATCGCCCAAAAAAACTTATTAGTAAGATTTTAGAAATTTTTCCACCTGTGTTCGGTTAAGTTAATTTAGTTCTAGCAATGCCAGAATATTAATTATCACTAAATTATTTTTTAATATATTAAAAATACTTTCAAGATATATAATCAAATAATTTAACATTTAAATACCGTCAAAATAAAAGCTTTTGTAGGTTTATGACATTATGATATTGTCAAAAGATTATTCAAAAAATATCGTTCACTTTTTATGGCTACAGTGTTTGAATAAATATATATTATATATTAAAAAAAAAATTAACACAAATAAATAAAAATTATGTTTCCTTAAAATGCGCGATAATATTTTCAAACTAAGTGTATTACCTTATTCGAATCAATGTGCTTTGTAATAATTATAAATCAACGTAAACGTGAACTTGTGTTTTCACGTCGATACAACCAGTTATTGGCGTTTTCTTCTATTTAATCTTTTTATCTGATTATTCTTATTAATAAACGGTGAAGCATCTCTGCATTCTGTAGTGAACACTGCTCAACGTACAAGCCACTTGGTGCTCGATAGCCGTTATGGTCACGATTTGAAAATGGAACGTCAGTACTACAACTTGAAAGTGGAGAAAACTGTAAACGCGCATCGCACTTCCCGCCACTTTTTTGTTAGCTCTTCAATACCATTCCGGATTCTCTTTCAAAGCGATACCGAGCATTTTTTGTGATTTCAAATTTTTGATGCGATGAGTTTACATGGATGCATTTTTTATTTTGAAGTAGAATTCTCGGAACGTATTTTTTTTAAATATTGCTTCTACGAATAGTACTAGAGAAAAAAATAATTTATATTGGCAAGGCAAAGATATCACAGGATATAATAGTATGTATTGAAATTTTAACCAATACATTATGATTAAGATTTACGTCACACCACTTTTCGCTACGTATCTCAATATATTAGAGCAGGGATTCCCAACCCCGTGCCCGCGGGCACCATGGCGCCCACGGAACAATTCGTGTGTGCCCGCCACTATTTGAACGTAACAGATTTTTTCATAAACACTAATTAAAAATATAAATTATTTTTTTATATTTGTTAGAGTTTTGTTTTTTTTTTTGAGTAACTATGCTTATTATATAGTGACAATAAACGTAGATATCTTTTTATTTATTTATTAATCACGTATAATTATAAATACTCGTAGAAAAAAATGGGTGGTGCCCGCCACCCAACCGATATTTTAGAATGCGCTCTAGAGTATAAAAAGTTTGGGAATCCCTGTATTAGATCATTTCAATTGAGTCTTGTGATACGGCCCCATCGATAAACCGACAGAAATGGATATTAAAAAATTTTAATAAAAAAAAAATACATTTATGCATATTTCATTTTATATAATAATCATTCATACTGAAAAAATTTACACGTGGTAGCAAAAATATTTCAAGCCGCTGAATGGTATTTTGTCAAAATAAATATGTGATCAAACACATTTTCTTCGAGTTGTCAAGTTTTAAATTTGAAATGGTCGTTCAAGTAGGAAAGTGTCGTAGAATTCCTTTTTTGAATAAAACAAAAAACCCTCCACTGAATAAGAAAAAGTTTCTCAACTAAAATAAAAGCTGTACCTGGCTACTGATTGGACAACTTTGATATACCAAAATCGTCAAATAAACCAATGAGTATAAATGCCGAATTTTAATATATGCTCTTTATATTTCTTATACGTATACAATTTGTGCTGTACAATTATATTTCTTTACTAGTTTATTAAGCATGTCTTATATATAAAAAAGTCATAATAGATTTTTCGTCAAATATGAAAAAATTTATCGGAAAAAAAGGAACTATATTTGTGAAAATTGTTTGAATTGATCAATTATCATGGTAAACTAATTCGAAGACTAAAATTATATAAGTTGCTTAATTAAAAATTCCTACACATAATTTAAGTTATTTATCTTACTCTTAACACAATGTATCAAAATATCATATAAATTTTATTAAAACAAAATATTTGAAGAGAGTGAGTAAGTTAGTTGAGTTTTTAATTTTACCATTTTCGCACTTGTTAATAATAATAAAATCACTTCCTTCACAATATACAAAGTAAGAGGTATATATTTGAAACAAGCATATACGTGATTTAAAAATACTTGACATTTTAAAGTACAAGAGAATTTCTCTCTAGGTTCATATCCTCTGCATTTCACCATAACATATTATCTGCATCGTTTTAAAGATAACCATTTTTACTTAGCACCACACTTTAACGCGGTATTCAATTATTACACTACATTTTTCATTCTTACTTATGCAATGTCTACTTTTAGTTTATGGTTTACATATTCCTGACTTAGTGTGAGTTTTTACGACCGCCTCTGTTGAGTACACAGATCGACCTAAATAAATAAAAACAAAATAGAAGCCAATTGATTTATACACGCCGGGATAAAACTGAGAAAATGAGAGAGAGCCAAACTTTTATATTGATGGGGATCATAAAACTTTGTTTGGGAATTCCCGCTTTCATTATCTATTGAAATCTGTGTTTACGACCATTGTCTTAAGAAAAGTCGATAAACTGTGTTGCCAGTGCAGAATTTAAATTACCTTATTGTTTGGAAGACATTAATTAGCTTGTTTAGATTAACATTTCTCAAACAATGTCAACTTCAAATGAATCCGTTTCGAAAATAACTCGTTTTGTTGAAACAATACTTTGATCAGTAGATTTCGACATGGTAAACAATTTTTCTTTATTATGATGAAAACATTGAAATTTATCGTTTATTTTCAACACGGTGAAAAAAATAGCAATGTATTTTAATTCTACAAAATTATTTTTAAAAAATATAGTTGATAGCTAGCTATTTCGGCTCACGCCATCGTCAGAACTATGCTTAAACTAACATTCGCTTATCTATATATAGCTGTGCAGAAAAGGCACACAACACATCCTCTCTCCTGTTCCAACGGCCTAGCTTGTTACTTTAACACAATGACACTAAATGTCCAAAAAATCTAAATGAAACAATAGGTGTCTATGGCAATAAGTTTATATGTGGGACGGAAGTGGTCATTATGGAAGGAAATCAGACCACCCCTTTGTACAACGGCTGGACAAGTGGCGATACTATTATGTTAGTTTGTTCGTTAAGAATCCTTTGTGATTATTGGTGTCTATTGATTTCCAGCTGTTCCAAAGCCGTCATTCTCTGACCCTTACTACAAAGATGCAAACATTTAGGCGCTGAGTTTGAATTTATATTATCTGATTCATTAATAACGTGATTAGTGAATTTTGAATCTGTTTTTTTATTGTTGAATGATCTTACATGTTCCTTAGCTCGAGTAGATATACTTCTACCTGTCCGATATAAACGGATAAACATGAGCCACAGGACATTTTATAAATACCGCTTCTGTCCAGTTTATTAATTTTATATTCACTATTTTTAAGATGTCTGCCTAAGTTATTGTTGACCTTGAAAGCTACGTTTATTGAGTATTTAATCTCCCGATGAATTTTTTCGCTAATGCTACCTAGGTAGTTGATTGATTTAAAGAAGCTTTTCAGAAGAAGATTTTCAATGTTGATGCATCATCAAAATCATCAAATGTGCACACATTGCTAAATTCTATCAAACTTCTTCCCAAAAATAACGAGTAAATTTTAAAACAATAATTTTCAGTATGTTCAACACATCGCTGATACATAAGACCTCACTCTTTGGTTTTTAAAGTAAAATGGTCTGAACCTTAGATAAAAATAACCTTAAAACGTATAAGATATGCGTAAAATTTTTCATTTAATAACTTCCACTTTTTTTACAAAAATCATTTGCATAAAATTTACGATATCGTCTGTGACTTGATGGAATGTAATATGAAATTTGTACCGTTCCTATTCTGTTCGCTGACACATGTTTTATCACTCACAAAGCTTGTTTTCAATTCTATTTTATACGTTTCCTAGAATACTTGAAGATACCAAAGGGCAAAACCCTGGTCGTGAGTGACAAAAAATCTAGAAGAAAACAGAGATTAAGTAATTCTAACTTATTTAAATATGTTTTTGGCAGAAAATAAAGCATGGCATCATAAATATTAATTTGTAATGGATGTCATATTCTACAATTCTTCAAATAATAAGAATATTTACTCTTGACTCTAAAGACTTTCGAAACTATCCAAATTTTTCATATAACATCGTCATCTTCAATTGACAAGCTTCTGAAGGGTATTCAATCCACGACCACCCGACACGGCTTTACAAAGTATATTAGGCAGCGTAACGTTATGCGTGTTTCATTTTTTTTCCAGGAATGAACAAGGAAAATTCCTCTAGACTTGGTTGTATCCACTGAAATGTACATCAAATTAAAATAAATAATAATCTAAGCTATATTTTTTAAGCGGATAGTTTTAATTAAATAATTATGTTTATTTGCTTTTCGTGGTGCGAAGCGAATTCTATAATTTGTCAGAGACACAGATCCGAGTGACAGTTGAATCGAGTTGAGAATTTTTTCCTGTTCGTTTTCTATATCCAAACATTCCAAAGGGATGTGATCAGTATTTTGAATCATATTGCAAAATTTAGTTATAGAACATTCAACTAATCAGCAATATGGGAAGATGTTAGCAGCGAAGTAACCATGGCCAGCAATGAATTGACCGGTCCAAAAATTAGGCGTCAAAACTTTAATCTTTTTTCCATGTGCCAATTGACACTTCACATATTTAGATGCCATTCTATCCAGAGATAGTAGTAGCATGAAAGAAACTTGATTTAGTTGATTAACGTACTTTCTTTAGGAAAAAAAACAGAAAAATAAAATGTGGCTTATCAGTATGACAGAAACATTTTTTCATTATTTGATAACAGTCAGGAAAAACGATTGAATTGTAAAGCATGTGTTGTTATCACGGTTATATACCATATCACAATGCAACTAAATAAAGCCTACAATAATATGAGCGGAATACTTGCAGATGACGTTGAAATGATGACGTTGAGATTGAAAATTTTTTACCCACTCTATCGTCTCTAAAAATAAGCTCTCTAATTGTTCTTTGAATATTACAATAATTTAAATAAATTATATGAATAAAGTCACTTTGAGAATTTAATTAAATTCACGACTATTAGATAAATATAATATAAATTAGCTTTATTTGATATTTCTAAAAAGGTAAAACACTATAGTAAAATTTAAGGTTTTTATGATTAAAAATTATAGGTATGTGTTTTACTTCGCTCAATTAAAGTAAAATTTGCTTTACAAAATCAATAAAAAGGGAATAATTTTCTCGATCGAAAATATATTCTGCAGCTTACATGGCAAATACTGTAAATATTTTTTTTACTACACTCCCTGATTGATACTTAAAATCGTTATTATCATATTTTATGTATACCTTCTTTTTTATGTGTATGAAAATAAAGACAAAATAAAAACATTTTTTATATAAATAACTGAATGATTTGCATTAACAAACACACGTGGTCTATTTTTTATGGTTGTTCACAGTGGTTGATTAAAAATTGAATTTCCATACAATGTTTACGTTGACAAATTATTTTTATCCCCAAAATATATAATATAATGATTCATATTCGGCGTTTAAATATTTACAGAATTAAGCGCCCGACGCAATTTTGGCGCCACTTCAATCAAACAACAATCAACACAAAATGGCGATCTGTTCACAAAAACAAAATGTCCCGAATGCACTCCGTGATGTTTGGCGCTTCGCGGGGATCAAAATCACGGCGGGAATAATAATATGGAGCATTTGCCGCGGCGGCAACTCAAACACTAACAGCCCAAACTATCTACACTCTTAGCGGAGTATAACAGAATGAAAATGCTATATTTATCCCAAAAATATTGTGGTTGGACTGCGTAGTCAGCTTTTGAGATTTAATACGACAGGAACGAGCTTCGTTTGTCGGATTCCATTCGGCAGTTTGGATTGTTTGGGTGCGATTTACCTCTTTACGCTGGAAAATTCGCACAGGACGCGAGGAATTATTAACAGCAGAGTAAGAAAATAAAACCGTTCTAAGTGGATATACCACCAACAGTATTCATTACAACGAAACTAAATGAATGTCTACAATATTTTTAGCGATGATCTATCTATTTTAGTATGGCAAAATGTTTCACTATCTGACTATAATTAGTAAAAATATCCAAATATGAAAAAATAACTTTGAATACAAACAAAATTCACTGTTTAGTAAATTGATACAGCTAGCCGTGTCAACTATTAATAATTTTTTTATTAATATTTTACACATTGATTCTAACTTTACGATAAGAATTTTAGTTTATTATATATAAAATAATAATTTGTTTAACTTATAAACGAAATGTGTTCAATGTGTAGAAAATTACACCATTTATCACTTAACATATTATCGTATGTTATTTAGTAATTATTTACGAAAATTAAGAAAAAAATATTGTCTCTGGTCTCCATTTAAGTCGGTTAATTTGTTGTCACTACTTTTAATCATACTTATTTTTATATTCAATATATGCTATATATATAATTCATTTGTATTGTTTTCTTATAGGGATATAATTATGGGCACAAGCACGTAATAGTAATTGCTCTATTTGTGAATGATACCAAGTTTGTAAATTATAAATTATTCTCAATATAGGTGTTTTTTTTTTCTATTGTTTATGGTGAATGCTGAAACTTGATATTAAGAAAATCCCAGTTTGAAAGGATTCAACAATTGATCGGCGTTTAAGATTCAGAGCCCCAGATTGATTGATCCCTTTGATATTGAAAATTTCTGTCTATACTTATTTTCTCCAATAAAGATATATATATATTTATATATATATATATATATATGTATATATTTATATAGTACACAGCTTCTATTGATATGCTTCATTAGCAACTCTAAAATCGTATATGATAGTGAGATGACCAATCGGTCCAGCTAAGAGGCGAGCCAACTTAATATACCTATAATCTCTTTCACTACATAACACAAAGTTTCAGTTTATAAGCAGTCAAGCATTAGCTGTAAGATAATTTAAAGTTTTTATTAATACTAGATTTCTATTTGGTATTATAATTTTTCAGCCAGGTTCAAAACGAATGATTGAGCAAATTATTGAAAAATATTACATATCTAAAAAGTATCAGGTTTTTTTGTTGATGTTACTTTTTACTTTTACCACTGTGTGTCTAAATGATAAAAAAGATGAAAAAAAAATATCCAGCTTTTGTATAAAAATATTATATGCTACATAAATCCTCGCCTGCTTTCCAGATTCGTATTAGAAGATATTGGTTTCTATCATGAAAGCATTTGCATGTTCCCAATGTGTGGCGGTATATAATAAAATATCTCGGAAATTCGACGAATTTCGACTAATAAAATTTATAATGTTTACTCCAGTGTGTGTTGTTAAGTGGTATGTTGAGGGCCGCTTTAAATTTGTTAACCACTGACTCTCAAAATTAATTCTTTTATTCGTTCATCAATAGTATTATTTACTTTGTTTTTGTAGTTGTTGTATTTGTAGTAGTATTACTAAAAACTACAAAATCCTACATTTCAATAACAAATCACTGAAATTAGATAAACAAGAAATCCTTGAAATTAATCGATACAAATTTTTGCCTAATTCTAACCTTATAAATGAACAAACTACTTTTGCGTCGTCAACATAGTTATACTCATTAAATAAGATTAATAAATATATATTTCATATAAATATTTTTTTTTTGAAAAATGATATTGCGTCCTTTTACTCAATTTTTTTTACAGAAAATAGTGGAGCGCCCCTGACTGACCATATCTTCCCATCTCATCGATTCATCTTTAATTGACTATCATTAAAATTCTCATATATGAATTCATTTTGTTCCATTAAGTAGTAAGTGTGATTGATTTACCATAATTGTATTTCTAATTCTTAATAAGTGATTGTGAACATTTAATTTTTATACTAATTTACTTTATTTGTATGATTTTATGTAAATTGTTTCCTAGTTCTTGAACCCATGGTTTTGTACACCTGCTACCTTTAACTCAAATCAATTTTTTGTTTTGTATAAATAGATTTGTTTGTAAATTGTATTCTATTAGTTGATAATTCTCGCGATGAGCGAAACGGGTCCTGATCAAAAAATACATTGTGGAAATAAGTACTAAAAGATGTGTTTTTATTATTTAAAATATCATGCCTTTCCATCAAGAAGTGACAGTTAACACCTTAAAAGAGATTTTACTTGCATTTAAATGTGCAGGTCCAGATCTAGGAGTGGCAAACTGCATTGTTTCGAGCGATATGTTTAGAGGGGTGGTAAAAATTGGCGCAAAAACTTTTTTTTTTTCATACATTTGAAATATATGTCAAGATAATGAAGAAGCTTTTCATTTTCATTGAAAAATTTCTAAAAACCACTTAAAATCTATCAATATAAAACGATATACATATCTTTTTTCTAGTGTGTAATATATTTAATAATTTTTTAGTGTCTGAAATAATCGTACTTTTTGGGTGAAAAAAAATGCATATTTTTTTTTAATTTTTAAAATGACTTTGATTTCTTCATAAAATTCATATGTGAAAAATTATGCTTAAAATCAAGAAAATATTACGAGTAGCAAATATATTTTTGATCTATGGTGACATAAAACAACGGCAATTTGTAATACAAATCGTAATCCAAAGCCTCGATTATGACGCAATTTATTGATACGAATATAATATAACATTGCTTAGTAGTAATTTTATTTATCGATCCGACCCTTTTCTCGTAAATCGGTATACACGCTCCAGTGGAAAAAGAAATGATGTCATTGCACTACGGTGATGTAAAGCGCGTAGGAAAGATGTAGTCTATTATGATTTTATTGAATATGTGTATTCAAAGGATACTCAATACATTTCATTTTATTATAATATATTGTGGTATTCATTTTCACTAAGCAACAAAATTCGAATATTAGATATTTATTACGTCATCATCGTCAATAATATAATTCTTTATACGCTACTGGGTCAAATTGTGTTCATTATTTTTTTAATAGCAATTCGTAGTTTACTTATTCAGTGGAGTCATTTGGAAAGGGGAAACGATGTGGAAAAAACGTATTTTTAATAATTTGGAAACACCGATTTTTTGTGGATAGAAGACTGCGTCTCAACTTCTCACTGTTTATTGATTGAATTGGCATTTACTCCATTATAGCAGGATGAAACAATTGCAATACATTTTAGTTCTAAAAAATTGTGTAGAAACTAAAATACATTGCTATTTTTCACCGTGTTTTTACTGCTTATTAACATTACTCATTATTTGATGAGTTCCATTTCCTAAAATATTGAAGTGCAAGTAATTTGACATTGATTAGCACTAACAGGTCTTTAACATTTTATTTGCAAACTATTTTACTTCATTTAGATAAATATTGTATAATTACCTGTAAACTATTTTCTTACTTCTTAAGCCTTTGGTTTTGTGTATCTGTATTGACTCAAAGCTTTGTAAAATATTAAAAAAATCTTCTTTAATTTGTTTTGTATCAGTTGATATTCTGTTGCGATGAGCAAACCCGACCCTTAACTTGGTATTTAAAAAAATTGAAATAGTACTATATACATCATACTTAATATTTAGTCATAATAATTATACTTTATCATTTGTGGTTTATTGAAACTTTAATCAAATTCAATTCTTATATGAGATGACATCACTGTTGTGCAAGATACCAAGAACGCTTCGTTGATTTGTCGGGTCTACTTTCTGTCAATCACTTTTTTTGTTTCCTCGCTACTGTAGATGAAATTCTTAAGCTGTAATTATTTTTTTCAATTATTTCAAAGTGATATTTGAAGTAACTTGGCATAAACAATACTGGATAAAATATATGTATGTATTGTATTGTATTGTTCATAGCGCTTTTTAAAGGAAAAAATGTAAAATGTTTTATACGAAAACTTCAGTCATTTGCCACTAGATGACTGCTTTAATGAATTATCTGTGGTAAGAGGTTCTCTTTAATCTGTAAAAACAAGCAATTTAATTTCACCGTCGTTTTATTGTTAAAAAATAACTCACTCAATTCTGTAAAAAAAAATACTTTCTGGACATTACAATCCTTATTCTTTAAGACTTTTGAAACCAACAATGTTTTTCTTTTCTGGTGTTAAAATATTTTTTGAAGAGATTATAGTAATAATGTGTGTTTTATAAATAACAAAACGAAGTATATTAAGTTGATAAAATTTACTTTATAATAAATGAAATGTCATAATTGTAGATGGATTGCGACTATAAAAACGATGGAAAAACTTTCATAATCCATGAAATAAGCCTATCAAAATATTTATGAATGTTACTGAAGGCTTAGTATTACAGAGAAACCAAGCGAACGTTTTTGCGAGTCATAATCTGCCTTCTTGTAACCAGTCATGCTTTGCCCAACCAATTTAAATTAGACATCATGTTCTGCTTTTTGTCGTCACATACCCACAGTATATTTAGAGTTACAATAATAAATGTTTAATTCGCTATTTTGTTGTCTTTTTTTTCAAAGCAAGAAAATATCAAGCAATCTCTGTATAGAGATAACATTTCAATCATTTGACAGCGTGACTAGCTGTCAAAACATTTCGAATTTCGAAATGTCCAAAATGACTTGATCTCGTTTCGTTTGTGGTTAATAAATATGTAAAAATGTACATTATTCAAATCCTAGACTCACACTTGACAACCCTTTTTAAAATAAATAAGTTTTACTGAGATCAGTATCTTGAACATTTTTTTATTATAATTTCTTCATATTTTCTATAATTGAAAGTATATAACTATAGAATCAATATTCCATCCATGACCGAATGCTTTTGAGATATACTTAATGATTTGTGCGATGTATTGCCAACAACTCGCCACTAGCAATTAACAACAAACAACCTACTACCGCGTCAATTGATCGTGTAAATAATTTCCAGCACACTAATAATAATTGCTAGAACGCTATAAGTGATGAGAATTTATTAATAAAAGCATTCAAAGAAATATTCAAGTTTTTAATTGAAGCTATAATTATTTTCTTAGTGTTATCTATACAATTTTGATTAGTTAATTTAAGTAATTTGAGATAATTTTTAATCGAAAACGAAATATTTATTACGTATATATTGCTGGGCGATAAAATATGCTCGTGACTATTTTCGAGCTATAAATTATTTATGCGATGAATTGGTGCGGCGGTTAACTTCTTGCGATAAATTACTAACGGTATAGTTGTATACGCAAGCTACGAACGATAATTTTAAGTTGTATGATAACTTTGACATGGAAACTTAGCGGACTAGTAATACAAAATCTTAAAAATTATGAATAATTAAAATATGCTCCATCTCGTGATTCTGAGATTAGACAAGTTAGGCTTGTCAAAAACTGTCAGTGGATTTGGCTCGGTCATCGTGGTTAGAAATGAATGAGAAATGAATGTTTCTCATTCATTTCTAACCAGTTATATTTGGTCTCCCCAGCTGATATCGAACAATTTGTATTTTGGTTAAAACTTAATATTTCCTCGGTTTAACTTACATAAACTTGTGTATTCAGAAATGTTTTAGAAAATTTGGATCTAAAGAAAGACCACCTTGCAGCAAGTAGTTTTATTGGAAATTATTTTATTTGTTTTTTTCCTACGCGAATCGAAAGAATTATAATTATATATATTTAAAAATAGCCTGGCACGCTCGACAGTTTTTTTCAGTCAATATCATTCAGGGTTAGCGATCACGATATCTCGGTATTTTCTTTAATTAACGATTTTAGGGATTAATAAATGAAGTAAACACAGACAGGAATCAAAGTGTTTTATTTTATTATTCGTCACGGTTTCGTTTCTTTTCGTTTATCGGACTTTCCTTAGAACAATTTAAAAATTAATCCGCTTGTAATAGTCTTAGTTAATGAGAATTGGGAGCTTGTTATAGATTCACAAGAGATTCAAAAGATATTCAACTTGAACGAATGTACGTCTTCTCTTTAGCTACTATCGATTCCGTTTTATCAATAAATTATATACAATTTTTCATTCGGATATATCAATAATCAAACCACTTCCTTACATTTTGCATTGTATTCCATATTATAAAACAACAATTCACATAATGTTTTCCAATATTTTAAGCATCATCGTAACGGCTCTACCATCCAATATTGTCAATCAATACAATTCTTCGATTATATATATTATTTGGTCAGTTGCTGAATGTATGTACAGTGGATGATTGGTTATCAAATACAATCTGTTCCGAGACTATTTTCGTTATCCGAATTGTTAGCTAACCAATCATCGATTGACCATAGATTTTTACCAAAAATGACATAACAAACCGAGTCAAAAGCTCACCGTTTTTAAAATTATATCGAATATAAAACGTCAATTAGCTGTAAAGATACAGTAATGAATAAGAAAGATCGTTTTGGTTCGTTATTAGAAGAATATGTTTTCGTTCTAAGAACTCAAATATCTTTTTATTGTATCAGTCTCTAATGAAGCTATTATGATGATTAAATTGACCTTTCCAAACAAAAGAGTAAAGATTAAATAACTGAATAAGTTTATACTGAATCTTTTTTGGTAATACATTCATTACTATAAGGAATTTTATAGTGTAACCAAAAAATTGGTTGTCTGTAAAGTCGGTTTACGGACGATAGTTTAACGTGACAACGTCATAAGAAAACATTGATGAAATGATTGCATACTTTTATGAATAAAATGTAATCATTTTTATTGAATTATCATTATTTTGTATGGATACGAAGAAGGACTGAAATGAAATCTACAATTTTTTTTCTGAAAGAAATCGTTGATAATTTATTGTTAAAAGTATATTTGTTATACGTTAATCAGATTTTTAATATGCAAGGATTAATTACCTTTATTGCCGCAATTGTTGTTGTAATATAAACAATGAAAACCACATTAACATTTCACTTCACTTTATAAACAGTTGTAAACAGATCACGTGTAGGTACTGTAGGTGTATAAGTTGTGTGCTGCCGCTGTCTCTTTTCTACTCAGACGCATCGACCAATCGAGTGGAAGAGAGATAGATGCGGCACAATCCGAACGGTAGGCCGATCGTGCCTCTCTATCGCTTATCCGCGCTCTCGCTCGCACGCTTGCCTTCGGCGTAACGCGACAAACGGGACAATGAGTCATGTTTTTTCGTGCGTGCAGCGGGCGTTCATCGATTTATAAGACGTTGTCACGTCAAAAATGTTTAAGATAGTTATCAAATAATTACAGACCAATAACTAATTTAAGAATCCCGGTATTAGAAAAGCAATACCGTTCCCCAGACATTGCAGACCCTGAAACTAACCAAAATTAGTTTCCTTTATCTTTTCCACGTGCGAAACTAAAAGAGAAAAATCGCATGTCGTTTGTCAAAATTCAAATATGCTGTCAAGATGTTTTCTTAGTATATTATCTATGGAACAGTCAACAATGTTTTCAGCGAAATAATTACGCATCTTCCCACGCAAACATTAAGATATTTACTTTAATCTTTTTAAACCGCGAAAGTGTATCGTATTCTTATCATCTTTAGTCATTGCAATGCAAGATGGAGATATTTCTACGCCTCGTATACCAATAAAATTAGATCAATAAATAAATAATCCGTGGTCGCAGAGGAAAAACGACTCGTTCTATACAAATTTAAAGGGTTTTTTCAAAAAATTTCGCTGTCAAAATATAGATTAAATTTTACAGCGATGGATACTTATAGAATAATACTAAAATAACCTCGTTTGTATGATACAATAGAATAGATCAATATAACAATTGAAACTATAAGCTAGCTCTAGACACAGTTTCTGTGCTTTAGAACGGGAAAAACTGTGCAAATCCCGTTTTCAAGCGAACAATCCAATCACGCGTGAAATCACCTATATTTATAACTATTGTTGGCAATATTGGCAAACCTTGAAACTTATTGCTTATATATTCATTAAAAATTTCAATTAACACTAAAAACCCAATGACATGATTATATAAAATTTTATAAAATAAAATAACTTTTCCAATTAATTCTCACACTAAACCTAACAAACCTTTTCAGCAGTGATACAATTAGAAGTGTTCTCAAGGTATATATTTTTGACAAATAAAATCTTTAAAAGTTATTTTCTCATTCCTCATCATGCAACTTTATTTGGATTACATATAAATACATAAGACAACTATATATAAGCATGAAGATATAGTTTGTATTATGATCTTCCATATTTTTCGCTGTTTAATTTTTTAAAAAGTATTAATTCAGAAACGCACACAGTTGTTTGTTTTAAGCAGTTATAATTTGTTTAAATAAGAACGTATAGCTTCTACTACTGTACTAACAAAAGAAAATGATTTACAGAACAAAATGAATATATATCGTGTGTATGAATATATATAATATAATGTTTTAGTCTTTTTCGTTATTACTTAGCGTCAATTTTCACAATGAACCATAGCCTCTCCCAATTAAACATCCAACTCCACTTACCTTAAAATAAAAGTACACATTGATGTTTTATTGTTTAATTCAAGTAACATTTTTCGAAGGCCCTACTCCTAAATTTGATTTTCGAACTCTACGTTACTTACTCGAACCTGTACCAACCTAACAGTATTATTTTAAGCCGATTTAATTTTGCGGTTAAAGTAAAGGCACTGTTTGAATGTTGCCAGACTACAAAGAATAAAATCCCTAACTTTAATTATTATTACATGCAACAGATTGGATTCGAAAGGTGTTAATAATTGAGTCTAGACATATTTACTGAGAAAATTTTGACGTGTTAATTCATTCAATTTAAACATAAAGTGCTTAACTTCAACTTTAAAGTCGTGGCTTATGCCGTAACTAAACCTTACTTTTCAGATTTTTATGGTACTATTTCCATCGAATTATATAAGCACCAACGTTTTAATAATATACAATTAAATATATACATGTACAGTAACAACAATTGATATTCAATCATTTTAAATTCATGGATTTTTTGATCTAAATTGAAATCACAAACGATTATATTAATTTGTAAATTTAATAAAATTGAGTAATCAAAAATACGATCGATTGGGATCGAATGTGACACTAATATCTCTGTCAATATGTCATGCAATCCCAATATGGCAGACCTCGAGTTATAACAATTTTTAATGCGAACTGCACTTTATTCAGTTGCTCAACATTTTTGGTTAGAAAAATGTGTTTACTCAAGGACAGATCTATGACAAGACTAGTGAGCTATTTATTAGCCTTAAGTTTTTTCAAACTATAAGGATTAGTTAAAAGTTATTTGAGACATAAACTATCTTTATGTCTTTGTTAATAGATCAATTTATGTAAATTTGCCTGCTGTGGTTAGAGCCCGTAAGCTCCGTTGATCAAGCTTCATAAATTTACTTTTAAATTTCAAATAAATTTTACGAACATATTTATTCGCGTGCAATTTTTCGATCTCATAAAATAAGTTCGTAACATGTTCATTTGAATAAATACATATATATATATCGTCTTCAAAAGTTATATATGTAATAATTTTACTTTCCCGCTTCAAATAATCGCCATTAATCATAAAATTATTATTTGAGACTTAAAATTAAACTTCTTTTACGAGTTTAATTAATATGTTATGCATAATATTCCGGTCGTAGGCTGAATTTATTTTATCTCATCTCGAGAGATTAAAGATACTGAAAATTAATATCTTGCGAACTTTTTGCGAATTTCTCTGAAACTTTGTGTGCCGAAAATAAAATTGTGAGATCGAGTACGCACGGCAAAAAGAGCGTCACAATTTGTAACATTCTGAGACACCAAAAGATTTTTTCACATTGATACTGGTTGTTTGTACAAATTTACCGTGCGCACTAAAGTGCTTTTAACAATTAAATATCTGCTTGTATCATGTTCGCCTTTAATATGGAATATATGAATTCCAAATTAGCCCTCTCAAAAGAAGCTTTATTAATATCGGACCATTTAGAGTTATTTCGACAACCCTTCTCTCTTTCCCGTGATGGTAAGAAGAAAAATACTTGGTCCGAAAAGACTATGCGAAATTTATTATAATTACCCTCCTTTGGGGTAGTTTTTAATGACCAGGCAGAGGGTGGTTGAGAATAAAATTTAATCCACATAGTATACCATTTTTTTTATGATAAAAGGTTGGTAACTTTGGATTTATTTATCTATGCAATATTTATCTTCAGTTTCAATTTTTTCAAAAAATATTAAACATCTGATTAAATATATAAACTCTTCCTTTCGATGTTTCTTAAATTATCATTCAAACTATTATACTATAATTCTCGTTAACACAAACAATGTCAAAGTATTAGAAAGTCTCAATCTCAAATAACATTATATTATAATTATATATTTTATTATTATTAATTTATCAGCTATACCATTATCTAGGACAAATAATATTAAAAATATAAATTTACTCTGTAAAATTCTTTACATTTTTATCATGAATGAGATTATTGAGACCCCATTTTTACACGAAATGAAGTCGACGAATGAACAGCAAAATTGTCCCTTTGTATAATAACACGAGTAAACAAAATGAATTTAAAAAATACCGCGTGGACAAATTAAAATCATTGTGCTCATAAAATAAATTTCATATAATACCTACAACAGGCCGCCAGATGGCGTCTACAGTCCGATGGAATTAACAGGAATGAAAACTTGACAATAAAAGTGAGTTATTTTTATTTGCAAGTTGGTACTGCATAATCAATTTATTTTCCTGAATAATCTTTTTCAGTTAAAGGTGTTCTTTTTTTAAATCGACGTTTCATCGTTTAGAAATATGGCTCGAGTAATGTTCATAATCAGACAGCCGTTTATTTAACCACTTCTTGATGGAATTTCTACAACAATTTTGAATTGTTGAAGCCATGCACAATTCCACAATGTTTTTTCATCCACGAAATGGGTTTCGCCTATCGGCATCTTCGTGCATGTTTTCAGACGGATGCAATGGAACTAACAGGTCAGTTCAGGTCTACGGTCAGTTCTAGTGCATCAATGTGATAGAATGCCTGAAAACGCTGAACGGAGAAAGCCGGGTTGGTTGTGAATGAGAAAACTTGTGCAAGTAACATATACATAGCTTAAAAATTGCATGTCTTAATCGTTGGTTGAATACTCAATTAAATATGTATCAAAATATTCAGCAGAATTCTTTGATTCCAATTTAGTTGTCACGCTTTATGTATAAAATCTCTGGTTCATACGACTTGGTTTTATTAATCAAAAGGGTCTAGACTTAAGTTTATTGTTATCAATCTAATTTTTGAGATTTTATTTTATGTGTAAATCTCATATTCATTTGAAAATTCTTATAGAGTTAGTCTGATGTTGGTTGAAAATTTTATAATTTCTGCGCTCTGTTCTATAATGCGAAATATTTTTATTTTCACTTATGTCAAAATAAACATAATTTTGCACAACAACTAGCTTAATTTAATACAAGTGCGCCAAACATTCTTTTGATATACATGTATGTATTTTTTTTTTATTCCTCTATCGCGTACTTCTTTCATTGTGTTAAATATATTTGAATTGATACGGCTTAAATTCTATAATTACTTATATTTAAGAAAACAAGATAAAAATAAATTGAAGGAATACGAATTTAACTATTTTTTTCCATAAATAAACATACATATTTACATAAAATTTAATGCTAATATCCCATGTTTTTCCTTCACTTATTAAATCAATGACTTCACCATCTTGGAAAGGCATTCTTGGAAAATATTTCGCAGTTTTTTTATCAAATGTCAAATCAAATAACTTCTCACTGTTAATTCTGAGAATATTTCTTTTTTCTGTTCCATATCATTATTCGGATTAATAACCCTTATAGATTATATCTTACTCCAGGTGTCAGTACCAATATTGTTTCAAAATTTCAATCATGCTGCATTTTGGAGTGGAAACCAATGAAAATTTTATTACAAAAAAGAATTTCCTTGATGCTATCGATACCAATTTGATTACATTGTATATAAATAAACTTCAAGACTCATAATTTAGAATGCGTATTCTAAATTAAAAATATGTGTGGCATTAATTTTGAAATACTGTCAAAAATATTAACTAAACAACTATAAAAAGCCTACGCTTTGTGCTTTCAAGTGTAAAATTCTTAGAATTGAGCTATTATTTATTTTTATTGATTGTTGACATGAAAACGTACAGTACATTCATGATATAATATACCTCTTAAATTTGAACTTTATTTATTTGCTGCCAAACATTCACATAAATAATCGTATGTTAAAGAACTCCGTTTTCAATTTGAAAGAAAGGCATTAGTCAAAAAGGAAACTAATTCAGCCGTAGCTAATTCAATTGACTGTAGCCAGGGCCTAATCTAGGAATTTGACCGCCTGTGTGCAAGCATAAATCAGCTACCACCACATGCAATAATAAATTAAGAATACTGTACGTTTTAAATATACACCCATACCTCGCTTTACGGCCTAGATACGTACCACGAAACTTGGCCGCAAAGCGAAAAGCCGTTTAAGAAATCAATTATTCTAATACAAATTCATACAATTTCAATGGGATCGGTTCCAATTTTTTAAATATGTAACATGGTTTATCATTCAAAATGCATTTTATCTTTTTATTTTATTCTTTTATTTCATTTAAATCAAAAATACATACATAACAAGTACATACATTTGTACATAAAATAATAACAGACTTCAAAAACCAACAATCTATAAACAAAAATGAAACATCTTCATGTTGCATAAAATATGTATACATACATTGCTAAATTGCTTTAATCTGAAGACGATGAAGAAATGGTAACCACCAGATCACAGTAAACAAGGGGAAATAGAAAAAAGCGTGCATCGAGTTTGCAAGTTTGGCAACGTGTAGATATATCGGCATCGAAAAAAAAATATTTTGTCGTTATAGCGAAACATTTTAGACCGTAAATCGAAAACGTGCCTTAATTGAAGATGGCCGTTATAGCGAAATGCCGTATAAAGAGCGGCCGTATAGCGAGGTATGGGTGTATATATATATATATATTTATTTTTTTTATAAACAGTAACATCATCTCTTTATACAATATATAATCTACGTTTATGTACAAATAAGCAACCTATATTATTCTAAAATAATTTTTGTGTCACATATGTTATTTCGAAAAAATCCACCATATTTTGCCGCTCTCTATAATGGGCCGCACATTTATGGTGCACAGCTTGCGTATAACATAGCATCGGGCCTAACTGTCCTAAAGATAATTTCTCATAATAACTCGTGGACATTCGACAAATCTAAAGAGGAAATAAAACTATAGTGCAAGCGATACTTCACTTAGTCGGTATACACCTATGCAGACGAATAAATGTCAAATACGTCGTAAATATGACTGTCACAGGGGTGTGGGTCAGCTTTGACAGTCGCTTGGTGTAGTATAAATCGAGAAATGTGAGTAATGAAAATAAAAATTATTTTATTATACTTAATTTCTAAAAGTAAACCTTTATCACCGTTAACTAGTATGCTAGTAATTATATTCGTGTTTTTTAGTGATAAGCGATCTCATTCTTGAAATCTTATTTTAAGTCGAATGTGAGGATGCTGTGGTCTTTCCATTTTTAAACAACATTTTACGAGATGTGCATTTATCTATGGATTATAATCGCCATATCTTATTTTTTTTATATCTTAACTACATGCATGTTATTGCCGTGTTACACAAATCTTAACGTAATAAATACATATTTTTAAGGAGTTATAAATATTTAATTATGAGTTTCTGAACAGAATTATAACTCCTACATTCAGAGATGCTAAGTGGGTTGTGAGTAGATTAAGACTAACCTAATTATCTAATTCAGCCCGTATGCCTAATTCCAATTTTAACTTATAAACAATTCGTTTTTGAGAAAAATTATAAAAGTTTTCAAAATGATTTCAAGATCTTTGAAGATCGACAGTGGGGTTATAAATATTATAATTCTTGCGCTTGAATTTAACCAAAATTGGGTGTTGGTGATCAATTAAATTTGATATACTATATATAGGCATGACGATTCTTTTCATTCGGATTTGATTATTTTAACCATATTTTTTTAAATTATTTGGATAAATTATTAGAATTCATATACAAAGTTGTTTAGTTAAAACTAATTTACTACAGTCTCTCAATGTAAATTGACATGCTTTTACTGAGTTTGTCTGACCTGATTCAAAAACAAACGTCAGATTCGTTAATATATAAATTTATTGAGGATGTTACATTGCTGGAAACTTTTCTAAAATTATAAAATATACACCGTTCGTATATACAATATTAGACCCCGTTACCTTAGTGAAGTATCGTCTCACATGAATAGCCCCTCTTACAAGGCCACAAAGAAACGGTTAACTATATTACTTCAACAAAATACCTAACTTTGATAAAGCTGGAAGGACGATACTACAACAGAAGGAAACAACTCCGGAGGAAAGACAGAGTGGACAATTTAATGTGTCCAACTTACTACCTTTATCAAAGTAAAAGACAAATTTGTATAAGATGATTTAACCAACCGGAGATAACGATTATTATAATAATTCGTGCTCAATGTTCTTGAATTGCGGTCTAACTAGTGTATATTATTCACTTTTGCCGGTTCGGCCGACTCTCTAACCCAAAATAAATTAATCACGAAGCCTGTCAATTATGGCGCAACGCTGGATTTTTTCAGCTCCACTGGGCAACACTGCGTATTGGCCGAACATCAAAAACTATATTTGAATGGATTTGACAATTTGTGTGTTCAGAAACGACGCGCCAAAATGGCGGACTAACGAGGAAGATTTGACGGATAAAATGAAAAAACATAAAACTTTTATATTATCACATTAAAATCTCGACTGCGCGGGATTTTTGAGAGTAAAACTCACCCGGTGATATAATCCGTCTCAATTTTCTCCATGAGTTATTTCTTTTGCGTTTTATTGGTTTTACGTTATGAATAAAAATATCATATTTTCCGGTGGGTGGTTCCAATATGACATCAAAGAAAATTATTATTTTGCTTTCTCCGTGCAGTAACTAGATATGATATTATTTTTATGAGACTAATTTAGCATTTATATGACAACATTATTTTTACGCTAGATAAATTATAGTTGTTTATTTTTGTCTTTCGCGAACGAATCTCTGAAATTTACTTACAAATAATGTTCTCGCTGAAGCTTCATATCACATTTTAATTATTGAGGTAGCTCAATTAACTTCTTCTTTGTCTTAACCTCAGTTCAATCGTTAACAGTCAAAATGTTTAAAATCACTGAAAAAAATACCACAATATTCATGAAGTTCTTAAATTTATCTTTGTAGACTTTATAGTTGAAAGTTTATTTTATTTGTTTTAAGAAAACGTAACTCTTCTTCGATTCTCGCTCACAGTGTTACACAAAGTCTTCACGGATCCTTCAATGACGTCTCGATAGAACCTGTTAATATCAACTACCCAATTCAAAACATAGTACCTTTTTTATATACCACATTTCTTTAAGATTCTGTTCTTAATAAGTCATAATACACGTCCACATACACGTCTGTTAACATTGTGGTAAAAATCAGTGTATTTATAAGTGAACCAAAAAAGTAGAGTTGTAATAAACTTTTGAACATATTTTCTTGAAAAACCTCTTTATTTGTTGTTGTAGATATGCGATTCTATAGTTATATAATATATTTTATTAGATCTTGGACAATTTTTGAAGGTGTTGAAAACATTAATATATGTACACTTGCAAATGTCGATTTTTGTACAACAAAGAGCATTTGTGTAATTGTTAAATTACTTTTTTTATTTCGAAGGAAATTGCTGCTCATAGCTATCTTATATTTAGAAAAGTTAGTTGTGAACATTATACATCTCAAGATACTTGTGAGCATCGTTTTGAACGCTCTAGGTGATGGACATTGATGATTTCAATGCAATGGACAAGTAACGTTCAGGTTATCCTAAGAAGTTTGACAACCAACAATTTCAAGAATTATTGGACGAATATGCATGTCAAATGCAAAAACAACTTGCAACAAAATAAAACGTTCTTTAACAAACTATTTCTGATCATCTTGTAGCAATGAGCAAAACTTTAAAGCAAGGAAAATGTGTGTCATATAGTATATCCAAATTATCAACCGGTGCACATATAATAAAGTGGAAATAATAACATGGAATCAAAAACCGCAAATAAATATCTTTATTAAATAAAAGATATTTTTTACAATTCCATATTAAATATTACACATATAGAAATAAAACACAAATAACAATAAGTGATAATCTCTTTCACAAAAATTTTCGTATTCAAACGATTATACGTCATATGACGTGAAATTTTGGTTTATTACCCGTTGATTGTATTTAGAAATAAATCCTCCATAATGCTTCTACCACCTTCCACAAGCTGCTATGTTTAGAGATCAATACAGAATTATTAATATTGTCTTAATAAACGAGGATCATTTTGATTTTGACATCGGAAAATCTGATCTCTTATAATTCTTTTTCCCATAGTAACGGATATTGTAGTCATTTTGAATTGCGATCATTTTTTAATCGATTCTAATATGAATTTCTTAATCTGACCAGTCAACATGGTGGAAGTAGTAATCTTCTTCTTCTTTCTTTAACGCTGCCTAAAACAACCAAACTCTTAACACATTAAAATAAATCTTAAAGACCCTAATGTATCGAATATATTAAAAAATCTACTTCTTAAAATAGCGTTTAATTTATTGTGACACATTATTGAAATCTCAAATCGAAAAAATTAACAGTAAAAATACGGAATGAAAATTCTTATATGCACCTCGTTTCAGTAATGAACATAAAAATAATGTGCTATAATTTTTATGAACAGCGCTAAAATAACGATAGGGGAAACGTTGTTTTCAATAATGGCAACACACAAGCCAAAATGGATGCCAAAAAGCTGAGAGCAATTCGAAATTCAAGCACAGGTGTTGACAATGGTTCCTGTGCGCGGGAAAACTCATTACGATCCGCCATTATTGTAGCAAATCGCACAACCGTCAGGTTCTATAAAAGATCGAAACGAAAGAAAATATTACGTGTTTTTGTAACAATTATATTCACTATCTCGAAGAAATTGTGACAAAGTAATTCAAATAGATAGAAAAAAGGAACCTTTAATCAGTCGATTCAAAAGATGGTCGTTTTTAAAACACAATGCCTATTACTTACAATAGATTACAGGACCATTATGAAAATAGTGGCGCTAAGCAAAAAACATAGTATCTCAGAAAACGCAATCAAAGTTTTCACATAAAAAGTTGTAAATATAATGAGTTCTGTGTTTTTTGCGTCATAAATATAAATTTCTAAGCCTGATATGTTTGACCGAATTGCGCAATTCTCTTAGACATCAAAGTTTTTTTAAAGAAAATATGAATACGTTTAGTAAAATATATTGAGACTTTACTCGCATAACATTGGTATCACCGATGTCTTGTTATATGAAACATAGTATAATCAGGTGAATCATCATATTATTAAAATATCATTTTTTATTAAAAACTGGTGATTATTAACAATGATCCAGTCGTGTGACTCATAACATGTTACACAGAAACCAAAAGAGCAAAATAGCATTACTTAAAACCTCCAAGGCTTATTGTCGTATTGTTCACTTACAATGAATTAACTGTCACTTCCTAATGGAAAGGCGTGATATTTAAAACAATAAAATCACGTTTCAGACTCTTAAAAATTTAAAAAAGGAATGGATAAATTAAATTTTCTGACTTTTTTCTTGTAGACTTAAAAATCAAGCCTTTTTGTGTCATCGATATTTGGCAGCATATAATTACATCTGTGATCAACTATTTTCATGAATTGAGAATACAAAAAGTAAAATCAGCAACAAAATTACTGGCGCACTCTTGGCCAGTTCATTACAGACTGCATCCGTTTCTCTCGAGACAGAAATCGGAGCACGCGAAGCATAAAAACCAAAATATACAGACAGATAATTTTATGTTGCCTTCCATTTTCAAAAAAGATGTGATTTTATATTTATTTTTAAGTCTTCCAGATCAAGAACTTTCCAATCCATATGACCCAAGTAAGCTAATATCAAAGATAAATACTTAAGCATATTCATTCTTACCTTTTTTTACATGGCTTGAAATTAACGTATACATATTATATTTTTGCTACACAGTAATTAAAAATTATTTAATGACCAAACTGGTTATATTTTTTTTGTCTAATATGACTACAATGTTCCTATTCACAAAATAATTTAGTTAGTTTGCATATCACGTAGACCAGTGCTTCCCAAAATTGACCGTAGGCTCTTTGCACTAGAGACGTAAAAATTTTCTTGTTTAATATGTTTTTTCAGACAGATTCAAATATCCGTGACATGAAAGTGATTTTTAAATAATAAAAACACATTTTTAGTACGTATTTCCACAGTATATTTTTTGATCCGGAGAAAAATATATATTGTGGAAATAAGTACTAATAGATGTGTTTTTATTATTTAAAATATCATGCCTTTCCATCAAGAAGTCACAGTTAACACCTAAAAATGAAAATGCTTGAGAATCGCTGACGTAAAGAAAATATAGGAATATACTGCATTAAGTTATGTAAAAATTAACTTAATTTATGAAACGTAGCAACTGAAATGAATATTTTAATGGAATACCGTAAGATGGCGGTACATTTTAGTTTTATGAAGGCGCTTTATTAATTAGGTAAGATTTATTCTTTGGACGAATCTGTTCTTGCTAAACCTATAATCAGCTTATCCACATCATGCTTTGAAAAACACTTTATTTTTAACACAAATTCAAAACATAAATAGACCCACCAATAAGCGGTAGAGAATAAGAGGTCGAGTTCTTGAATATCTCTGATAGATATCGATTAATATCACAACTTAAATTTCAAGATCAATCAATATCAATAAGAATATTTTTAATATACACATTTGATTAAATTTAATTTATAATAATAAATAATTATTTCTAATATTTAATCATATCCACCGACAAAAAAAGGTTAAATGTATATATTATCTATTCTTCGAGCAATGCGTAATCATTTTCTAAAATTACATACTCGGGTAACTTACAAAAGATTACTTGGGGTGGTTTTCAATATGTTTGATTTTCCAGAATTCAATACGTTCATTTCCTGGCAAAGCTAACAGTCCATCAATTTGATTTAAAATGCCATATTAAATTTGAAATCAGCTGTCTTCATTTAACTTGTACGTTGGTATTAATGTTATTAGAATGACTTCAATCAAACGGGCTTATTATTTATTTTATACTTAAATTAAAATTTTCAAATTTCATATATATATATTTTTAATTTAATTTTCACTATCGTTTTTATGTTATCTACTTTATATTGAAAGATATTCCAAAAATTTGTACTTTTCAACTAAATATATGCAAACAATTAATTCACCTTTTAATTTTTAAAATGAAAATAGTAAATACAGTTAAAATGTATACGGCAGCGGTTATCAACCTTCCCAGGAGTAGATTGCCAATATAGGCGACAAAACTTTGTGATAAAAAAATAATTTTCATACCATAATATCTACATATTATATGAACACATCTTCATATCGCAACGTATCAAAACTTTGTTATTATTCGGTTAATTGTAGATTTCAATTTTTTTTTTTTTTTAACGTGACTATATTATATTATTATATATATATATATTTAAAAAGGTTGGAAGCCACTAGTATACTGTGAAACATTTTCCTGCCAGTTGTAATAATTACAATACAATTATACTACCCAACGATAATTTTTCCAACATAATTTATATTATCACTACTTCCTTCCTTCAATAAATTTGATTTTTAATTACACAAAAATATTATACTAAGACGTACTTCATAAAGAAAATGCATTGATTCCACGAAATTGGCGACCTTGGCATGCTACATATTTTAATCACAAAAGACTAGTATTCTCCAAACTTTTGATGGCCACACTGACTGTTCCACAGTATGGCGGGAGTTATAAACTTTTCCAATACAGACAAAACAAATGCACCCTCCCCTTCGTTGTTCGGAGTTCTGATATATCTGACGTGAAGTTTGAAGGCCATTAACAAAATCCTTAATTATCTAATACTTTTTCCGTAACATCAGCTGAATTTTCGAATTGAGTTTGTCTAAAATTTGCGTCAAAATCTCTCTCCAACCCTTTGCTTTTTGAATCCATGGTCACAACAAGTGCTTACTATACAATATTCTGTGTTGTCCAACATTTTAATGATTTCCTAAATACCGTAACAGACATTCTGCATTCATGATTGTAAAATATTAGTTGCCTCCAATTTTTTAATATAGTATGAGAGTTTTGAGATACAATCATTTAGTAAAATTCTTTCTGCTATTTCATTTTTATTTCATCGATAAAACGTCTATACACTCAATCATTCTCGTTTGATATGAAGATTCTCATGCTTTAACACCTGCCGCCCGATGATGGACTTTCAGGGTCCATGACGTATGTTTTATTTTTTTCTCTAAATCTACTGAGCCCTGTGTCTTCATATTCTATGTATTCCGTGATTAAACCTTTATCGCTTAAATAAAAATATTTTAGTATAAATCCATTCATCGATTCTCGCAAAAAATCAGCTTTTGCAATGAAATCGGGAAGCACCTTGTATGTATGCGTACTTCATCGTATCGTGAGCACATATAAAAGTGCGTGTGTGTCCCACCCATTCGCGAGTTCTGCCGGGCAGGGAAAGTCAACTTTGGATTCTGGTCTTGGATATTTTTATTCAATTTTATTTCTTTCGGTATCATACAATTTCTTCATATTTATTATTTTTTTAGGGAGTTAAGCTTAGAATTAGCAAAGCCCAGTATTATTAAAAGGAAAAATGCAAACGTTAAAAACCACAAGCAACTACAAAAAGGCCTTCAACACGGTGTTGTCGTATTGTGGCGAGGTGCTAAAGTGTTCAATTTTACCACCAACAAGGTTTTATTCAACATATTATAATATGTATTAACTAATTGATTGATTGATTGAATTGACATTCACTTGGTATAACTCCATTATAACACGGTGAAAAAAATAGCAATTTAATTTAGTTCTAAAATTTTTTTTTTGTTGATATAATTGATAGCTATTTCGGCTCACGCTATCGTAAGAGCTATGATGGTTCTGGTGATGGCGTGAGCCGAAATAGCTATCAACTGTATTTAAAAAAATCTAGAACTAAAATATTATACACCCAGTCCTCTTTTTACGCGAATTCGATTATACGCGATTTTTTTGGACGGCACCGTTACATTTTTTTACGCGCTTCACTCGATTTTACGCGATTTTTTCCCCAAATTTGTTTCAAAGAAGAAATTAATATATGATGCTAGGCATGCATATTGTGTATCGGATATTATGCGAATTTATGTTTTAGGGTGTGTAAAGAAATTTAATGCAATTGGGTAAAATCATGGGATGTATGTCCGCTCGTAAACTTGTTTAAACACAATGCATTTATTAAATTCTTTGAATAGCACTATTCTCGACCTTTAATAATTCATGTAAATGTATATAAAATCATAAAATATATTTTTTTTTGCACGAATTTCAAAAAGCGAATTTTGGTTTTTCATACGTTTCTGGTACTTTTTTACGCGATATTTTAATTTTTGGAACCAATTTATCAAATTATATGAAAGCTATGACTTTTTTACGCGCCATTTTCTGGAACCAATATATCGCGTAAAAAAAGGACTGGGTGTACATTGCTATTTTTTTTTCACCGTGTGATGTATTAATTAATTGAAATAGCGTAGGGAGTCTATGATGCTGCAAATAGGCGTAAAGCAATTGTATATTTCCAACCGTACAATCTTCGCTAGAAAAAAACCCTCATTAAATGCCTATTATTGAAATAAATACATATACTCGATACATTTTAAATCGGTGTGCTTATGATATCAAGCTAGAAAGCTAAATAACATTCGCAGACCCGCTTGGTGAAATTGAGATTATGTCGTATGTTTTAAACATATCAATAATTAATATAATATAATAATATAAAATATAAAATATCAGGTCCATCGTCCTAAAATGCAAAGGTAAGCTTTGATATTGTAGGGCGGCTTCAGAACATTTTGGCTAACTTGAGGAGTCAGAAAAAATGTATCATTTTTATGTATCAAAATGTAAATGTAAACAAATCTAATAAAAAACTTTGACATCGAAATTTTCTGTTTGCTTATTTTTGGTATTATATTCAGACTGAGCACAGTGATAATAACGTTTCATAAAATGAGTGGCTGCATTCGCAATTAATTTAATCATTAGAACCTACTACACTTGAATTCATCCGCTAAGTTTTCTATTTCTTGCTTGTGACGGACGTATTTTGTTAGCATAGTAGGAGAAGTGTTAACATCGAATATAAACGGCAAAACCCTCTCAGAGGCAAAAAAGCACCTCGCAGGGAGCACGACAACGTAAAAGCAATACCTTGTAAGTGACAAACGACGAAGACAAACTTCCCGAAGTGAAAATGAATATCATACCTTAACCGCTGTGCTTTTCTTTTTTGGCCACTCGGCGTAACCATTTGGGTTTACCTCTGGGACTTACCATTTGAGCTTTACCACGGGGCTTTACCATAGTGGATTTATCTCATGGCATCACCAGTTGGAACTAGGCGCTGGGCTTAACCATTTCGGTCTCGACCTCTGGGCTTTACCATTTGGGATTTACCACTCGATTTTTCCATTTGGGATTCGCCGCTGGGATTTCGCATATGGGATTTACCACTGGGAGTTACCAGCCGGACTTAGCCACTGGGCTCAGGAAGATAAAGTTTTAGGCAGTCAAGTTAGATTTTCTTACGTTAAATTTAAAATAGATGAATGATTGCTTATATTGCAGTTGAGAGTAAAGAAAGCAACGAGTAAAGAGAAAGTTTAAAAGCTAATGCCTTCACGAACACGTGGCTTTTGACTGTAACAAAGGACTCGACTGAAATGTAAAATAGTTTGAGAACAAGATAACAACGCAATTAATTTAAAAGAAAGGATTGTTCATACCTGTGACGGCTTCAGCTAGTCCGGACACTAAGCAGCGGCGGCAACACACACCCACTCAACAAGTTTAAACAAAACTTTAACTTTCACAAAACTCACAATATAAACAAAGTCGCACTTCACATCTCATCACTGGAGAAAGTTTCGAGGTGTTGCTCGGCCGAGAGTCAATTAGGGAATGAATTAGAAAGTGAACGAAATGTGTTCTTATAGCTTTTCGATTTCACCTTACATGTGTTCATTAAATTGGAATATGATGCCATCTATTATGCATGAAATGAAGCTTTTAACACCTGCCGCCCGATGATGAACCTTTAGGGTCCATGACGTATAGTTTATTTTTTTACTCTAAATCTACTGAGCCCTGGGTCTTCATATTCTATGTTATCCTCGTCTTAAGTCTTTATCTTTAAATAAAAATATTTTAGTATAACTCCATTTATCCAGGGGGAACGGTCGGCGGTTGTCTTCCCAAAATGCTTATGATTATTTCATTATTTTACAGATTTTCATGAATTTTTGCATTATTGGGAATAATATACATTATAAAATTATAATATTGTTATAATACAGTTAGCGAAAGAACTCAACTAAGCATTATTCCAATTTAAAGCCTATTCCTTCAATTGGTCACTGAGTGTTCATCAACGTGATGGACGTATTTTTTTAGCACAGTAGGGGGAAGTGTTAAAACAAGAACAAGGTTTAGCACGAAAACTTTTTCGTTTTAAAGCACACAAACCCCCCGATTGCTCGTGGAAGTAAGTAAGATATTTTATTTTCACAAATAATACAAAAATAGCAACATAAGAGAAAAATATTTATCTTGAAGCATCTAATAAGTTAGCTAAACATATATGAATACAATGTACAGCGATCATATATAATAATAAAAACTTTAAAGAAAATGTCACTGCAGTGCCATCTAGCAAATATTTGACAAAACTTAATTCGTGAATAGTAGCGATCTGTATATGTAGGTTTGTTGGCAAGCTTTCGTTGATAGAATGTAAATTAGATTCTTATGCATACCTAAACATACAATATACCTAACAATTTCCGTTATGTGCAAATGAGACAGGCAAAACATAACCGCAAACAACTGTCAAAAGTAGGCTAAACTACTTCTTAGAGCTTTCTCGGAATACAATCTCGCTGTTAATCGTCAATATTGTGTGTTTTGTGCGCGTTACAACATAGCAAGTCCCACTGTGCTCCCGATGATGTTTTAAATAGCTTTTCGTTCGTGAATAAGTGTCAAAAATGGGTCTCGATTTCGACGTCTTGGAGTTTTGTAAGAAACTAAGACAAGATCGGCCACCTCCATATCAGTGTCCCCTGGAAAAGTGTGACAGAGTTTACAAGTCTCTGTGTGGCTTACAATATCATCTGGTAAATTACGATCATGACAATCCTACGCCTTTGACACCTTCAGTTATTCCTGGCAGAAAAAAGGGGGGAAGAAGTCGCGCCCCAGTTGCGACCGGAGATATAGCCTTGCAGAGTCCACCAAAGGAGGCATTGACGTTTGCGGAGGCGCAGAAAGTTGTTCAGTTTGAAATCGATGGGAAAATTAGCAGAGTAAGTGCCTTCTATCTTAAATATATTCAAGTGCAATTTTTATTTGTTGATGTCAATATTATGATATTCGAAATTCTGCAGTGCATTTTACATTCAAATTAAATGATTATACAAAACAACTTAACAAAAATACATCCATGCTTCAAATATATTTGAGTTTCTCTCTACAATTGTCAGAATATAAACTTTTTCCCAAGTTAAACAAACATCATTTAACTCGGCTAAGAAACAATCTATTATATCTTGTCACCAAATTCTTGAAAAAATCATCTTGCAGTACCTATAGTACTCATCAAATGAATCTGTTTTCATGGCTTAGTATACACTTAGCCTAAACATTCGTGAGATAACATGGCTGTCAGTCGTGACACAAGACAGGCAAGCATTAACCCTTTAAACAGTGAGTTCTATTTTACTAAATGAGTTTTTTTTTTTGTTATGGGTCAATCTAGAAGGAATATTATTTGTTATTTTAAGTAGTATTTTTTTAACAATAGATTGATTTACTAAGAGCTATAAATGTATATGAATTCATAAATTATAAATTTCTAGAAGCTATTACTTCAAGGTGAGCCTAAAATACAATTGCATACTATTCGCGTATAGTTCAATACAGATGCCGATTCTAAGAAGGGAAGAGGTCGATCTGACATGAAATTTTACGCTCCATCATGAATATTAACAGATTTCTTCTGAAATCTTACTATTTTAATAGGTTCTTTTGTTAATTTGTAACAAATATTAAATACAAATCCAACTGCGAAAAATGAATGACAGATAAGTGAAGCATCAATATCTGAAGAAATAATATTAATTTAAAAAAATAAAATAAAAATACGGAAATGGCCGTTGATAAAAAACAACACAGCACACATGTGGCCATACTCCTCAAAAAGTTAAACAATATACTTCAGACACAGTGTAAAATTGCAATGTATATTAGTTCTAGAAAATCTATAAAGTATATAGCTATTTCGGCTTATGTCTTCATCAGAACTATATTTGAAAGTACACAATATATCTGATAATAAATTCTAAAATGTGGCACATTGATTTTATGCATTTCTTGTAGTGCGAGTTAATCTGAGTTTTTTGAATGCCAAAAGTCATTGACATCAAAGGGCAGTGCATAATACCACTCTTACTAATTTGTATGAGGTATCCTGTATCAAATATGAGCAAGGCATGTTAATTCCAATATTCACTTCAGAATTATTTCAAGTAGGGGATTTCAATCCCCAGAATTCAATACCCAACACCGGCTAAAATTATATCAAAATTAACTTTGTATTACCATTTTTGCATCAAAAGTAGTCAATTCACTGAAAGCCTATCACAATTCAACATTTCAAGAAGATGGCAAAACATCATTTGATATTTTTTTTTTGGTTTTTCAAACATTACCATCATGGAATTTTTTTAATAAATTGTTCGATGTTAATATGTTGACGATAAAATGTTCTTTTATGATGTATGGCTACAATAAATGTGTAGAAAGTAATTACATTGAGGATGATACGTCAATAATATCTTGTTTAATCTTTTTTTTTCAACAAATTCATTCTTTTTTATTTCAAAATATCCCGATTGATAACTGGCAATGCCTGTACTGGTGTACTTGTTACATAAATAATATTTTTTTTATTATCATCCACTCATATTTGTTTCCAAAAGTGGACAAGTCAACAGCTTTTTTTAATCTACTGATCACTAATTGATAATGCACACGATGAGCGAAACTGGTCCTAATCATAAAATATATTGCTTAAATAAATACTAAAAAATATACTTTTTTTTATTTAAAATATCATGCCTTTCCATTAAAAAGTGACAGTTAACACCCTAAAAGTGGGGAACGATTTAAATATTTCAAGTCTTCATATTCATGCATCATTTTCTTTGGCTATGTGTGTAAAGCTAAAATATTCTCTAGCTATCAATATTTATCTGCAGCATTTGAAATGAATATTTAATGTATGTTTGTTTGTTATTAAATAAATCTTTGCTTTCAGATATCTATCGATCAAATCCTACCTGTTGTATCACTTGAAGACTGGACCAAAAAAAATTCAGAACTTGAGAAACCTTTCAATTTCATTGAACCTGCTCCAGAACCTCATGTAATAACCACTTCATTATTTAAATTATACCAAACTAATGAATAAATTTATTCCAAAAACATAATATGTGACAATGTAATTCACCCTATTAATTAAAATATTTATTTTTTTAGATTAAACTTCCTGAAGCAAGTTATAAAATTTTGGACGACTATAATATTCCTGATGCACCGCCTAGGCCTAATGCTTACATTAGATTCATTGAAAAATCTGCTGAGGAACTTGACGGAGAAGTAAGTAAACTAATTTATATTCATTTATACGTTCCTTGATTACCAGATGTAAAAAGTAATATAAGTTAATGCATTTAAAATTGCATGCTTACTACATATTGCTAGCTTTTATTCTCTAAATAACTCCATCCATCCATCGTCAGAACTACCGTATCGATGGCGTGAGCCGAAATAGCTATCAACTATATTTTTTTAAAATAATTTTGTAGAACTAAAATACATTGCTATTTTTTTCACCGTGTTATAATGGAGTTCTACCAAGTGAATGCCAATTCAATCAATAAACCATTTTTATGCTTTTCAATTATATATATAAGACTAACAAAACTCATGTTTACTAATTGAACTGGGTTAATACAAGCAGGTATGTCAATTATGATCTCAGTACGTGCGGCTAAATGACTTGTAGAAATTATATCAACGAAAAAGGCGTTCCACAAACAACAATGCATCAAATCTCAAATGGAAACTGCAAAATCGATTTAACTTAATAAAGTAATATGGTGGATTTAATTCTTTCAGGTGGAATATGACGTTGACGAAGAAGACACTGCCTGGCTGTCGATATTGAATGATAAAAGGCAAAAACAAAACCTGCCACTTGTATCAGTTGATACTCTTGAACTTCTCATGGACAGGCTTGAGAAGGAGTCCTACTTTCAAGCGGCTCAGTCAGGTCAGTCCAGCGGCTCTGTTGTGGATGAAGATGCGGTGTGCTGCATCTGTATGGATGGCGAATGCCAGAACACCAATGTCATCTTATTTTGCGATATGTGCAACCTTGCCGTCCACCAAGACTGCTATGGGGTGAGCATCTCTTCACTTATTTCGACGCCCCCAATATATATCACTTTTTGTACAATAATACAACTCAAAAAAAAATTGACAACTGAAAGCTCACAGAAACAATTAAAACCCACAATCAAAGTGAATTGTCATATAAGTAAATAACATTTCTTCGCTCGCTTTCAAAATAAATAGCAACGAGTGACTGCTTTATTCGATCAAGGTGTCAATTTATAATAAATAAATCAGTGACTAGTTAAATTCAAGATATCTTCTTTTATCCAATATATGAAATCAATTTAGATCCGAAACGAACTTCTCTTTACGCTGAGATAGAATTTTTTTCATATGGTTCTTAATTCATACATAACAGAAAATGTTTTGATGGAGGTATGATGAAAATAGGCCTTTTCTCAATTTTTCCCACCTCTCATACAATTCAAGCTTTAACCCGATCAACACGACAGTTTTTCATAGAAACAAAATCTGTCCGCATTGCTATTTTTCAAAATGTTCTCTTTTCATATAGAGCTATAAATACAGCAATAAAAAAATAATTGGGTTGGCTTTTATGAAAGCTAGATGCATTAGGAATGTTTCGCAACATTAAAAAACACAAAGAAATGTCCTATGTTGTCACAATCACCTTAACAAATATATCCCTAACAAATATCTCACTCATAAATTGCCATTACCGTGACGTAACGAGGTAACCAATCAAACTCAGATGAACAAGCGCCATTACTGTCACGTGACATGGAGTGTCACATTACAATGCCGCGAGATTGGTGCAAAGTTCAGTGCGAAGTTAGGCGCGAGTTTAGCACGCAGTTTCAAATTGATATGCTTACTTTGGCGGGGTCGGAGTAAATATGAAGAGTTCGAAAAATCGATGTTTCAAACATTTAAACCTAATACTTTTGACAAGTTTATGGAGGTGGTAATATCAGGATGAATTGGGCGATATTTTAAAACCAAAATCAGTCCTATATGCAAAAGATTGCCTGCGTTACCGACGTTTGAATGTTCACGTCCCAACGTCTCGGGCGCTCGCCTACAGGCCTTGCACATTGCCATCCCATACGTTGGGGTGTTAGCGTGGAAGAGATTAAATAGTCTGCCTTATAAAAAAATTCGGAATGATAAATAATTCAAATGAAATCCTCAACATGAAAAGTCATATTTCCCACTTTCTTTCGCAGGTGCCGTACATTCCAGAAGGTCAATGGCTATGCAGACGATGTCTACAATCTCCTTCTAGGCTCGTAGACTGTGTACTTTGTCCAAATACAGGAGGTAATGCCACCAAATACTAGCTTATCATGTCCACTGATAATAAAATCAAGTTTTAAGCACACGCAATATGTTAAAAGTTAATGACCATTCTATAAATTTAGGCTAGTGTTCATTTATGTCATTTAAAGTGCATTTAGGTTCTTATCCGTTTTTTAATGAGAGATATATCAAAGTCAGACATATGAAAAACTTTTTTTATTTTTTATAATAATGTGTTCATACTGTTCACGGTTAACATACAAATACATTTATGGACTTATTGTTTGATGTGTTAACATTACCTAATACTTTTTGAAACAATATGAAACATCACGGTGAAAAACAGTTCTACCAAGTAAATGCCAATTCAATTAATAATATGAAACAATTTTAAGAACAAAAAAAAATATTTTGTATTAATAATACATCATATTAATATTAATAATAATACAATATATTAATAATACATGTAATAAAACATCGATTGTTTTTCAATATTGAACTTAAGTATTTCCTTCTGGAAATATTGACATATTAAATGAGCGAAACCGGTTCAAAGTACAATTCGACGTGCGCTTTGTTTTTTTAAATATTTATCTAAATAATATTGAATATTTCTCTAATTCAGCACTAAATGTGTCAATCACATTCGAACCTTGACAATATGGTAACATTTGCAACCTATATTTTCCCAAAATTATGATTACAGGTGCATTTAAACAAACCGACAGAGGTCATTGGGCTCACGTTGTTTGTGCTCTGTGGATACCTGAAGTTAGATTTGCAAATACGGTCTTCCTAGAACCAATCGGTAAGTTTTTACTCTACTGTGTCATGTATTATTGTACAAATATTTTTTATCTGGCTTTGCTCGCAATAGAAAATCTTAATATTTGGTCATATCAGGATATTTTTCCTGTATTACTGATTTTGTTCCGTTATTTTCTTCAAAACCTAATTGATTAGTAGTTACATTGGATTCTATATTGCCAAATTTATTTATTACCTTCAGATTCTATCGAAACAATCCCCATGGCACGTTGGAAACTGACATGTTATGTCTGTAAGCAGCGTGGAGTTGGAGCATGTATCCAGTGTCACCGCGCCAATTGCTACGCCGCTTTCCACGTCACTTGCGCACAACATGCTGGGTAAGCTCTACCAGATCAAAATTGATTCCAAATTTAATCCCTGACAGAAAATGTTTCAAGTATTAATCATTCTATGCAGTATAGTTTTGATTTGAGAAAATTATTGAACATTATTTTGATTCGTGAAAGAGTGAAGGGAAAGTCTACTTTTCTGAACAGCCATAATGACTTATCGTTCAGTGAATACATCACGACGATCTATTTCTTCCATAACTATATTACATTTTTAGCAATCAACCCGATGGGCGCGACAGTTTTTCATAGAAACTAAATCTGCCCACGTTGCTATTTTTCAAAATGTTCTCTTTCCACATAGAGCGATAAATACAGCAATAAAAAATAATTGGATTGGCTTTTCTAGAAGCAATATGCATTAGGAATTTTTCACAACATTAAAAAACACAAAGAAATGTCCTATGTTGTCACAATCACCTTAACAAATATATCCCTAACAAATAACTAACTCGTAAATGGCCATTAAGGTGATGTAACGAAGCCACCAATCAAACTCAAATGAACAAGCGCCATTCCTGTCACATGTCATGGAGTGTCACAATGCAATGCCGCGAGATTAGTGCAAAGTTCAGTGCGAAGTTAGACGCGAGTTTAGCACGCAGTTTCAAACTGATACGTTAATTTGGCGGGACTGGAATAAATTTGAAGGGCTCGAAAATTCGATGTTTTAAGCATTTAAACCTAATACTTTTGACAATTTTATGGAGGTGGGTAGTATCAGGACGAATTCGGCGATATTTTAAAACCAAAATCAGTCTTATATGCAAAAGATTGCCTGCGTTACCGACGTTTGAATGTTCGCGTCCCAACATCTGGGGCGCTCGCGTACAGGCCTTGCACATTGCTGTCCAATACGTTGGGGCTTTAGTGTGGAAGAGATTAAGTAAAAGCTACCATGGTATCAAAATTGCAAAAATAATACTAATATATTTTGTTATAATACGTAACAGGTTATTAAATAACAATTTTCACAACCACTAATTTATTTTTTTATCGTCGGTTAGTCTTCACATGAAGATGGACGCTGTAAATGGCACAAGCCGAGGAGGCGCCTTGGATGCTGCACAGTCGATCCAGGTCGCCAAAATGGCATATTGTGATGCTCACACTCCTGCCGGAGCACAGAAAGAAAAGTTAGCAGCCATTGCTGCTATAACCCAGTCTAAAACAAAGGATGATGGAGAAATAATCGCATCCACTCCGATCAACAAGAGGCAGGCCCTACTTGGAAAGTTACAAGCTAGATCAGAATGCCGAGAAAAAATGAAACAGGTTGGACATTTTCTAAGACCTTGTTATCTTTCAGGTTCAGAAGAAATTTTTGAGACTTCTTTACTTGAGGGTATATGGATACTATCCATGGCTTTATCCAACTGACTTTCTTTTAGATATGCTCACTTTTAATAGTTTGGAAAATCAAAGAGAAATGTATCTGGCTACGTATTTCTTTCGACTAATTCGAGGCCAAAATGAGAATTCTGCCATCCTTAACAATATCAATTTGTGTGTTTTGGATAGTTTTTTAAGAAACCGTGGACATAATTTGTTTGTTCTTCCAAAGTGTAGAACCAATCTGCCAATGGTAAGAGCATTAACAATGTTCAACAGTATTGCTTCAGATGTTGACATATTTCATGTGGACAAAAGTGAGTTCAGACGAATGGTATTTTTTCAGTTCAGGTAGATATTTCATGAGCTTACTTGGTTGACTTTTTTTGCAATCCTTGTTGATTGTTTTACTGTGTATTTGTTGAATTTCCAATACTTTATATTTAAATATGTCAACGTTGCAAAAGCAATGAAAAATTTGTAAGTTTTTTACTGTGTAGTTATAAATAAATCTTATTGAGAAGCATCCATCTTATCACAGTAGTGTGAACAATCCAACAGTCACAAATGATGTACAGTGAAACCTCGATTTTACGTTTTCCAAGGGACCCTGAAAAAATAACGGAAAATGCGGGAAACGGTGAATGCGGGAAAGCTTCAAATAATAATAAACAAGTAAAATCGTAAAAAATATTTTTTTATTAGTTACCTGTACATACTGTATATAAAATTTATTTTTTTAGAGTCCTTTATGTTCATTTGCTTCTTTGTTATTTGGCATTTAAATCGGAACAAACACCTGTTACTAAACTTGTGGCTAAAAGTTTGTATGTACAGGAATCATTATTACCATGAATTTTAAACAGTTCTACATCTGCATCATAAACAATAATACGCATGTGGTGGATTTTAAACCCAAAAAATATCACATTCGTCCAATGCGTTACGTCTAACATGTACAGCGGATTCCAACTTGTCCAGCCATAACACCTGCATTCGGTTGTGTCGAACTTGCTTGCCGAGATACAGAGAACTATGCAATAAAAACGGTCAATCGGGATAATATTTGTGACGGGACCAAAATATTTAGACGGTTTATCGAGGAAATCGGAGAATCGGGAAACGGTCAATGCGAGATTATTTAACATTGTTCTTATGGGAGTTTGACGGGACTATAAAAAATAAGCGTTCCATCCGGGAAAACGTATTATGCAAGAACGGTTGATCGAGGTTCCACTGTATATTTAAAATATACTAAATATTTATTTTAGATTATATGGACACATAATGAAAATTGTACACAAATTTAAATTGTTAAAGCTCTATACAAATTGACATCTTCATGTATTATATCACACGGATGCAATAGAACTGACAATAACCTAACACTGATTGATTTTTTTTTTCACATCGCTTCCATTATTATATTTTCTCCCATCCAGGCTCGTCGAATGCTGGCCAAGAAACGATGCTCTGTGCCCGTTGTCTTGATACCGACGATTCCACTGGACAGGGTTCAAGAGATAGCATCTCTGGTTCAGATGGCTGGGCGGGCACCGTTTGTGCAGCGGCTGATCGCTTATTGGACTCTAAAGCGACAATACAGGAATGGAGTACCTCTATTGAGACGGCTGCAGAGCTTGAGCCATCATTCAGGTAAGTTCATCTCTAGTTATAAAATTTGATGAACGAGCGTAACCCGTCAACATTAAGACAGGCATATTGTGCCAAATGGTTTGTATGCACATATCGCACTTCTCAAACTGAAAAATGCCACATAATATAAATTCAAACTCAGCCCCTAAATGTTTGCATCTTTGTAGTAAGGGTCGGAGAATGACGGCTTTGGAACAGCTGGAAATCAATAGACACCAATTATCACAAAGGATTCTTAACGAGCAAACTAACATAATAATATCGCCACTTGTCCAGCCGTTGCACAAAGGGGTGGTCTAATTTGCTTCCAGAAGGACCACTTCCGTCCCACACATAATCTTATTGTCATAGACACCTATTGTCTCATTTAGAATTTTGAAAATTGAGTGTCAGTGTGTTTAAATAACAAGCTAGGCCGTTGGAAAAGGAGAGAGGATGTGTTGTGTGCCTTTTCTGCACAGCTATATATAGATAAGCAAATGTTAGTTTAAGCATAGTTCTGACGATGGCGTGAGCCGAAATAGCTATCAACTATACATGTTAAAAATAATTTTTGTAGAACTAAAATACATTGCTATTTTTTCACCGTGTGAAAAATGCCAGTTTTGTACTGTGAACACTCAGTATACTGCCTAATCGGAATTATAATAATTTAATACATCAATATCTCTAGCTGGTGGTGTTTTACAAATTTTTTAATTATTGAGATATAGAATTAAGAGAGATAAAAACTCCCAATATGTATACTCGGAACAATACATCTGTGATTTTAGCAGTGTTGTTCTAGATGGGTAATTTGTTGTTTTTGAAATTCTACTACCCATTTTTCTAACCCCGGGTTTTCTCTCTCGGCATCTTCAGGCATTCTATCACACTGATGCAACAGAACTGACAAGTTTTGTTGTTCCGTTCAGTTCTGTTGCATCCATGTGACAGAATGCCTGAAGATGCCGAAATGAGAAACCCGAGTTGTTAGTGACAAAACATGTGGAATCGTACAAAGTTGTAACAATTCAAATTTGATATTAAAATTCCATCAAGCACCTTCAGTCGATATCATAAACTACAAAATCTTTCTTTTAATAACACGATTTAAAATTTCTTCAACTCACCGCTAGAAATCCAAAATTTCACTATAGACATATTGTGTTAACCCACTTTGCTAATTTTTCAGGCGTTTTGTAAATAACACTTATTTTGAACATTAATTTATAAAATAAAACTATTCTATTATGTATTGTGATATTTATTAGTAATTATAACTCTGAAACCAAATTAACAAAAATATTTATATATCAGATGAACATCATAACTGAATAATAAAGCAAAGAAAAAATACTAGTATTGAAATATATTATATGAAGTAAATATTTTGAAATAAACACCCGACAGCCATGCCTCTGTACATCAATCGATCAAAAATCAATGTGTATATATATATGAATTATCTTCTATTTAAACAGTGAACCTATAAGTAAATAGGGCGAACAGACAAAATCTTCCATCACTCCATTAAAGTCCCAGCAAATTTAACTATACCCAACATATCTGGGATAAGATATTGAGTGCTTGAATTGAACAATAATATAAATGCCAAATTCAAGCAAGTCAAATTAGTACAAATAATCACATTTTATAATTGCATCCACCTAGTTATAATTGTAATTCAATCTGTTTTTTTTTTCAAATTGTTGCAGGGGGCAGTAGAAGTGGTGTTCAGGAAGGCTCTGTTGATACAAGGGAACTTTACAATCAACTCAAGTACTGGCAGCGTATTCGGCAGGACTTAGAGAGAGCACGGTAAATATTTATTTTTCAATAGAATAAATATCCACATTATTGTATATAGGAAAGTAATGAAGATAAAAGTGTGTTAATTCTAACAAAAATCAAGACACCTTGCTTTTTTATACATTCATATTGATGTTGAGTAAATCAAAACTTCTCTGCGAAAAAATTATCAAACTTGACAAGAAAAAACATTTAAAATTGAAAAAATCATAATTCTTTGATCATAACATTGTTAGGAATTGAACTTGTAATCTTCTGATAGTCTACATAGGTCAACTCTGTATACAAATCTAGTTTAAGAGATGGAGGAAATTGTCTCCCATTGTATTTGCGTTGAAGTTAATGGACGATTAATCTGACACTGTCTACTAATGAAATGCCAAAAATTAATCTTTTTTTTTTTCCCTCTTTATGCTACTTGCAGTCTTCTCTGTGAGCTGGTGAGGAAACGGGAAAGAATAAAAGCAGAGTTTACTCGTGTGAGAGAGAGGGAATTACTCCATCAACTGAAACCCTTGGAAGCTGCCCTTAGAAAGCTTCTAAATCTCATTCAGTCAAAAGATTCTTCAGATATATTCTCAGAACCTGTCGATCCATCAGAGGTAGATATCTGTGTTTTGTATATAGACTCTTCACTAAGTTTTCGATGAAGGCTTCAATCAATGAAATTCCATTTTTCGATAGGATTAAACCTATACGCTTCTTAATACCAAAATGAAAAGCCTTACAGAGCCGATGTATTATATCCTAGATAAGAGCTGAGCTTTTTGATGTAAGCTATATAATACACAGCAGCAATTTGACGCCAAATGTGATTTTTTTATCATAATTTCGAATTATCACACGTTGGGTTGAATATCATGTTTCTTGATGAAGTTAACACTCAAGCAACCGCACATTTCGCGCAGAAAAAACACTTATCACCGCACATTTTTCGATACTTTGCTATTTTTCGCGACATTAGGAATTATGCTTATAACTTTTTACTCAGTTGAGTGAATTTAATAAAATAAGAAGTATTGTGTAGAGTATAGTATAATATGTGTAATTTAAAAACAATTGGCTTAAAAATAAAATTATCAAGCTACAAATCCATGATTCAATTATATTTTTTTCATAAAAATCAAAAAATAAAATCTTTTAACACTCATATAAACCCACAAAGGAATGTCAAATTCTTTAGAAACCCTACACCATGTTACACATTGTAGTGTGTTTATTATACGTGGAGTTTCTCAAACTGTGGATATGTTTATTTGTTTCTATTATATTCTCATATCACACGGTTGTCGGGAGTCTCGAAAAATAGACTAGCCGAAAGCGGGCGTTTTTCGGCACAACTTGAGAGCCAAACAATATAATTTTTGAAATTTTCAAAGAAATTATGTGTGATATTTGGTCATCATCGACTAAATAAAAAAAACGATCTGATTATGTCATAATTTCAGCATATTTCTAAGCCGAATGTAAACATCTGTTTTTCAATTTTGTCAATTAGGTAAATGGCACTAAACATATTTTTAATTTGAAATATTTAAGATATTGCGGGTTCATGATATAGTTTAGTTTTAATTATATAATAAATAACAATATATACTTGATATTCCTACAGTTTCACCATCACTGAATCTCAAATTGTAAATATTCGAGAAACATGTTTCACATCTTTTTTTACATAATGAATGAAACCATTCTGTCTAATAACTCGAGAGTTTTATTGCTTTTGGTCAAAAATGGTCTCTGTCGGGTTGCCTAACTAAACCATTCTACATAAGACACTCAAAACAGAATGGTTATTGGCTATCGATATGTTGATGATCAATCATATACTATAGGTCCCTGTACCTTTACTATCATGATTTTGTGAAGATATTTTTAGAGATTACGTCTTATGCAATGATAATATATTCAAATAATAAAATACAAAACAGTCATCGACAAAAAATATTTATCGAGAGTTGTTACACTTCCGAGAATTAGGGTCTGTACCCTGTGGTAGGTGTTTACCATTCATCCGCCAGTGGTTTACGACAGGAACAGGAGGCACAATGAGATATGAAATATTTCATTTACTAAAAAAAACATGTTGAAACATTTATTATTATTCATTTTTATAAACATTTAAATATTATTTATCACTAAAGACTGCCTAATAATAATAATAAGTTAGTAGTAATAGAATATTATTATTAATGCCTAATCATAAGTAAAAATATTCTATTACTAATTATAATCACTTCAATTTATCAATAATGCTTTTTTGTATGATTAGTAAACAATGAAAGTTTATTTCTGAGCTGTGATAAACAAAAAAACTTTATTCGTTACAGCCCAAGAGTAATTATAGGAAACTTTTGGAACTGGCAAATATTGTTTACTTCAAGAACGATTTGGAGCTATAAATTTCGGAGAAATAGAATGAAAGACACGTAGAACAATAAACAAAACAGTTCTAAGTCGTAAATTAAAAAAAAATATCCACATGTATCATGCATTCGAGCAGCAGACGTAAAGATGCAGCGCAAGACGAAATCCACGCGAATGCGGGACCGGTCGTTAACCGATTGCGACAATTTCTGCGCGAACGCGGGACCGGTTGCTTGAGTGTTAATGTAAAGTTTTAAATATTACTAAAAAGCTAACATCTACAGTAATTCCTACTCACAGGGTTTTGCAGATCACCATATTTTATTCACTGTTTTATTTCATTCACAAATTCAATCTATCATTCTACCTTATTTCAGGTTCCAGACTATAGTTCCGTGGTCACCCATCCAATGGACTTGAGTACAATGTCTCAAAAATTAGACAAAGGCCTCTATCCGGACCTCATCACTTTGGAGAAAGACTTCAACCTCATGATTGCCAACTGTTTGGCCTATAACAGCAAAGACACAGTGTTCTACAAGTAATTAAAAAAATATATTTATTTAGCTATAAAGATCGTGAATCAACAAGCCTGATTGACTTCCAAGCATTTATTTATTGAATCGCCAGTTATTTGATAGAACTTCCTAGGTTTTATTTTGACTTGCTTTGTCTTAGTGTTTGTTTATTCATATGGTATTGTTCACTGTAAATAAATCGTGAAGTAATTTTTATCATAGCAGACTAAAGTTTCTCTTTAGAACCGGAAATGCTTACAAATCACTATATTATCTGGAGAGTATAATGAGGAGCCAAGCAACCGTTGATGCATGACTAAAATTATACATTTCTTTCCATGAATTATATTTCCATGAATATGCATAATACAAGATATGCTCATTATTTTCAAGGAAAGCTTGTGCGGAAAATGTTCAGTTTTATTCAAGAAACATACTCGACTCAATATAATAGTAATCGAAATTAATGCACTATTCATATGTATTTGACTCTCTAAGTGATATTTTGACATCCACAATAATTTGAAGCAGACTGCTATACCTGTATTATCAATTGTGCTTTGTAGGGCCGGCACCAAAATGATGGAACAAGGAGGTGCTCTGATAAAGCAAGCTCGCAAAGACATGATCGAAGCAGGGTACATAGAGAACACTTCAAAAGACCATGTTGCACAACCTGCCGAAAAGACTCCTATCAAAAAACAACGCGAAAGAAGACAATCTACGACCAGTCCTGTCAAAGACCATGATGCCAACGCTAAGATCGAAGAAGAACTGAATACTCTCTTGGTATGTTTACTTACAATTATCTCCACTCTCAACCTATAAGCCTATATACGCTTCTCACGGAAATAATTTCACCTTTTTTTTACTCGGCCATTCAACCTTCCTCTTTCAAAGAAAGTTTGCGGTTAGGACAGGAGTAATGGTTGAGTTATCATACTGATTGTGCTTCACTATTCTAATATGCTCAATAGATATTCAATTTTGCAGTTTTCTCTTGCAACATTACGCTATCTTTATTTTCCAGAATGAAAAGCATCCAAGTGCGGAAACAACTCAGCGGCTCTGCTACTTAGCGACTCGTTGGAAGAAGTCTTCACAGAATACGGCCTCCCCGAGGCTTGCGAGACGTCTTCGAGCTGCTTTACAAAATACTGACGGAAAGCCTACCGTTAGTGGAAGACGAAGACGACGTCGACGTGGTGATAAACCTCTTAAAATAAAATATTATATATCAAATACTGCTCGCTACGGAATCACAAAAATCACGTCACGCAGCTGTTCATTTTTTATTACCAAATCCCTGTCATATAACTGCGGACTGATTCATAAGAGAAGCCCTTCGTGCCCTAAATTTACAGTTTGTAAAGAAATTTAAGTTTTTCTATTGATCCGCTTGTTTCTCAGTTGTTCAACCTTCATTTCTTTAACAGAGAGTAGGAATAGGAAGGATAGGGTTAGGACAAGACTAATGGTGTTACTATACCTAATCTCTCCCTTTTTGGGATCGATGGGCTATGGGAAATTTTTGGTCATCACAAACCCTATGCCTTTGAATAAAAGCATTGATTGGTAGCCCAACAATGATGATCACCACAACATAGTCATTGATAAGATGCCGCTACCAAATTAATTAATATGTAACTGACCATTTTGACATGTGACTGGAGATGGCCACATTTATATTTAACTGTCACGTAGGTCCTTGATTCTACTATTTTCACAACGACAGAAGCAACATTTTTATATATAGCTTTTGTTTCTCATAGGTCCAAGTGAAATGAGCGCATCAGAAGCTGAAGAAGGAATGGGAGGAGTTGCAGGAGTCGGTGTCTCTCCCCCGGGAACTCCTCACACCCCGCAGATGTCGGAAAGAAATGAACGAACCCCAAGCAAGCACACTCCGCCATCTGTTGCCACATCTGGAGAACCGAGCCCTACTGGTATGTTATTTTTCTCAACCATACAAATATCACACACTTCTTAATTCAAAGAATTTGCTGAAAAATATATTAATATTCAAAATAACTTTTTCTTACAGGTGTCAATCGCCGCACAGCCGTTTTGTTCACTCGTAAAGCTCAATCAGCCGCTTTCAGCAACATCAAAGTCCCCCGCAGAGCAGAACTGACAGCGCTCTCGGACAAGCCTTCACAGTCTTTACCGATCGCATCCCTCACAAAGCATCTGCCAAACGGTGGCACATCTCCCTTGGACGGTATGTTGTCTAATTCCAATATTTGATTATTTAATCAAATATTGGAATCCTTTACAGCAATATTAGTCTCTAAATACTCATCAAACAGGTGAAGTACTTGTTACAACAAGCTACCAGTGAAATGACATAATTGAAATATGTTCTTATGCTGATAATTGGAAATCGAAGCCAAGCAGTTGTGCTATTTTACTGTGAAAAATTTACTAGCAATATTTTCTTTTTAAGAATTCATAATTGTATACCCTCACTTAGAATTTTGGAAGTCTGCTGACATACAACATAATCTTTCAGTTCTTGGATCTTCCCCATCATTAAGCGCCGCCCCTGTTGTTGAAAAGAAGAAAGGAAGAGGCAGACCTCGAAAGCATAACAAGGAAAAGGTCAACCAAGCAGATAAGACAAGGTATATTTTGTTTCTCTTACATCTCCTGCTTAGCATATCAACGTGTATTGCTGCATCCAAATGTGGTCAGTAGATGATTTTTTTGACTTATGACTATTTTGTTAATGAAAAATATTAATTTAAGATTGTGAAAAAGTCATTCCTACTTGCGCATCTCCACTATAAACTTGCCTCGCTTTAATAACGTTTGTCATTTTTAACATCAAGAAAAATGAGCACATGAAAAAAGCACCTACAGACGTGTCTTAAAAATAATACCAATTTTTATTGTATGTAAAAAAATTCAATATGTGTGAAACAGAATATTGACAGTATCACAATTGTCACATACAAGCTAATTTTTTTTGTTAAAATGTTGCCTGATTTACTCGGGTGTGTTTACAGTCTCTATAAGGTTTTTTATTACCACCTTATAATCACTATTGAATAAATACTTTTTATTATATAATTTGAATTGATAATAAATTCCATCAACATACATAAATTGAAAAATAAGTCCATACCAAATAGGCAATATTTTAGCAAATTACTTTTAGATACTTATTATTTATACATTTTGACATTCTCTCAACATTCACTTCAATCCTAGGCCACCAGACAAGCCCGTGAGCAGCGGCCATCGGCAGACGTCTTCGACTGCTTCTCAGACGTCGGTGCCGGCGTCATTTCTTGTGTACAGAGGGCCTCGGGATGAAGTAGGCTCCGGCGTGGACAGTGACAGCGCCCGCTCAACTGGAAGCTACACTTCCACTTGCAGCTCTTGCACACACTACGACCATGAGGGAATGTCCAGCTGCTCGGATAGTTGTAGCATTACCTCCGGTAGTGACAGGTTCGTAGCTCTTTCCAACCATGTCCATATAAAAGTATCTCAATATATTTGTCACTCTCCAATGCCTGGGTTATTATCAAATCAAATCTCAGTTGTTCCTAAGTGAAATATGCATATATAGCCACTGATTCATAGCGGTCATCCATAATACAATATTGATCTGGTGCAAAACTACATGGGACGTAGCACTACCAATTGTCTGTCAAAAAATACATATTAACCCTTTGAGGAGTATGGCCATACATGTGCGTCCAAATATTGTGATGTCTTTTATCAATTGCAAGTTCCGTATTTTTTGTTGAATAATTATAATTTCTCCAGATATTCATGCCGCACATATCTGTCAGTAATTTTAAGCAGTCGGGCTTACATTTTTTATTTGTTTCAAATTAATAAAAAAAATTTACAAAAAAAAAATTCAAAGACATTACACTTTTAATCATGTATCATACAATTTACTGTCTGTTCAACCGCTTTCTTTCTAGGAATCATTGTCAATATTGAACTATGTTTACTCAGACTGCAATTAATTTTTTAGGCTCAAACTAAAGTAATTGTTTCTAGAAAATTCATAGTGAATAAATTTATTTACATTTATTACTATGCATCTCTCAATTGTACAACTTTATTTACTACATGATATAATAATATATATTCTTTCTAGATTGAACCACAAAAAAAACGCATAATTTTATATGAAGTGTAAAAAAAAATATCTCATTTCGTAAAAAAATAGCTCACTACTCAACGGGTTAAAAAAAAAACTGTCATGTAAAAAAATGACTTAGTCAGTTGCTTCGCTTAATGATATGTTAAACATAAGTTACTGTATAGTTTAATCAATGTCCATGTGTCATATTTCGTTTTGTTCGTTAAGCATACATCTAAAGACGATCTCGCATTGTGTTGTCAGCATACTGATGGATCATCAATGATCACATCGTAAGTATGTGAGCATGTCGTGACTGATCAATCTTTCTTTTATCAGATCCAGCTGCTTCAATGACACTATGGAGTCGACCACCAACCAAACGGCCAGTGACACCGAACACAACGTAACCCGAATGTCGGGCGGCAAGATCCACCCCTCACTGCATTCGTCGTCGAGACGCTGGTCAAGTGACATGTCTGACGGAGAGGGAAGTCATCCATCGACAGCCACTACCCTTCCGCCCACTACCCCGATTAAAAACCCTCGCAGGAGAGGAAGAACACCAGGGAGACCTTCCAATAAGCCAACGCCCACTAGAGACAGCAATGAAGTTTTGGATTCGTCCAATCTGGCACCTCTGCAGTTGGTCTGGGCTAAATGCAGGTAGATAAGAAGAATTATCCAATTGTACTATCACCACTAAAAATTGACACTTAATATTATGTGGTGTTGTGGATTATTGTTATTAGATATTTCAATTAAAATAATACTAATTCATTTCACTAATAAAAACATTTTTTTTGTACTTATTTCCACAATACATTTTATGATCAGGACTGGTTTCATTCATCCCGATCCGAAACCGGTCCTGATCATAAAATACATTGTGGAATTAAGTACTTAAAAATTTCAAATTTGAAGTGTTACAATTTTGTACGACTCAACATGTTTTGTCACTAACGACCTGGGTTTCGCCTTTCGGCATCTTCGGGTTTCGGTTAATAATTCTTCAATATTCACACTTTGCATATTGCCGTAAGTTCTGTTGCATCCTTGTGATAGAATGCCTGAAGATGCCGAAAGGCGAAACCCGGGTCGTTAGTGACAAAACATGTGGAATCGTACGAAATTGTAACAATTCAAATTTGATATTGAAATTCCATCAAGCACCATCAGTCGATATTATAAATTGCTTAAAAATGTGTTTTTATTGTTTAAAATATCAAGCCTTTCCATCCAGAAGTGACAGTCAACACTTTAAAAGTCATTTCATTAGATCGATTTTTGTGACTTATTATAAATAAATTATTTCCAGGGGTTACCCGTGGTATCCTGCTTTAATAATAGACCCGAAGATTCCCAAAGGATTCGTCCACCACGGCGTGCCGCTTCCGGTGCCCCCTCAAGACGTCCTAGCCTTGAAAAAAAATCATCAAAACGAGCCTGTCCTCTTCTTGGTTCTTTTCTTCGACGCCAAACGAACGTGGCAATGGCTGCCACCAAATAAGCTCGAGCTTCTGGGCATCGAGAAATCTGTAGATCAATCGAAGCTCGTGGAGTCGAGAAAACCAACAGAACGCAAGGCGGTGAAAAAAGCTTACCAGGATGCCATGCAGTACAGCAAACAGGTTGACGGCGATCCCGTTCCACACAAATGATTGTCATATAGCTTGGGGTCTTGGCTCCAAGAAGCTGCTAATATGAGATTCCTAAGATCGTTCAAGACATGAAACAGTCGATCATCTATGGAAACCACGATCTGATACTCAGTACAAAATATTATATTGCTAATATTCAATATTTACTATTAACTTGACATGGAAAATTCGTCATTCAGCAAAGCATACGTTGCCTTACTTGACATTTTCAATGATTTTGATTGATAAAATGACCAAATTGCATTTAGCATCCGTCATCGATTAGGAATAATCGTATGGTATTCCAAAAGAGCCAAAGGAGAGTAGCACAATGATTGAAACATTTTGAACATTAAATTTGAATTGTTGCAATTTTGTACGATTCGGCATCTTCAGGTATTCCATCACACGGATGCAACAGAACTGACGAAGCGCGAAACCCGGGTCGTTTGTGACAAAACATGTGGAATCGTACAAAATGGCAACAATTCAAATTTGATATTGAAATTCCATCAAGCACCTTCAGTCGATATCATAAATTTTGAACGTTGATATAGCTTCAAAGAATGAAACTTTTCTACAAACATTTGTTGGGAATTCAGCCTATCTTCATATTTACCCAACACTACTAAATTAATTCTACTCAATTTGAGCGTAGGAAACTCTGTTTTTTGGCAGCAGAAAAAACCATGAAATAGATTTCCTGAACAAAAAGACAATCAATATTTATACAGTACACTTGCCACTATTAAAATTAAACCAAAAATTGTTTAAAAACATTGTAAAACCATCGATCCAAGTATAACCAACGTAAACAATAACTTGTAAACCTTTTTCTTGTCAATTTTTTGTCTCTGAACCGTTCAAGCTCAACAATTATATCAATTACAAGGCTTCTTTTTATTTGATAGTGTTGAAGTGTTTTTTTTTTGCATGAAAATAGGATACAGAAAAAATCTAGTTTTAAATATTTATATTTAATTTGTAAGCCGTATTTGGTAACATGCTAGGCCAATTGTTGTTTTATTAACTAGACATTGATGTATGAATGAATGGTTGTGTTCATGATATAAAACTGCTATATCAATACACAATATAATTTCTATCAATCATTCTTGATTGACTAATCTGATTGCAATTGAATATGAGTGAAGCTTGAAGTTGATTCTAAACATCCAATAAAAACAATTACTTATATTTTTACAAGTTTTATTGCTTTGCATATTATTATCTTATTTTGTATATCAGTAATGTTAATTGGTTGCATTGACCATTAAATATTTAAAATTAATTTAAATTTATTAATATATTCGAGCTTCATATGGAGATTGCTTTGCTAAGTTGGCAACAGAAATTACGCATAATTTTATTGATTGTATCATTTGCTCTGATAGTTATTTCTAAAATGATTGAACAAAATTTTTCTCAAGATATTGCTAATAAAAGTTTAAGCTCTTTGTTTTCTCTTCTTTGTTGATCAACATACTTTTTAAAATTAAATAGAGTGGTTTAGTTGAGATGTATCAATGTGTTAGAAGAAAAAATATATCCCTTTTTTTTAAGTATGTTACTGGCATATTATCTACCCCTTACAAAAAATGGTTAGTGAAATAGTATTATAAGGAATATCTTAATGTTCGGAGACATTTTCAAAATTCTTATTATAATTTACATTCATAAAATTGTTTCAAAAAAATCATTGAACAATTATTCTCATTAACAAATATCATGTCTCAAATTTTGTACCATTCCCTCGTCAAGCTTAAAAAAATCATTACCCTTAAAGAGAAAAAGAAATGTACTTTAATCAAGTCTAATTATTTGTATTAAGATATTTAACCTGTGTTTTTAAAATGCAGCACTACAATGTATTATATTTTTTTGTTTGTTAAATATAATACTGTACATAATTATGTATATAAACATGCCACTATGGCGAAACCTTGATGTTAAAATTCTTTCATTCTTAAGTATCCTGTGTTATTGTTGGCACTCTAGAACTCACAGGCGCCCAATTATCTACAAAGCATATTAAATATGTATGCCACAATTTTTCTTCACATACCAAAACTGAATTGCATCTACAGTATTATAACAGATATCCAGTGATTTTCTATTTATGGTCTGAGGTGGACAGCTTTATTTTAATTATCTTTTACACAAATTAAACAATATTATTACTGTCTTACTGAAACAGAGAGAAAAGTGTAAAACAGACAGTTTATGGGTGAAGCCTCCCACTTCACTTGAATGTAATTCTGTTTTTTTCTGCATCCTAATCAAATTTATAATTAATTGTCCACTGTCCTATACTATATTCTGAAGTAATCCAGCATATAATATATCTTTTTTAATTTGTATTATAATTATAAATGAATAAATATTGTAACACAATATTCATATGTTAGTGGTAGCTTTTTTATTAATAGGTTTATGAAGTATTTAGTGAACTTCTCTAATCTAATCTTTTATATATTTTTTTCTCATGTTTTAATATTTACATTACAGTTTTTTTTTATATATAGGAATGAATGTTCGTCTTTTGTTGAAACTACTATTTTCAAGCCCGGCCCATTCCAATGTTATTGAAAAGTATTTCTGGAATTTCGTAGATTTCCACATATTTTGTCAATAACAAACAGCCTGGGTTTCGCCTTTCTGCATCTTCCGGAATTTTATCTCACAGGTCCTATAGAACTGACCTCATTTATGTACAGATCCATGTGATATAATGGCTGAAGAATCTTGAAGATGAAACCAGGGTCATTAGCGACAGAACATGTAGAATTGTATATTTTTTTGACAATTGAATTTTATTGAAATTCCATGAGTTACCATCAGTCAATATCATAAATTATACCAAATTGTTACGGAAATGGCCTATTTCAACTGTCACCTTCAAACTTGACTTGACACCACAATTATATGTCAAAAGATTTTTCATCCACAGTAAAACAAATTAGTGTCCCTTTTTTGTATTTTAACCATTTTTAAACTGTTTTTTTTTAAATTTAAAATGCAACTTTTTATAATGTCTGTATAAGAATTCATTGCTGCAAAAAATGTGTTTTTGGGATTAGCTGTTCTTGAAAATAATAGTCTCTATTTTCAGCATTGTACACATTTGAAATTCTGAGATATAAGTGTTACCCCATTATAAGAAGTTATCAGAAATCCAGAACAAACAAAAAAATACATCCAACATAATGTGATCATTGAGTTATGTCAGAAATATTAGTTTTTATAGAAACCATGGTGGATTTTTCTGTGTCTAATACATAAAAATACTATACAAATCATAATTTTTTATCAATGAATGCATATGAAAATATTTTTTTTATTTTTAATGAAAAGAATTTCAATTTAAAGAAATTTATGCATGTTTTTCCTTAACACGTTGGATGCTGAAAACGCACCTAGTGCATAATCCAATATATTGAAGGAACGCTGATCAATCACTTATCGCATCAAGAGTTACTATATGTTTGTCTGATGCCAAATATCGCAAAGTGATCGCTACAAGCCATCTTATATAAATGTAGCATATCATAATAAATTGTATTACATGTGTAAAGTTTCCAAAGTACATGTGTACGCGGTATGCATTGTTTCGCAGTCAACGTGTTAGAAAACTCATACTTATTTTTAAATATCAATAATCTAAACATCACAAAAGTATTTTTTTTTTAAATGATATTACACGAAAACTAAAAAGCTGTTGAAATTTGTAAAGTATTATACATATTTTCTAACTTCTGCACAGAAAATGTGTCTTATATTTTTGACAGCGATTATAAAACATACTCTGAATTAAGATATTGCAAAATATGTAATAACATGCATCCTATAATTAGAGAAATATAATAGTTTGAGTAATTATACATTTTGGTGTAAGTAATACAACACTGTTTGCCGGAATGCTGATTTTGTTTCAATAATATCTATCTAGTTTCATCTTTTGTTGACAATTATTGTTTTGGGTGTCATAATACAGGAATAAACATATTTGTTTGTAATTTAAAATTATTCAACATAATTATGAATATTAGTGAATATTTTGATACTGTTTGTATATATTGCCTTATTTCTGATAAATATGTAGATTATGATATTTTGTTTACTGTACAAAAGTTACTGAAGATTGTTACTATTTATTATTGTTCAAGCTTATTTACATGTTTTCCCTGTTCCGTTACTTTTTTTTTTTTTGAGTCTATGGTTGCCAAAATGCGACTTAAACCAAAAACTTGATAATTGAATTGAACAATAAACTCTGATTTATGATTGAATAGTTCAGTATAATTATTTCATTTTATTTTTCGAAAAACCTTTTGAATCACTGACAAACTCTTCATTCAAACAAGCCAGATTTAAAAAAACACCTTGCACCGAAATATTTCCTTAATAGTTAAAAGTTTCCTGATTTCTGAATTATTAAAGAAGATAATTGCAAAATTGAATCACCCGGGTGTAACCATAATTATGGTAAAGGATAGACGTTGATTTAATAATGAAGACGGATAATTTTTCTCTACACAAATTTATATAACTATTATTAGATAAGAAAGTTGGCACGAAACACTACCTGTGATAATATGTTTAATTTCTTTTCGACCATCTCTGTCCTAATGTGAAGCATATAAATACTAACCAGAACATCTTAACAATTGCCCTACCTTTTTTAGTGATAACATTAACTAGACTAGGAGATATTATTAACAACACGAAATCTAACCTTTTGGATATAATTAAATATCTTTAATATCCATATTGGTATTCGAACCTATGGCCCCACAGACTGAACAAAAGCCTAACAGTATAGACTACTCGGTTACAATGAATAGCATCTGTTGTCTAGATTGAACAGCTTGTTTATGAAAAGTATTTGTGAATTATAACTAATATATCAATTCTATTATCTATCTGGTACCTTTTTGATGTCAACTATATCCCTACTTAGTTTTTTTTTTTTTTTTAAGTTTAAGTTCGAGTTTTAAGTATTGGAGGCAAGTAAATAGGTAAGAATATTTTTTCAATCATTTTTTTTTTGGATGTTTTTATATACAGTGCATGTCAACATATTTTCATTATAATATGCAATTTTCAAAAATATATAACTATCATTATTTTTTGATTCATAATGATATCACAAGGGTATTGTTAGTGACGTCATGACTATGATGTTCCATAAATTATCATTAGTCCATTCCATAAACAATATACTTGTAAACCATTTTGTAGTATAGTCGTAATCACCCCATAATATTTTTACTGTTTCGTGTGAGTGCCCTGATAGCTTTTCAACATTATTTTAGCCAAGGAATATGTTATGTCATTTTAAAAATACATGGTGCTAATACTATATTGTTTCTAACTTAACTAATAACTTTACTGAGTTTGTTATAATTGGCGTTAACTTAAAGTTTTTTGAAAAATCTTCTGTATTTTGAAATGATTAAAATGTTTCATTACTATAAGTTATTATTACCTACATACTTGAAAAAATATTTTTAAATAAATAAGTTCGTAGCTCTTACAATCGGCCGTTTTCAATTTCCGCCTTTTGAAACGGTGACCCATAGACAGTAGTGAGCGAATTCAAATTTCACGGCATTGGCGCGACATTACATACCTACTAACGAAACAACAATAGCCGCAATTTGGAGTTTTATAATTTCTTTTCTAACGCTGTTTTTAAATTATTACGTCGAAAATGTCACTTGTTGTGAGTATATAATTTTTATAAACGAATTTGTATCTTGATTGTCAAAACTCACGTGCCCTAACCTACTATAACGGCTTCTCAACTATATGCGCAGCTGCAAAGAATTCGCTATTGTTTTCTCGATGTTTTTCAGATGAACCCTGAGAATACCGTCGAGAATGTTGTAAATGGTGAAAACGGTGAGAACGTTGCTGGAGAAACAGAGCACGATCCTCAATACGAACCTATTGTTTCTTTACCTCTCGTCACAGTTTCAACAAACGAAGAAGATGAAGTCGAGTTGTGCAAAATTCGAGCACGACTTTATCGCTTTGATAAAGTTGACCATGAGTGGAAGGTTTGACATTTTATACATATATATTATACATATTATATATCATTTTATGAATATTATATATAGTTCGTCATGTTCTTTATCGCAACGCTTTGAAACTTTTAGATGTATTGCAAAATTTTATTAAGATATAAAACCAATGCCCTTGAAGTATTTTATTTTTCAATTCAAACAATCTATGACATTTAATATCAAAATTCTGTTTATTTATCGTACTTAGTTTGATTCGCTTAACATCTTCGGACTAATTTCGTTTTGGACTACCTGTCATTAAAAAAACATGATTCCCAAAACAAATAGTCACTGCTTCAAAAAATGGTGACACTTGAAGGCCAATTTAATTTTTCATAACTATCAAGAAATTAAATTTATAAAACCCTAATCGGTAGTACAATTTTATAAATCTTCCGGATTATTAAAAAACATGTTCCCTATTTTCCAAATTAAACACATTTTGATAACATGCCATGATTCCATACAAAATTTCAACAGAATGGCAAAAAAGCAGTTACCAGATTCCGATTGGACAGCCGGTATAGTAAATTTTTGCCAATTTAAGACTCTTAAGTCCGTTTCCAGGAGAGAGGCACTGGAGACATCAAACTCTTGCATCATCTTGAAAATAACACAGTTCGCGTTGTGATGAGACGAGACAAAACACTGAAGATTTGTGCCAACCATTTCATCACGAATGACCTTCAACTAAATCCCCACATTGGCTCCGATCGTGCATTCAACTGGACAACGTTTGGTGATTTTGCTGATGAAACTGCTAAACAAGAATTCTTAGCTATCAAATTTGGAAATGTAGAGAGTGAGTTATGAAATTTTATTGATTGAATTGGTATTCACTTGGTAGAACTCCATTATAACACGGTGAAAAAAATAGCAATGTATTTTAGTTCTACAAAATTATATTTTAAAATATATTTGATAGCTATTCCGGCTCACGCCATCGTCAGAACTATGCTTAAACTAACATTTGCTTATCTATATATAGCTGTATAGAAAAGGTACTCACAATAAAACTAACAATTGTAAATTCACCATGTTACGAAATTTTGTTTATCAACATGCCATAAATATTACTTTTCTGTAGTGCTCTTATAAAATTTGGTCAGTTTTTTTTTTTCAGTTCAAAAATCCACTATTTAGAGTGATCGCACTACCGGACTGAATGAATCTACAAAATTTCATGTATTGCTTGATGAAATTCTTTACATGACCATGTGACACTAAAGTTTCTTTATGGCCATATTACTGTATGTATATATGCAATCGGCTGCTTGACCTGAGTGTTGATTCATGATAATTTCCTAACTACTTATTCATATTATCTGGGTAAAAACAGATGTACATTTTTTTACATTTATGATATTCCAAAAGATTGTCTAAGCGTGTTCACCAGGTGATATCTAGTTATGAATTATGGAATAGTTTGATAAATTTGATTCAATTGACCAACATTTAAATTTTTTTTTAATAATATTTATTTCTTATAGATGCTACTATTTGGAAGACGAAATTCTTAGAAGCCCAAGAAATTGTTAAAACAAAATGCAAGCTTTACAACGGTGATGTGTCTAACGAGTCTGTGTCGGATCAGTCAGACGATGAATCAGAGCAAGACAAGAGCACAGATTCATCTGAAAAGAAAAAAGTGGAATCTGACAATGAAGAAAAAAGTAAAAATGAAAAATCAAACGATGATGGAGGAATCGTACTGAAGCTCTCTGAATTAACAGTGAATAAGGAATTGAAGGAATCTGATACTAAAGAATAGTGTTCTTATTAGTCATTCACTTTATAATACCCATGCTATGGATATAATTTTAAATGTCAATGTGATTTTTTTATGCATAATTTTACTAGATAAGATATTCCTGAGATATAAATTTCATTCTTTGACTCCTTCAATATGGATGGATTCTTTTTATATTGGTAAATAAAAAAGTTTCAGAAGATTGTAGTCATTGGGTTTTGGAATAACGCTAAATATTTGGCGATTCAATTTGTCCATTTATTTTATTTAATCAAATGTGTTTCCTAAACAGTAAATATCCTCCACCCCAACTGTATTTCATTTATATCTAAATGCAGGCCATTGAAGTAAAGGCATCCACAGAATTTACTGAAGCCTAGTCTACTCCTACTTTTAAATTTTATACATAATTCCATGTAACGCAGTCAAATATTTAAAATTATTTGCATTATTTGAATAACTTGAATTGATTCAATATTGACATTATATAGCTTTGACAGATAACTTACACTATTTGTGTTCAATAAAATAACTAAGTACTAATAAATAAACATTTCTACCATCAGGATATAATAGAAGTGTGGATATATATCGAAGGCACTTGGCTCCCTAAGTGAAACCAACTCTCGTATCCCCCTGAATATGTTTCAGATTTCATTGACTGGTCTCACATTTTTTCCATTGATGAATTAGTGATATTCTAAAACCCAGATGCAAATATCCATAAAGATTGTGATATTTTTCAGAATCTCTACAATAGTATTGAATACTCAGTTTTATTATTTAGTTCATTTTGTCATTCCTTATTTTGACTCTTCATTCCAATTTTGACGATTTTTCTATGTGAAATGAAAAGAAATTAAAATCTTCCAGTACCATGGCTCAATATATGATTAAAATTGATACCTTTACATCCTACTTGCAAACTGGTGACATGTTTTGCTTATTTGAGAGCATCTATCTATCTTCAGAATTCATTTATTCATTTTCTGCAGGTATTGATTTTAATCTCTTATTGTTACTTTAAATTATGGGAAAATTTACCATTTGTCATGCATAGAAGACAAGAACTACTAATGTTACTTGCGCATGGGACAAATTCCTAAAGGCTTCCCTTGTCATGCTAAAAAACCAGGGATCAGAATTAACATATATGTTAGACATGAGTGGAATAACAAAGTAATCAATTTTATATCTAACCAATTTCTGCAATACCAGTGAATTTATTGTAATAGCTTGCCATGTTTTTGAATATGAATTAAAACGTTCAAAATATTTGCAAATACTTACACATTACTTCATCTTTCTTTCGTGAATAGAGATGCTGTTTATCTATTGATTCTATCATTGCGTTACTTCAATTGTTTTGTGTAATATTTTTTCTCAATCTTGCTTCTCGACCACAGGTGTACTATTCTATATTTATGAATTAATTGATTTTTTACATTCAGTGGTAATTTTTAATGACACACTTTGCATGTAAATAAATTCGATTTATAATTTTTTTGACAAACCAGTGGTGCATTTAACTTTTGTTATAAGTAAATTGTGATTATTGGCTATTGTTCTGGAATATATAGAAAGATAAATTGAAACAGATTGATTTGATAAGATTTTTTTCTAGAATAAAAAGTCAAAATGCATGATGAATACGTCTGTATAAATAAAATTATAAAAGCAGCCATTACTATTTTTACATCATTTTCATGTAATAGTTGATAAAATTTACATAAGAATCTGAATAATTATTATAAAATGTGGTTGAAACTCATCTAAAAATATTTTACTAAGACTGCATTGTAAACATTGCCTGGATGTGTGAAAATAAAAAAATAAAAAATATTTCATCCATTTTTGTAGTTTTATTGCGCAAAAAAAAAAATATCTTGCGCTGTATCATGATGAGGTAAGTGAATTATTTTGGTGTCTGGGAAATACAATTACATTTCCTTTTTTATGATGTAAATTAACACACGGATGAAATTTAAGATATTCATATATAAAAAACCATTAACACAACAAATAGAAAAGCTGCCAAATAAAAAGGTTTGGTGAAACTTTCATGCAACAAACTGCAGAAGGTGAAGGAATGTGTCAGTTAAGATTAAGTGTGATATGTATGAAAGTAGAAGAGAAAACCCTGATATATAAATTAATATCTGGTCAAATGTGCAAATTGTTGAAAACATCCTATTCATGTACAACATGGGTTTTATTGCTTATGAACAACATTATACAGATAGTCGAAGCATATCTTTTGCATCCAAATTTGAGTCAAAATGCTCTTCCCCGTCAAATGCATTTGACACTGATGTTTGCTATATATGCCACTGATTTACACAGCAGTCAGATCAAAAAAACAGATGCATTAATTACTTCCTTCAACATGTTGAAATTGTCAATTACAACCCAACACATTACTGAAAGCCTATACTTTTACATAACGTTCACGCACATTAGTCCGCTATACTGAGATTCAGCTGTATACAATACAGACATTCCCGACACCAACTTATGGATCAATTAATATTATTATGAAATTAATTCTTTTCTATCCATCCATATTTTCAAGGTAGGATGCGTGTTACGCCACACCCATCAAATCATCAACCAAGCAAGGCTCTTGAATTCGAACATATTTACATTTGGCTGTAAATTTTATCAGTTACATTGAGGCTAAAATTTAAATCACTTATTATCTTTCACCTTTTTCATCATTCGAAAACTTGGTCTGTCGAGCAAGACACATCTTTTTTGATTTTTGCTTACACTAACAATTTTAACTCGCACCAAAAATATTGAAACTTGTGTGTCTTTCCAATTTCATAATTTGAATTCAATTAAAAACAGAGTTGAATGATCGATAATTCAGTGTTTTAAACGGTTGATTACATAGAAAATGTATATCTATAATATAGAAAAATGAATTGAAAGTATAAAAAAAGTATGAAAATAGTTGGGTTAGTCCCAACATTGGAATGTAAAACAAGTTGGAATTGGTTAAAACAATTTTTCATACTTCCGAGAGCCCTGCTCTTTTACCTTGTACAGTTATCCCTGAAACACTAAGCTTAGACAAATTTTATCAATACAACTAATACATTGAAAATACTTTTGACTAAAACAATATAAAAGAATAATAATAGAGAATGCAGTAGCAACAGTGACATTTGTTTGTAAGAATGTGACAATATTGAAAAATAAATTAAAGGAATTTTATAGTAAAAAAAAAGAAATGGTTACTTCAACAAGAGATTTAACCTTTGATGGAGAAAATTTATAGTGGCGCATTGACACTGTAAGCTACAGTAAGAGCCTAAGGGACTGCAATCTTCAATGTAGCTAAAAGTATTACCTTTAAGTATCTCATGAGTTAAAAATGTACCTGTGATAAAAACTTTTTTTAAGAAATAAAGAAAACAATTTGTCACAAGCAAAATCACAATGTACAGCAAAATTCATATTCCCAGGAATAAAACATAATGTCCAATGTCAACGATAGCAAATTTTATTAATTTAATCAGTTCAGATATTTTGCACTATAAAAATGTTTAAAGAAAATAAGAATATAATAAAATTTAATCCTACAGAATATTTCTTTCACCCTTGCCTTATTTTTATAAATGTAATTGTCTATAATTTATCTATATATATATATATATATGGATGTATTCACTGTAGAATCGCAAAAGATCAAGGATGGCCTACAGTTACACACTTAAGTTTAATGAAATATGCCAATGATATCGAAAAAATAGGCCTCCAATGAATTTAAATTTTGATAAAAAAATAAATAATTTCACCACTTCTCTTATAAATTATATGTATTAAATCACAACTCATCGATGATCTGTTCTTCCTTTTTTATATTGCTAACGAAACTTTGCATGACATTCATTTTGGTGTATAGCTCCTTCTTTTTGTCTTCAGAAATCTTTTCATCAAGCAATTTGGCAACTCTCCGTTTTTCTGCATTAACAAATGAATCTCCCTTGTCGATAATTTTCTGCATTATTAATTTATAAATGTTTGCTGTGGCCAATAGCTGAAATAATCAGAAAATTATTTAAATTAATTCATTAATTCAATGGCGATGAAATGGGATAGTGAATCTTCAAAAAAGAAACAATGAAAAAATCTTTAAAAAAAGAACAATAGAAAACAGTTTAAAAGAAAAACTATGGTCTTTAGTTTGAATAATATTTAAGTAAATAAAAATTACTCTGAGTCCCGTTTAAAATAATATCCAGATTGACTGACCGGTTTAGGATAAGTAGGTAACACACAGTAAACCATTGTATAGGGTCTGGGGCGACTATCGTCCCTCGTGTCGATGTTTAGAAGGGTTTGTGGACCTTCTATCGTCCAAACCCTGCTTGATTTGGCCGAACAATACAGATCGAGGTTTAACTCAGGTTGGTAAATAAATATTTAATAAATACTGGTTATAAAAATAAGTGAAAAAGAGCTGTAAATTGTTGTCAAATTACTAATGTGTCAGATATACATGACACTGTGCTCTTTTTTATTTGAATAATATTTACGTAAAATTACTCTGATTTAGAAGCAACCACTAACCTCTTTTTCCAATCCAGCGATAGTTTCCTCTGCTTTCTTCAAAAGTGTTTTCTGTTTCTGTTGGTCGGCATCTAAAAATTTAAGGGCTATCTGATCTAGCTTCTGAATGCACCCTGGCAAACTCAAATGGATACCTGCTCTATCTTTCACGAACTTGCGAAGGTTTTCAGTTGTAAAAGGAATTTTATCAGAAAAAGATATTGGATCCTTTCGATCTTTGAGAAATAGTTTAACGACCGGAAAGTCTTCTTTGGTCATACCATAACGCTTCGCAAGTTCTTCATTGTCTTTTTCGCCGTAGTCCTTTACGCCCACCTCCGCCACTAGCAAGTTTTCTGCAGATTTGGCATCCTTAGCTAAAACAGCGTACGCTTCATGTTTATCACCGTAAGGAAAGGCCACATCGAATTTAACCAATGTTGCGTAAAATTTATTTAGGAGTTTATCAAACGTATACTCATCGAGCTCCACACAACCGCTTGATGCGGATATTGGGACTATGTTCAAAAAACAAACGATAGCTGCTAGAATAATGGTTATATACGTCATCGTATATGTTTTTAAGTATTAATATAAGTTAATAGCAAAACAGACCAACTACCGGCGCCTATGACAGATATTTTTTGGTAGTTTGTTTTTTTATGATCGAAATAAGTTTATTTTATAGCCCACTAGTGAGAAATTTTTACGGCCTTCAACGTGCCAATTTTCATAGATATTTCCAAGTACACGTTATGGTAATAAAAGATAAATGTGGTAAATACGAATGAAAAATAGGACATTCTCTTATTTTATACAATGGGATTTGTATGCCAAAAATCCTTTCTTATCAAAAATCTTTCACTCGACGCTCAAAAACAAAAAAAAAGTATAGGGATAGGAATACCATATACAATAGCATTGGTCGGAACCTTTTTTGGATTTCGGACCATAAATGGATTAAGATGTAAAAAAAATTATTCGACGGACCATCAAATGGACTTTTGTATTAAATACTATATATTTAAATATAAGTGTAAGTTACATTTTAAGCCATTTGTGTTGAAGTCTGAATTGCTTATTTATCAATATTACAGCGTATTGCTTCGGGGATTTCTCACATTCTTTTAAATATATTTTTTTGACAAGTAGTCAGATTTCTCTGCGGACCACCAAAATTTCTTCGCGGACCACCAGTTGCCTACCGCTGCCGTATAGTATAATTGTCTATGAGTTTTGTGAAAGAAAATAAACCAATGTCAACGTTGTTAATATAAAAATACTTGTTTGTTTACAATATGAAAAGAAATCCAGCCAAATTCGTTGGAATGGAGAAATTGAGTTCTTTATCTAGTGAATTTGCGGAAAATGTGTGCAGGGGATGTTTGTTTGTATCTCAGGATGAATTCTCTCCCGCCGATGACAGAACGTTAAACTATTTTATAGAAATATCTAAAGTAAACGTAAGTTGAATTAAAACGCGAATAGATAAACGTAACAAGATAAATATGCTCTAAAAATATTACCCTTTTTTTACCTGAGAATTATAACTGCACACGGTAATCAAAGATACCGGTTATTTACACGAAATACGTGCATAATGTCGGTGTTTGAACAAATTATCATATGTATGCTAAGAACAAACAGAGCAAATTAGAAATATGTAGACCATTTTTCCCAATAATATTAGGTATACTACATTGAAACCTCGATTCCACATTTTTCAAGGGACCCTTAAAAAACAGCAAACATTACTGGAAGTGAGGAATGCGAGAAAGCCTCAAATAATAAAATTCTAAAATATTTAAAAAAATATATAGTCCTTCCCCCTTTTATTTCCATAATGTTATATTTCAAACATTAATATTTACCAATTTATGAGAGGGTTATATCAATTAAATCTTAATCATTGAAATAATCAAATGGTGTTTGAAACATCTTGTGAAATTGTTTATTAAAGTCTCAAAACATTTTAACGATATATATATTTCATCATTAATTTCTTTGGTTAACAAATAAGATTTAATGTGCTCAAACTCACAAATTGTATTGCATAGAAAGGTTATCTCCCAAAAATCGGCGAACGGTTAATGAGGGGTTATTTAGCATTGTCCTTATGGGTGTTTGGCGGGACTATAAAAAATGAATGATCCGTCTGGGAAAACGTATTATGGAATAACGGTTGATCGGGTTTCAACTGTATTTGGTTTTTGGTGATTCTATTTGGCATCAAATATTTAAAAAATGACATTATTTTTAATAGCTTTAGTATTTTTTCAGGAATAATAAGAGTAGCACGTAGCTAAGCATATTTCTCAATATATCGAATTTGCGGGTCAGCTTGTTAGCGAATTAAAGCCTCTGTGGAAATTCAACAGCATCAAATTGATATTTTTGTAAACTCTTCTAGGTAGCGAATGATTCTCCTTTACCTCGAAGATTCTGTATTGACTGCCTAAAGAACATTAATCAGTTAATAAAGTTTAAAAAAAGATGTCAGCACTCCAACAATATTCTGTCTCAATTTGTTCGGACAAGCCATAGTCACCATGGTCAGGTTGGTAGAATTGTGTATTTATATATATATATTATTTTTATGTCTTAAAACTTACACTAGTTGTCTGATTTTATTTTCATAGTTTGATTTAAATGATCTACGTGAAGAGAGAATGAAATACTCTGAAGAAAGCAACACATTGACACTTTCATGTATGTTGAAAATTGAATGTCGTGAAACAAATGAAATTAATAACCAGCTTTGTGTCTTTACTAATAACATTAAAAATTCAAATAAAAACAATCTCTTTCCTAAAAAGACTGATAATATAGATCCAACAAATATAAAAGCAAATTTAGGCTTCAATATTTCTCGGAGTAACACACCTAATTCTGATGACCTAAATCTAATTGAACTCGTAAATAATTCATGTCCAGAAAAAAATTATAATAATATTAGTGACAAGTTCTATGTCATGGATTCTCTACAATCAAAAATGGGTAGCTGCTTAAATTCGAATTTACCTTTTCAAGTATATGTAGATGATAATATGGCTGTAAAAACAGAATTGTCTAATGATTTCGATGCTTGTGATAATTTCAACGGCAATTTTAATTTGAATCTATCATCTGCCAGTATAAAAAGCGAATTTTCAGACACCGAAAATGAAATTTTACGACAGTTAGGCAAGAGAAAGATTTCGAAAAAGGTAACATCATTGAGTTCTAGAAGGAAATCTGTAAAATTGAAGTCTAATAAAAAAAAAGGCCGAACCGTTACGCGCAATAGGCTGACAAAAAAAAATGTAAAAGATGGTGTTGAAGAATTAGAGAGATGCCTCAGTAATGTTGGAAAGTCCTGCGGTAAAACACTCGCCAGTGATATTCCAAGGAAACCTCCTGAGAAGAAGGCACGGAAGATTTATTACACTTTCGATGAGTCCAGCGTCAATATTTTAAAGCCTAGTGTCGATGAGCAGTTGCAAGAATTGGACGAAGCAAGAAAAACTAAGAAGTATATAGAAGCACAATACAAATGTCACTCATGTGCCAAGTGGTACACTTATGAACATAGCTGGAAATCTCATTTAGCTAGACATGAAGAGGTGAGTGAAGAATTTCATCTGTTTATGTAAACTTACTTTTGTTAAGTTTAATCCAGTGGTCCAGTGGAAGAAAGTAAAATTATTAATCGGTATCTTAAAGACATTATATATTAGGTGTAGTAAAAAGTCCTGACATTTTTTTAAATGAAACTAAGTGTTTTTTTTTAGTATTTTTTTTTATCTTTATTTATAAAAAGTAATCTCCCTGTCTATCTATAACCTTCTGCTACCTATTAGACAAGTCTAAAATCCATTTAGTAAAAAACTTTACTGATTTGGAATTAAAATAGTCGGAAATAGCGTTTTTCACGTCATTTTTTGTTTGAAATTTTTATCCCTAAAATTTTATTATAATAAACGGAATAAATGGTAATCCAATTGTGCTAGATCTGGTAAATAAAGTGGAAGCAATAAAGTTGTCCAACCCAACTCCTGGATTTTTTCCCAGGTCATATTCGCCACATGCGGTCGCGCGTTGTCGTGTAGCAGGGATAACATTGAGTCCATTTATCCTGCCCGGCCTCTTTCTTGTCAAAGCTATACTTAATTTGTTTAATTGGTCACAGTATACTTGTGCCGTCATAGTTTCACCATATTTTAACACTTCATAATGAATTATTCCTTTGAAATCCCTCCAAACACAAAGTAAGAGTTTTTTTGGGTGTAAACCAGTTCGAGGGGTCGGAATTGGTTGTTGTCCACGATTTAGATATTGTTTTTTCTTCGATATATTCGTATACCCACTTTTAATCTCCGATTATCAGGTTTAGAAAAAATGGTCATAAAATGTGTCTTTTTTGCAGCAATTGGCACGCGCTTAGTCGCTGCGCCTTGTTCCGATCGCTCAACGTGTGTGGCACCCATATTCCTACTTTTCGAATTTTTCCCAGCCTTTTCAGGTACTTCTGTGTTATGGACCATTTAGTACCGACTATATTGGACAATTCTTTTTTTGTTAGCATAGGATTTTTTTCTATTTCAGCTTTCAGGGCGACTTCTTCCACTGTTTGAGTTCGTTCACTTTGAGGGTAATTTTCAATGCATAAATTGCCAGATTTAAATTTTTAAACCATCTCTGACATTTACGAACCCTTAACACGTCTCCATAAACGTCGCAAATGTTTTTAGTGGCGACGACTGCACTGTTCTGGGTGTTATATTGAAAAAGCATGCAACCGCGCAGATGTTCTTATGAAGGGCAAAGGTCGGACATTCTGTTTGGGGTGAATGAACATTTTTTTTTTCTATACGGAACGTAACTTGAGATGTCACACAACACGAAAAAAAATATTATTACATCTTATTTAACCAAGGCCCGAAGCCGACCGATTTTAAGACACGCGTTTGAAAAAAGCATCAGGACTTTTTACTACACCTAATATATAACCTAATATTCATATTTTGAATACTATTTTCATAAATCAGTGTAACTCGATAGCAAAATGCACCATAATCACTGGTCCCTGCTGGCTGGGCGTTAAAAGATTAATAATAATTACTGGGATAATGCTCGTCTTTTGTAGTCTGCTGGAGAATATGTGTGCTGGATCTGTCAGCAGCGATATGCTACAAGCAATAGCCTCCGCAGTCACGAGCATGTTCACAAGGAGAGACTACAGTGTAAACAATGTGGCAAAATCATGTGCGGGAGATCGGCTATGTCAGAACATGTCGCCAGACACACGGGGACCGCCCTCACTCCAATTTGTAATATCTGCGGAAATATCAGCATGTAAGTGAGATTATGTGGTCATCATATGCTCTGAATAAGAAACATGTGGGTTATGAAGAGAAATAAAATATTTATTTGTTCAAATACAGTGTACTCTCGTTTAGTCAAGTATTTCGGAATTTGCGGATTATTCGTGCCTGAAAATAAATATTTTTTAATTCAAATATAATCTGATTGATTTTTTTTCTATAATAATTATGAGACGCATTAATGAATTGCGATCTTGGATTTTTATCCAAAGTGTGAATTAGTGAATTATAACTTTTCCAGGACCATGACAAGTTATTACAAGCATATGAGGACTCACAAACCACAGCCTTTGGAGTACAAATGCACTTTCTGCCCCAAGACTTTCCAATATTTGAATAGCCGTAATGATCACATAGCGTAAGTGACAATCCATACTCTTCTCGCATTATATTTATAAATGTACTTCCACAACACAGTTTATACCAGTCATCTATAATTCACTATTGACGCAAAGGTATGTTGACATTAATTTGTAACAGCTTACACTGAATTGTAGGGAAAAACAAATTTTGTGAGATTATGACATTACATATTATTTATCGCTATTTGATAATTTATGCTTACATTTACGAGGGAGCGAACAAAAATCGCTTTCATCACTAGATATATCTGACACTTCTAATATGTTGGCAACTAACCATGTCTTATTTTTATAATTATTATCAAAATCGTTTGAATATTTACGTATTAAAAAATCTGTTATCTTCTTTTGCATTTTTTGTTTCGCAATTGTTTTATATAATTTTTTATATCTTTTTGTATCTTCATGTTCATTATTAGGGTCTTCACTGTTGCTGCAATTTGTCAATTTTGCAATCAGTTCATCGTCATCCAAAGGGGTTTCAGTTAATAATTCTTCAATATCTGCACTGCATATTGTTGAACCCTTCCTTATCAATAGCATGTGATAAAGTTACAGTTTAAGAAAATCCTACTTTTTTTTGTTTTAATGTGGAAATCCGCAGTCGCTTTAAGGCATAAGAAGAATCTGTAATACAATTCATAATGGTTATAGTGGGCTACTTATATCTCTAGCCTAGTGGTTAATGTCTTATTTAGTTACGGTGTCAACTGGTTGGAATCCTAATATACTTAAAAATAATAAATGTAACTGAAACAAAAATTGTATTATATAAACATATTAACAAATAGAAATAAATAAAATAGTAGCAAAGCGACACACCGGTGAGTTTTAGGTTAAGACGAGTTAAATTTTATGTTCATAAAATACACAATTACTTCAAGTTTATTGATTGAATTGGCATTCACTTGGTAGAACTCCATTATAACACGGTGAAAAAAATAGCAATGTATTTTAGTTCTACAAAATTATATTTTAAAATATATTTGATAGCTATTCTGGCTCACGCCATCGTCAGAACTATGCTTAAACTAACATTTGCTTATCTATATATAGCTGTATAGAAAAGGTACACAACACATCTTCTCTCCTGTTACAACGGCCTAGCTTGTTATTTTAACACAATGACACTAAATTTTCAAAATTCTAAATGAAACAATAGGTGTCTATGACAATAAGATTATGTGTGGGACGGAAGTGGTCCTTATGGAAGCAAATCAGACCACCCCTTTGTACAACGGCTGGACAAGTGGCGATACTATTATGTTAGTTTGTTCGTTAAGAATCCTTTGTGATAATTGGTGTCTATTGATTTCCAGCTGTTCCAAAGCCGTCATTCTCCGACCCTTACTACAAAGATGCAAACATTTAGGGGCTGAGTTTGAATTTATATTATGTGATTCATTAATAACGTGATTAGCGAATTGTGAATCTGTTTTTTTATTATTGAATGATCTTACATGTTCCTTAGCTCGAGTAGATATACTTCTACCTGTCTGTCCGATATAAACGGATAAACATGAGCCACAGGACATTTTATAAATACCGCTTCTGTCCAGTTTATTGATTTTATCTTTGCTATTTTTAAGATGTCTGCCTAAGTTATTGTTGACCTTGCCTAGTTCTGACAATGGCGTGAGCCGAAATAGCTATCAACTATATTTGTTAAAAATAATTTTGTAGAACAAAAATACATTGCTATTTTTTCACCGTGTTAATAGTATATCTCTTCCATGCTTCCACGTTCGTCAAGTTTTTTTCTTCTATTGAATCCAAAATATAAAGGAAAGCTCGTTTTGAGTAATAGATCTTAAATTTAATACCCTGATCTAATAGTTAGATTAACGAAGTTGTATTTGGAGGTAAAAATAGTAATTTAACCGTTAGAATGCTACGCGGCGCAAAAGCGCTGCGATCGTTTGTATCGAAAATTGCGGCGCAGCGCAAAAGCGCTGCGAGTTTCAGTGTGTTTTCGGTGCTCCGCGGGAGTGCACGTACGCTAACCTCGCGCGTAATTTGTAATGAGAGTGCATTCTTATACATTTAAAAATAACTTTTATCGTTTTTTATATTATTTTAAAATATCACTGCTCGAAACCATCGTAAGGGAAACAAATCGATATGCTGCACAGTTTTTGGCCTCGCACACTGTATCGGATAATTCTCGAGCAAAAAAGTGGACGCCGACAACAATATACGAAATGAAAGCCTTTATTGCTGTCATACTCGAAATGGGAATAACGAGAAGGCCAACAATTAGTAGTTATTAGTAGCTATTTGTGCGGCAAAACATAATTGTTGAGCTATTTTTTTTGATTTTTTATTTTCTAAAAGAAATAAAATACAATAATATTGATATCACTTTATGTTTAATAAACATTAATAAACAATAAACATTTTATCTTTATAATGCAAAAATAATTAATAAAATTGATTGATATTTGTCTAAGTTAGAGTGTTTTATTTGACACCATTATTTTTTCCTCTAAATTAATCAATATGTGTATAGCAATTTTCATTTATTTTTGCCAAAATTGCTTAGCACTAAAACGGTTAATATTTGGATGTCATGTATTTTTTTGAACCGTGTAAAACGATAGTTGGGTGTACTATTCCCACAATGTTCCTATTATTTAAAATATGCCTTTCCCACCAGTAAGTGACAGTAGACATCTTAAAAGGAATTTGTGATTGTTTTGCAGTGTTTTCGTTTGCGCTGAAAATATTTAAAACATTTTATTTTGTTATCATAAATTGATTGGTATTATATGAAAATATAAAAATGCTACAATATAGTGCTTTCAATGGTGACAGGTGTCATTAATTGCTCTTTGATTTCTGATGACACTTAAAAGGCATAAACGCTTAATGCAGGTCTTCAGTAAAACAAACTGTTTAAGTCGTGAAATATATAAATCACAAATTTTTTCAGGCGTGCGCATACTGGCCGGAAAGATTTCATCTGTAAAGTTTGCAACATGAGTTTTGTGAACCGGAACGGGTTGCGTTCTCACTCTATCACTCACTCGGATCGTAAAGATTTCTACTGCGTGGAGTGTGACAGGAGCTTCAAGACGAAATCTGCCCTCACCAAACACCTTAACGTTACATCCAGTCATGGGGATCCCACCAAATTAAAGTAGGGAGTGTAATTCTGGCTTCTTGTTTTTTTTCAGTTTAATTGAATTGCGATAACTCTCTCTAAGATTAATTCTTGGAGCCCGCTTATGAATACTCTCAGGTGCTCGGTCTGTTTGGCCACAGAAATACGTCTCAAAGTACATATATATTAACTCATTACCTGATTATGTATGTACACCAAACTCTTATTTGTTGTTGTTGGATATTTTCCACAGAAAACATAGAGAGAAAAAACACATAAGAATATGAAAGATAGATTCCCTTAATTTAAATAACCGTGTTATTGCAACCATTGTTAAAAATTTGTTTATTTTAATCATCTAATTTGATTATTACAGATTCAAGTGCGACCAGTGTGATAAGCGGTATGATACTGTCAGAAAACTTAATCTTCACATTGACTGTACTCATCTACATATCTTCAAATGGTCGTGTGATAAGTGTCCTTCTAAATTTCTGTCGTCCAGTGGACTGCGACATCACAGAGAACGAATACATATTGGCAAGGTGCTACCCAAAAAACATCAATGCAACTCTTGCGAAAAGGCATTTACGGTGAATGAAGAAATCTTTTAATTTGTCTACTTAAAAACACTTGCAATTAAATAGTCGGCATTTTTCAATTTGGTTGTACGATTCAGTATTTTCAACTATCACATAAATCAACTTTTAAATTATCTATAATTTTCATTCAAATACATCAATGTAATATTGAGAACTGGGTGTACTAAAAGTAATAATATCATCCTTCCAAATTTACCCTCCCAAAAAAAAAATTTTATTTGAGCGACAAATCACAGCCAGTCTTCATAAAACAACTTCTCTTGAAATTCTGTCTAAAGTCTCAAATTATTTGAATAATATGATACTTGTATATTTCAGACCAAAGCTATGCTCAGGAAACATATTCTCACCCATACTGGAGAGAAACCTCACGCCTGCGACATCTGCGGTCGGCCATTCCGGCAAAAATCAGCCCTCGAAACACATATCAAGTTGGTACACCTGAAATTAAAGAGGCCTTTCAATAAAAGGAATACTAGCAAAACAGAAATCAGTATTACAGACCAAGAGAGAGCACCTGAGCAGCCTGACGATAATGGAGTCAAATCAAATGGTGAAAATTATAGTGATGGACATAGATAATAGTTTAAAACCAAGCATTGCAGTGCATTCTTCAAAAAATAGTAAATCTTTGGTGATTTTTGTGAAAAAATTTCAGGGTTTGAAATAATTTCATGTAAATCTTATTTGTTACCTATTCTATAATGTTTCTAATCTACCATCACAAATAGAATGGAATATCAATCGCTATCATGTTTTCTTGAACTTTGCCCGTCCTCTATGTGTCACCTACAAGATTCCCTTTCATCTTTCAATTGCTTTGATCCTTCCCATGACATTCTGTCATATTTTAGTTCAGTTGAGTTACTATGAATAGAACATACCGTTTCATGAATGATACTAAGGTCCCACCATTTCAAAGACCAGACGATCAGCTCTAATGTGTTGCATGACTTTATTTAACAGAGCACTGTCTAATCCTCTACCTGATCTCCGGATATCTTGCATAATCAAACCATTTCAATTTGTCAATTTACTCAGTTCATCGTCATCCAAAGGGGTTTCAGTTAATAATTCTTCAATATTCACACATAGCATATTGCCGAATCCTTCCTTATCAATAGCATGTGACAATTAAACTAAGGGAGATTCCACAATCGAGTGTTAGCGGTCCCCGTGTGTCTGGTGACATGTTCTGACATCGCCGATCTCCTGCACATGACATGAATGCTTGCTATCCAAACCATTATACACAAATATATTGCAAATACACTGAGAAAAAACAAATAATCAATTATTTAAATGTTATATATGGATGTAGAATGTATATATAATTACAACATAACCCTATAAGTAGTAAAATAATATTCAAAGTATTCTGAAAAATAAATTGCTTTCTAATTTGTGAAACACTGTTATGTAAAAATACCTTGTTATCCTTGATAAGAAAAAATTGTGCAAGCTGTCCAATGAATTATCACTAAATGTCATTTGACATTGCATTATTTAACCTGAACATTTTTTTAATTATAATAACACACTTTTTAAAATAAAACTGTGTTACAAATAATTTGTTGTACAGTGTTACAACACACGCAATGAATCAAATTTTTTCAATAAAAATCACATAAAATATCGAACATTGATTTTGAAATGTTCTAAATCAAAAAAGTTTTTGAAGAACTTAAACAAAAATGTATATTATTAGAATAACAACCTGAGTGGATACCGCTTTCTAAACAAATATAGTTATCACTCAATTTCAAAGAATTAGTTTTAGAAATTTAGCACTTTGTTGTGTGACGGTGCGTGTTATTTCAGGCTGCATACGTTTTAGGGTATATGTATTGTATCACTGATCATTATGAATAGATAAACACAAAGTTTTAAAGATAAATTTGTCCTGATGATAAAATACATTGTAGAAATAAGTACTAAAAAATGTGTTTTTAATATTAGAAATAAAGATTTATTGCTGGCGATATTCATGGACATATTAACTTTAATTAAATACTACATTTTCCATGTAAGGCTCAATCCAATAATGCAGCAGGTCTATCTATGTTATTCATAGTGAATTTTAATGCATATTTACTCACCATGATCTATCTGCATTGTTCCTGTTACTGAATTACATGTTTTACTGTAAATGAACTTAATTCTGTGCCTTTGTATTTATAATATATAAAAATATCAAATTTCTCAGAAAAAAAAGAATGTTGGATGGTTCGGCATGCAAAACTTATTAGTAAAGATTTCTATGACCAAAACTTGAGATTGCTGTAACTAAAAAGTAGATTTGCTGACCAAATTCTATGTGAAATGCTAAGGTATTTCAACCAAATTTATAGGTATGTAAATATCAAGCAATATGTACAATACACAGCTGTAGCGCAAAAATGGGATTGAAATCAATATTCTAAGATCTCACTTTTCTGCATGCAGAGTTGATAATCAATCAAAAATATAATGTTCTGAAGGTTGTTTTCTGTACTACTTGAAGCTAATATTATGAAAATGATTTTTTTATTTTATCTTTGTCGCTCACAGTGTAAAAATGTTTTACACCGCTGAAAATATATATTTTTTTACAATATAAATATGAAATAATAAATTAATTTTTTTATTTAAAAAAATGACATAAAAACTAAATTACATTATTTATTTACAATAACTCTAATAAGCATTAATTTCTTTTGGCAATTATATTTAACGAGTAAAATAAATAATACAGGACAAGAAAAAAATTTTTGATCACATTTTACAATTAAATTGTCTCTAATTTTGCATATACAAGTATGAATTACTATGTCAATGTGTTGCTAGAAAGTCGGTAATTTTTTTGAGAAACTGTTCAGGCTTCTGACTGTGTACCCAATGGCCGGCGCCTTCTATGAATTGGAGATCTGCATTCGGAAAAAGTTCTTTTAAATGTGGGAGGTCCTTGCGCCTGAAACAAGTAAACAATACATTCTTAAATGGAATGTCTGAGGAGCAATAAAAGGGAAGCAATCTCCAGTCGCAGTCAGGACAGGTTGGTAGCTATGAGGACAAATTGCATTACATTTCATATTTTTACAGTTGAACCAAATGGCAGATCATAAATTTTTTCCATATTTATTGTTTTTAATTTCACCAACAATTTCATCTAAGGGACAACTATGAAATCAAAAATTTGGTGGGCCATCTTTTCATTTGTTCAGTTTCTGCTTTTAAAAAAAATGTATTTATCATAATGTGAACTAATATTTTTAACTAAATGTATTATATATGATTATAGTTATTATTTATGATAAAAAAAAAATTTTCACCATGTGAAATTACTTAAAACTAAATCCTACGACTTTAGGCTGAAATGTAAATTTAAGCCATTTGACAGCCATGCTTAACTGTATTTGGTAACTCAAGTAAAAATCTAGATATCAAAAAGGTGAAACACATGTTAGTGACATGTATTGAAAAAAAAATTCAACGATTCAAATTGAATTATAATCACTGATTCAACAATAGATTTTCTATGTTCAAAATGTGTTACACAAAATGGAAGTGTACCCGAATCTATTAAATAAAGTGATAATTGTCTTCCTTCATAAAAGTAAAATCAATGAATATAATTACCCAACATGGTCGGACAAACCTCCCGCTAGGAACAAGGTGGCGTTATGATACTGGGAACCACTCACATCATCAGGGAAAATAGCAATATTTTCTTTGAAGTTCATTCTAAGTGATGGCAAGTTCACTCTCCAGCTGTACTCCTTTGTGTCAAGTTGCACCAGATTTGTGATGACAAAATTTCTGACAGGCTCTTCTTTAATAACAGCAGCGAGTTGTTTATCGGCCACTCGTCTCGCTTGAGATAGAGGAATACCTGGTGGAATTGTAACTCCTATCATTGCATCGAACAATCCTTCCATGGAATATATATTTGGGCTAGTTCTGACGGGAGATATATCCTCTACAATCAAATTAGACACGAGTTCAGGCTAAAAAGAAAAAATAGAAGATAATTTTATTATTTCTACATGTAGCACTCTGTTGTCTTTGGTATCTTGGATTTTAATAGATTTATAGCTTATACACATACTATAGCCACGTATTAAAAAAAAATAGTCTTACAACATATTGATATTGTAAATGATGTTGGGAAAATATAATCTAGAATACTATCGATAGTCTATTCGGCATGGAAAAACATTAAAAATTAAATCTTCAATCCATGACAGTATCAGCTGTATCATAGACAAGCCTCTATATTATTTATTGTTTTTGTTAACTAAATCCTTACATAAAAGATTTGGTTAGGCAAACACATTTTATTTCAAAACTAAATTTCTTCAAATGGCACAAGATTTATAGAAATATGTGGGGATGGGTTTTGTCGTCTTTCTGATTTTAATGGAGATGTAAAAATTAGTTTTTCGAAGTGGAAAATTGATGATAGTGTTTGATTTAATTGAATAAAAGATAATTTGTTCAGTACTAATTTCATATATTATAATAAAATGATCGGAATAATGTTTGCAAAAATCTAAACTAGTCTTGATCATTATATTACAAATTGTGGAAGTAGCACTAGACAAATTATGTTTTATTTATGTAACAATTAGTCTTACAGAGCCACGCCGGTAATGCAAAAATTCTTACTGATCGACAATTTTTATGATAGATATATTATTCATTTCTACTGTGTTTTGACACCAATTTATATTGAAAATCTGTTGATGGGTAAATACCAGATTTTACTTTACCTTGGTCAATGCTAAATACATTGCAGTCCGTCCACCCATACTGTGTCCCAGAACTGATGCTTTCATGATATTCAAATTTTTCATCAGAGCAACCACATCTTCAGCCATGTGTCTGTACGTGTGTTCCGAAGTATGCGGACTTTCTCCATGGTTTCTGGCGTCAATGGCGATCACTTTTCTTCCTGTGTTCTTATGAATAGCCTTGCTTAAACTTGTCCAGTTACTTTTTGACCCCAATACTCCATGTAGAACGATCAACGCAGGAAGCTCCAAGCTTTCGCAGACGGCAGTTTCGTAAGAAGTATAAGCAAGGTCAACAGTTTTTAAAGGGTATTGTTGTGTTGAAAAATTGCACAAACTCACTAGCCTTTTGGCACTGTTCGCGGGCTTCAAAGTGGCGCCAATTGTTGCGAAACAAATTCGATATTTAAACATTTTTAAATTTATTTGTTGTCTGAATAAACTTGTTAACCCTACGTTGGCTGTTGGCGATATGAATTGGTTACGCCATTTTATTGAAGTATTTATTATTACTTTGAAGGTTAATCTTCAATGTGACAGCTATAAACTAGTATACTTAAGTGACAGTTCCATCATATACAGCAGATGGTGCTGCCATAATATATTTTATTTTACGCTGCAAGTTGAAATAAAAAAATCCCTATCAGTTGTTAAATAGCTTTAATTTATTTTTTTCCGAAAAATGAACGAATTACTTTAACTATGGCGCGTTTTCCATTACGCAATCTAACATTATGAACGCTCTGAGCTCTATCTTGAAATCGATCATTTCCAAAAAGACTTAATTAACACTTCTTTACTGACGACTATAAAAAATAGCCAAACACTGTACTTACATGGTGTTTGAAAATCAATTAAAAACATATTCTTTTTTGCTTCAAATAGATAAAGATTCTATCAATCATTCAGAAATTATTCGTACTGTGCAAAATTTAGAAAAAAATTGACAATAAATAACTTAATTCATAAAAAAATCAAGCACAAAATGATTGGCTTCGCCATGCAAGAGCCCTCTCCCACCTGTAAATATGTACTTTTTTCTATGAATAGAAAGAAATGTCGAATTGGTGTGGTCAAACACCGCATTGTATTAAAAAAATACTAACAAATATAATTTGAATCAGATTTTTAATATATTAAATATTAGGATATACATATATATTACAGCTAAGTAATTTGATAAGAAATTCTTATTTTTTATATAAATGTACCTTAAATTATTTACCCAACTGAGTCACCATACGCCATTCATAAATAATAAATAGTCTACCATCATAGTAAACATTAAAAATTGAACGACAAATGAATTAGTGTGACATCTATGCCTGAAAAATATGTATAAATATAAAAATATTTTTTTTTGTCCAATAAAGAAGTTGGATAGCTAGATAACAAGCAGTTTTTATGTAAAGAAGTGCTGACATGGGTGAAAACAAAATCAATTACAGGAACAAAAGGTACACGGCGCCAAAAAGTTGTGGCCTATTCACTTAATTTACCTCTGCGCACTGTCTATTAAATTCCACTCTGTGGTGAATTTTCCTTATGTACTCTACGGAATATAGTATCGTGTATCAGATATAATATTTTGACTACAATTTGCTTATTTACAATACAAATTCAATAAATATTTCCATTGGCGCACACAGGCTAGACCTCTGCGACATTAACTCCATATTTTTCATTCTAGCTAATTAAACCTTTTTAAAAAATTCAAAATTGTGAAAATTTTTAATTAAAATTTTCACAATTTGAAATTTTTAAGACCAGGACTGTTTTCACTCATCGACTGACAATAATGCTCGCGGTGAGCGAAACCCATCCTGATCTTTAAATATAAATTGGTGGAAATGGTACTTAGCATTGTGTTTTTAGTATATAAATATAATATCTTTACACCGAGAAGTGACAGCTGACACTTAAAAAGTTTTGGATGAATTTATGATAACAATTTCTGTGTTATTGGAATCGCAGGGTGTTGACGGTTTCTGGTTAGTTCCTACGCCTAATTCTAACTAACCAAAAATACAAATTATTCGGCAATTCACTCATTGACACCGTATTTAATAACTTATTTTCTTTGGTCTACGTTTCTTTGTTAGGTAAAAACCAACACGGCCCATAGCCGGCTTTAGACTAATTAGTTTGCATGCTTAAATTTGATACGACGTCTGGTTGAAAAACAAATATGTTTTGCACACGCTACCTTGCTTTAAAGCACAAAATCTCCCCGATTGCGCGTAGATCCATCTGTATGTACAATATATATGCGTGCTATATATACTAAACAATAAGTTCATGTTGCATATGCATGTGATCATATGGATTTCATTTTGTTCTAATACTGTATTACTGAAAAAAAATATATAAATTAAATTGAATTCCTGATATGTACGCCAATGGTTTAATGCTAAATCACTGTATCTAGAGTGTTTTGAGTTCAAAGCACTTCATGAATATTGTACAACATTTTGCATTATTTAACAAACTGTTTCATTGTCAGCACAAATCCATTTCACGGGTAGGAGTTGCGATGGTTTGTCCTCTACCATTACAGACGACACTTTCCAGTGTAAATTTGAATTTGCATTGAACTCTGAGTGATTTCTGTTGTTCATTGATGAAAAATAGTACAATAATTACATAATGGCTCTAATACTGCAGAAAATGGTTGACTCGTATAATTATGTAAATTATGATCTAAGTGGTGAGTGAATTTGTTTTTAATTTATTATTTAAATAAGTGAAAAATGCATGTATCCTTATAACAGTGACGTAATTGTAATAAAACTGGCTCGGCCCTAAAACTGTTAATACTACAATTTCAATAATGGCTAAAAAGTCTCTTTTTATAGTATTTTTTTTTGACTGCCTTATAAATTTAAACTTCTTTTGAATATGTGCGTCGTTTTATATTTGGTGGTGTTTTTTTTTTATTTCTGACAAATCATAACAGTTGAACAGTCTTTCGCAAAGACTGTGGGATTGTTCTAGAAATTTTTCTCATATCCGGTTACATGGAATTAAATCTTTCCCGTGATAGAAGACACACGTAGATATATATATTTACTGATTCGTATTGAATTACATCGACGTGATTTATGATTTGTGGCCTAGTTTATCTTCCTGATCATTAAAGCAGTGAATAGGAACTTATAATGCATTCAGCTTCATTCTTCTATCACTACCTTATCCGCAGAGAAACGTCAAGTTACTGACTAAAATATAGTTCACTTTCAACGATTCTAATTGAAAAACTCCATTACAAGAAAATATTCTCAAAATCACGAGCAAACATGATTAAAATAGATTCTGTTAACCTATCTTTCAAATTCTAGCTGACGTTTCTCCCCGTATTTTTAAGCCCATTTTACTTCTAAAACCAAATCACAATTTCCTGATAGTTTGAATAGCTTCAATTTGGCACCACGTGCCCAGCACGTGGAACATATGTTGCCCACTAGATTGCTTCACTGAATCGTAATATATTCATCTTTTTTTTTATCATCAGTTGATAATGCTCGCGATGAGCGAAACCGGTCCTGATCAAAAAAATATATTGTGGAAATAAGTACTAAAAAAATGTGTTTTTATTATTTAAAATATTCATCTTTATTTATGAATTCAATCAATTATGATATTTTACATTTCCAACGCAAACTTCCAATGCAAACTTTGTAAGCCATTGAAAAAACACATCCTCTAATTGTAATTAAGATGACACTATACAACATATTGTTATTCCGTGTCATATAGAAGTCGTAATTATTGGGTATCGTTCTGATTTTTATTAAGTAAAAGAAAGCCTATTAAAAAGTGCATCTTACAAATAGAATTGCATCCCCAGAAGTTACCTTGTTTTATGTATTGAAAAAGTCAAATATAATTTTAATATTGATTGACACATGTTACTGTTCGAAAAATGCAAAGTGCAAAAATTCAAAACGTAATACTTGCACTAAAAACTGTCACATTGATTTGATCAATAACGTATACAGTATCAAAAAATTTAGTCATGGTCATACTTGGACTCGTGCTACGGATACCTATTGGGAGCTTGGATCTCGTTTGTCTCTTCTTCCAACTGTAATGAAGGCTACTGGTGTCATAAGATGTGTGACAGTAGATTGACTTCTGAGGAAGTGAGAAGCATGATTGAAAACAGAATAAAAAGCATCGATGATCTATGAAGAAAATTAGTTACAACAAAAGACTGATTTATAGACTCAATCTCTCTATATGTTGGTTATCTGGTTTTTACACTTCAATTGTGTACAGTCGTTGTATCACGGCAGCCTTCCTTTACACCAGGGATTCCCAACCATTTTATACTCTAGAGCGCATTCTAAAATATCGGTAGGTTGGCGGGCACAACCTGTTTTTTCTACGGGTATTTATAATTAGACGTGATTAATAAATGAAAAAAAAAGATCTCTACGTTTATTGTCACTATATAATAATTCTCATCCGATAAACTGACGTAACGTTTGCGTGCTTATCAAATTTGGCACGAATTTGATTATAAAATAGTCGTATAGCAAATATAATAATTCTAGTTACTCAAAAAAATTAAGACTCTAACAAGTATATAAAAATAATTTACATTTTTAATTAGTGTTTATGAAAAAATCTGTTACGTTCAAATAGTGGCGAGCACACACGAATTGTTCCGCGGGCGCCATGATGCCCGCGGGCACGGGGTTGGGAATTCCTGCTTTACAAAATAAGTTCCAAGAAAATATAGAATTAACTACTTATTTTCTTAGAGCCCGATATAGAGTCACACGAAAATGATATGTATATTAACCTTGCTTATAAAAATAAAGGAAATAATATATATATATATATCTAAAATATACTAGTGTGTTCCCGGCATGCGTTGCAATGCCACTCAAAAAAAAGAAACCGCGACTTTATGGAAGCGACACGTCGGGAGCCCTCGCCTTCCGATTCGATAAGTCGGACTTGAGGCGAGGCCGGAGCCAATTAGAAACGATAAGCTTAGGTTATGTTTTTCTTACCGAAATTTGACAGTGGCGGCCGTATGTGTTTTTATTTATTGGAGTGCTTTTGGATACACAATGTTTTTTGTTTTTCTATCTGGTGCGTACACAAATAAATCTGAAGATTTTCCAACACATGAGCAGGCCATATACAGTTGTCCATGTGAGAAGCATGGATTTTCTAAATTTAGTCCACACACTTGTAACGACTGTTCTTGTGCCTTATTGATGGTCATTGCAAGGGGGACTCGCACTGGAAACTACAGACGTTTAAATTTAAATGGCATATCTGTCGGAATCATTGGGATGCGTGGCAACATTACATCTTCTCCTTTGAATTTCCCATTTAAAATTGTAGCTTCAATAATATTGTTCATCATTTTTCTCACTGAAAGCCTGGTACCGTTACAAAATCGTGGTGGATTTATGTTTCGAAGATTGATAGGCACATCAATTTTCAATGTTAAAACATGCGGCGGCATGCCTGGCAAATAAAGTGAATTCAAGAATTCTGTTGGATAATTGACGACTTCTTCTTGATTCGTTATAGTATCGATTGACTTATACGTTGTCGCTTCTCCGTGTATTTCATTTAGTATGCTGAAATTGATTACATTGACATCCTTGTTTTTGGCTGCTAATATAGCCTGTGCACTGAGCCATCGATGATTTTAATGATAGTGTGCAATATTTGGAAAAAACTTTGTGAATCAATTCGTCTATCGTTGCGGTTATTTTACAGAAATTTTCTGGCAATGCGATAAATTGTGTGGATTCCTCTATTGCCATTTTCCCATTTCTTATATCCAACAATTGTTTTGCGAAACGTTCTGCGGATGCATCGTGTTGTAGTTGTACACGCATATTGGTCTTCAAAGTGAATCTATGTACGTATCGCCATAAAATGCATGATTTGAGACATGCATTAAGTTCATCGGCCACTGTTGAACGTGATATAACAGGTAGAGTTTGTCGAAAATCACCAGACAATAAAATGAGTGCGCCACCGTTCATTGTTGTTCATTTCATCTTAAATCTTTTAGTGTGCGATGAAGTGCTTCCAATGATTTTTTTCTGTGCCATAGTACATTCGTCCCATACAATGATTTTACATGATGTGAGTGGTTTGCCCGTTTTAGAATTTTTGTTGATATTGCATGTTGGTGTCTCAATTATTTGCCGTTCAGCCACCATCCAAAAACTTTGTAATCGTCAGATGACATTTATTCGAGAGCAGTTTTAAATAATTTAATTAATTTGTTGTTTTGATCGAATAAAGTTTGTAATTGAGCAACTATTTCTCGTTTAGTACCCGTATTGAATTGACAACGTTGGTCAATTTGTTTGTCAGTGTTTCCCAAGAAATAAATTTGAATAAATTTATGATTTGCGTTTGGCAGTGGTAGTAATGATCCAACGACGATGATAAATTTGTTCTTGCACTTTAAATGTTGGCATGTAATCTTCGCGCACGATATTGGTTGCACCAAAAGATATCATTTGGAAACTTGAATTGTACTTTCGTATGTTTGTCAAGAAATGTTTTGATTCACTTGTATCACCCGATACCAACGTTAATAAAGGTTCGGGCATTGAATGTAATTCTGGCAATTTCACTTTTCCACTCGCGCAGCACAGTGTTTCATTTTTAAATTTGCAAAAAGGCACTACAATACACGCATAATTTGCCCATTTTTCCAATAACAATACTTGGGTGCAGACTGTATTCATAATTATGATCGTAATGGAAAGCACTATGATTTAAATCAGCATGCAGAGTACGTCTGGTACGATCTACGCGTACTCGATCTGTTTCCAGAATGAATGTGACAGATTTGACATTTTTGTTTTCGGCGTTGCTATGGATACAATGCTTCATAAATGACCATTCTGTATTACAATAGTCTTGTATGAAAACATGTAGTTCGTAAATATTCAATTAATTTTTGTAATCAAATCAAATTCTGATTATCCTATCTTTTGCCCGGTAGTCTAAGCAATAATTCGACAAAGTTTTATCGCAATTGGATTAATGGTGTAGGAGTTTATAAAGGACAGACAGACAGAAATTCATTTTTATATATAAAGATTACTCAGTCCTACACTATTCTGTATATTCATACACTGAATCTACTCCAAGTTGAAACGATAAGGAATTAAGAATAAGGCGTACTTCACCCATGTGATGTTACAAATATATCGAATAACAATTTTGCCTTTGGTTGAGATAAATGTAGCATGGCCTATTGGGCTCGTATGAGAACGGACCACAGCATGCTCACACTACACGAGTCCAGATGATTCTATCCTATTTTATAAACGGGATATAATAAGACGTTTGGGAATATATTAAAATATCACAGACATTCGGTTCTTTGCTTTTGAATTCATAAAGCGATCTTTGAATTTCTGGCTTTGAATGGCTATAAATAATAAGTACATTTCAGAAGGAAAATAATTGTAAAATCTTTGATTTTTTGTTTTTCTTTATAATAATCGTTTTTATTGGTTATCAATTTTACACTCAGACATATTACCTGATTAAGTAAATTGATGGATTACACTATTTCTATAATAAGTCTAATTATTGAATAATGGCCACATTATATTTATGAGTCGTTTCATTATTCTTTACCGTCTAAATGCCGATATATCAAAGTTTAATTCTTTAACGAGAATTCCTGGAACAATAAAATCTGATTTCTTAAAAAAATATTTGATACATCTTAAACCTATTTTTATAAAAGTGTTAGAATAGTATTCTTTTTGGGGGTACAGCATACTGCTTTCAATTAGAATGATTGATTATTTATGGCTTAGTCGTGACAGTTCCCGCGCACATTTCAATATTATTTATATAATTAAAAGCGAAAAAAATAAAGACTTAACCTAAAATAACTCTTGTTAAGTGTCTTATTTTAATAAGATGAGATCTTTTTGCTTAAAGAATATACATTTTTACAGAGCTCCTGTTTTGAATTCCGTTTTTAATTTATTATGTTTTTTGTTCTAAGCATTAGTATATCTGTCAAAAAATCACGTTTTACATATGTATATAAAAGGCGGAAAAAATATTTTTTCACAAGGCCTCGAAAAAGCTGAATGAAAGGATCTGATTATCAATGAGACACTGTCTGTTAGCTTACAATTTTGCATAATATGTAGATAACTATAGGGCCCAGTCAATTATTTTTATTATCAACTTTGTCTTTCATGAATAAACTATTTTTTGTTTCTATTTCGAGCTTAATTTTATACTAAAAGCCAGTTGAATATTGATTTATAGAAAACATTTATTCTATTGTTTGTCTATTTGCGTCGATATTATATATGTCACGCCATTCAAGTCATGGTTATTAATTTTTTCCATTTGTTTCATGACGCAATACAATCATTATCTGTCAACTTATGCAAACTATTTTACCTCCAAAAATTATATTATTAGTTTCATACTTCTAACTAATCATTGTGTTTGGCTTTTGCATTATTTACCGACTACACTATAGACACCGATATGTATTTTTAAATAACGAAAAATACAGTTTTTTAAAACTGTAACACCAAGTGCGCAGAAGACTTGAATTTAGAACGGAAATTTAGCCGCCAAAACTTGACTTTTCCTTTGGACACTTCGGCGACGAATATTACACTGTATCCTGTCATCCATTTAACTAAATTTCCCGCGTATTATAAAAAAATTGTTACGTCATTAATTTCTAATGAGCCAATATGTAGTCGAACTCTATTTGACCTCCTCGAAAAATCTACTGTCGGGTTAACAACATCTCCATATTATTTAAATTTGATACATTGTTGCGGAGCGTACGCGCTGTCAAAAAAATGAATATAACTGGTCATTGTTTACCGAAATTAAAGTATTATTAAAAATCCATAAATTAGCAAAAGCTTTTGACATTTATTGTGTTATTTTATAAATGTAAATTTAAATATGTTCAAGCCCTAGACAGTGGGATCCACGCGTACGTTTAACATCAATAAATATGAATATTAAAAAGTGCAACGGAATCAAATTATAATAAAATATTTTATGAGTACGCGGCAAAAGAATGACATCAATATCCGGGTTGAAAAACCGCATTAGTCGAAGAACAAAATTTGTCAGTAGACAGTGTTTTCGGGGAATATCTCTGTTTATTAAAAAAAAAAAAAAAAAGAGTGAATGGTATGTACCTGTACCGCCGTTTAGAAGAGATAGTTTATTATGATATTTTCTTTTTTAATTTATAATTTTAAAAAAATTGCATTATTTTTACTAACATTATTAATTATAAATCTGTTGAAACAAGCTTATTAAGAAAATCTGAGGCAAATTTCAATTTCTAGGCTATTCACTTTATTTATTTATTTTATAAAAAAGCTTGGTATAATCTTAAATAGATGTCAGTGTAAACATAAAAGTGTACTTATTAAAATAATTCTCGAGAAATCATTAAAAAAATGATCACTTTTCTAGAGCTCATCTTTTCACGACAAGATTAAGATGACTTTTTTTGTGTGAAAATATTCTTTGTAGTATTTAGTAGGAGTAGCTTTATAATAAATATATATATATTTTAATTACTTTGTTCATATATTGATATATTCAGTTGTATATTCCGTAAATCTTTTAATATATATAATACATATAATATTACTTTTTTTAAGATTCCAAATTAAATTTGATACATTTTATTTAGAATAAAATATGAAAGGAGACTTTTTGAATCTCGAAGACCTAAGACTTATTAAAACTTCAAAGTCATTAGTGTTGATTAATAATTTTTAAAGATGATATCTTTTTTTTATTTTCAGATCCAAGAACCAGAGAGTACAAGTTAATATTGAATCCAATTTTCCTTTTCATATTTTTGTTTTCTTATCACAAACTTGTCAAAATATGGGGCCCTCGATTTATGGCAAAGCGACCACCTTACAAAATAGAAAAAATAATGATAGCTTACAATTTATTACAAATAGGCGTATCCTTGTACATTTCAATACAGGTAAGTATTTCCACCGTAGAAATGTGTTTTTAAAGATTTTTCTATCAGCCATAAACCAACTAAATTAAATAAATATCTTATAAATATCAGGAATAAGAGCAAATTAATCGATTTTAATCTTATAAAAAAAAAGAACAAATCATTTTCATATTTTAGCTTATGAACAATAATGTCAAAAACAAATATTTCGTATAAATTCATTGTAAACTAAATTTCTACAAATTATGGATTTAAAATATAAATACACAAAAAAAGTAACATCGAATACAATCGATTTTTATGACATAAATATATCTAATTTAAATAAGAAAAACAATACAACAGACCTGCAGAATTTTTCAGATAATAAACATTAGAAAGATTCTCAAATGAAGCTATGTAGATAATCAAAATGTAATATTTTTGGTGGAATTTTTTTCACATTATTGCCTTATTCATTATATTCGTATATTTCATGGATCAGTTTACTATAACTGGGTCGTATGATGGAAAAGCTTTCGAAGATCTTCAATTCTGCTCCAACTCCTGGATAGCCTTCGGTTACTACCTGTATTATACTTCACGGAACTGAATTACACTGAATTATCATAACTGAACTGTATATGGTCCGAGAATATCTGATTATATTTGGATAATCATAAAATTGTATATTATTTGCTCTGTGCAGTGTGTGTTATTCTTTTTATTGACGTTATTAACTTTGCCCTTTACGGCAAATATACAATTAACTTTGTTTCCAATTTTACATTGAAAAGTTATGTTACTAAAATTAATGTGTTTTGATTTTTTTCTAGAGTATTCGTTCTGTATGGGTGTCTGGATACTATAGCATTGTTTGTCAGCCGTTATCAACAGAAGACACTCCAAAAGAAAGAGAGATTCTCTACTTCGTTTGGCTTTATTATATTGTCAAAATTTTAGACTTATTGGATACGGTAAGACATAATTGATATCTACTCTTTAAGTTGCCAAACCTGAAATACCAACTCTCAATTCGCGCCATTGTCCATTTTCCATTTTTAAATTTTATTTCCATTTCTAAATTTCCAAATTTAGAATCTATATATTATATTGTATTGCAATCTGAATGTGTTAAGTGTCACTTCTTGGCGGAAAAGCATTATATAAATGTATTTAATTATTGTTTACTTTGTAGAACTCTATTATAAAAAGATAAAAAATATCACATGTATTCTGTTCTACAAAACTTTTTTGACTGTGATTTCGGCTTCCTCTGTCACCACAACTATATTTAAACTAAATGTAAGCTTAGTGTATTGATTGAATTGGAATTTATTTGGTAGAACTTCATTTTTCATAATTTTAAAGGAGAGATAGACAAGATATCATCTCACTTATTCTGGTCTAATTTAAATATTGAATATTTCATTTCGTCAAGAGTTTTCTCATAAGTTAAGGAAATCCAAATAGTAATAAGTCGATAAAATAAATACATGGAAATTAGGTAAATAAATTTTTACGTGGGTTCCTCATTATTGTTGAAGCATCACGAAGAGTTGATATCATTTGAACTGTCAGGGCTGTAAAATAGTTAAAACTCTGACTCCGACTCCGAAAAAATAATGGGACTCGCTCAGAGACCTGGTTTAAATAAACAAACAATCTAAGAAAAACTACATATACAATAATTTAGTGCCAGTTCTACCGCCGAGTGGTTGACGATCGCTTTTGTTCGTTACATTTGGTTACAATGTTCATAGACTCGAATCTCAAAACGGAGACTTTCATGAATTGATTTTTCATTCATTTTCATATTCAAAGACTTGAATTTATAAATTTGGTTTAAAGATTCGTTTGAATTGCATTTGTCACTTTGAGAGCAGACACGGTTATTGGAAGAAAACTTCTAATCTTAAGATATTTATTCTTCCAGGTGTTTTTCATTCTACGCAAGAAAAATAGTCAAGTGACATTTTTACATGTGTATCATCACATAGCGATGGTGTTTTTGGGATACATGTCTCTAAAATATGTACCCGGTAAGTTATAAAGAATTGTTTATCAATAATTACTTATAATATATTAAATATCACTTCTTGGTGAAATCAAATATAAATTGATGAAACTTTGTACGATTCCACGTGTTTTGTCTCCAATCATCTTTCGTGCATCTTCAGATATTCTATCACACGGATGCAACAGAACTGTCTTATTCATAAATTAAAAAAGTTGCAACAATTCAAATTTAATATTGAAGTTCCATCAAGCACCTTCAGTCGATATCATAAATAAAAAATGTCTAGTAATGAAATGATGTCAATTTAATTCGTGTACGAAGCCTTTAGCGCATAATTCACATTTATATGGAGAACCTAAATATGATTTCAATGTTCTTGATTCCTGCAGTTTTCGCAACTGTTCTTCAATATTCAAATTGAAAATAGCAACATTTGTCTCGTCCAGTGAACAATAGATAACTCGACTCTTTTTCTTTGCAACCATTCCATCTACACTACTTTCATCTGTATGATATATGTTTTCGGATTTAATATTAGGTTTTGATTTAATAATTACTTTTTTTTCTTAGAGTATAGACTAATTTTCGATAGAGAAAGAAAAACACGTGGAATCGTATAGAGTTTTAGATATTCAAATGTGGTATTGAAATTTCATCAAGCATCTTCAGCTGATATTATTTATACTACACCCGTCATCCGACCGATATGAAATTTTACAAATTTATTGAGTACATTCTCGTACAGTTAAAAAAATGTGTTTTTATTATTCAAAATTAATACTTTTTAAACCCGTAAAATTAAAATTAAATAAATGAGGCTTGCAATTCTATTCCCTTACCTACTAACTAGACACTAATAAAACCAAGACAGTTTATACTCGGTATTGATTTTTCTTTATTATATTAATATTTTTTCCTCGTAGTCTTTTATTTTAATGCGTTTTTCATTGCAGCTATATTCACTCTAATAAACATGTTAAAAGACACGATTTACAAGGCTTAAAAATCTTCAAATGAAAATTAAAAAATCATGCTTACTACTTCCATAAAAACGTTAATCACCGACATCGTTGAAGTTTGATGGATCATTTAATAACAGCAGTAATATGACTACAATATAAAATTTTATTTAAAGAACTACCAACGTAAAAAAAATAATAGATGAATATAAAAATCGACCGCTCAACTTAAAGATATTGAGCATTAACTGAACATTTTCAATCGATATCTATCTACTGATAAGGGAATAAAAACGCTGAAGTATTCATAAAAATATTTTTTTATACGCCGAAAATTTTACTAATAATAATATTTGTTGAAATCGATTCTTTTAATCACGATCTTTTGTGATTATTTATGGTTTTTTTCTGTCGAATTTATAGTCGATTTTCGTAAAATTTAATTATTGTGGATTAATTTTACAGCGGCGCACGGTGCAGCATTAGGAATTATAAATACGATGGTCCACGCAGTAATGTACACCTATTATCTACTGACGTGTTATTCACCAGAGTACAAAAAGAATATTTGGTGGAAAAAGCACCTCACACAGATACAGATAGTACGTTTATCTTCCAATTCGTTATATGTAGTCCGTATTATAGGATAAGCATAAAGATAACATATGTGTTGTGGATGTTGCGGTTTAACAGAATTCAAGATTAATCAGTTTTTTTTTAATAATTTTATTAACATAATGATATTCAATACAGATATACAATAATATAATCGTGTTGACCTTTGAAACATAATGGTATTTCAGGATTAAAATAAAATATATAATGGTACAATTCTAAACTGTGATGGTAAACGTTTATATCTACCGTTTTTTTTCAGTTTTTATATTGTAGTATTCTTCAATCAATCATATAATATTTTCAAAATTGTATATTCTTTGTTGTGGCAAAATATTAGACCTGCTTTTATTCGTTACAATGTTACGTAAAAGTTATCACCTATTGCCATCTTACGTATTATACTGATTTAAAAAAATTATTTTTGCTCTCTTGAACAATATATAATAATATAAGCGGCAAATACAATATTTTATTCCAGTGTACTGTGAACTATTCATGGTTTAATATAAAGATAAAATATTGTACATCAAATTAAAGTATTTTTTTAAATTATTTATTAAATTAATTATATGATATTTTTGATGCTGGCAATTCTTTTGAAATATTCAAATACCGGAATCGATTTATGTTTTCTCATCATATATACGTGTTTATTTTGTTATACCATGATTGATATTGAAATTAAATTATGGTATTGTAACCCGTATAATATATCATACATGACACGCGCAACTATCTTCACTTCAGCACTTCAGAATGTAACAAAATTTCTTAGAAAAAAATACTAAATGAAACACATGGACTGTTCCTTTTTATAAAAAGTTTTATTTTACGAACGGTCCACTTTAAATAATCGATTGGTTGGTAAAATACAGCTATATTTCAACGCATATTGCCATACACTTTTAACATTAAAATTTCTCAAGGCAATTTTGAAATAAATGTAATATAATTTTAACACGGTGAAAAAAATAGCAATGTATTTTAGTTCTACAATTTTTTTTTTTTAAATATAGTTGATAGCTATTTCGGCTCACGCCATCGTCAGAACCAATAGAGTAGATAGTTCTGACGATGGCGTGAGCCGAAATAGCTATCAACTATATTTTTTTTCAATAATTTTGTAGAACTAAAATACACTGCTATTTTTTTCACCGTGTTATAATGGAGTTCTACCAAGTGAATGCCAATTCGATCAATAATATAATATTGTTCTTAAAAATTATCTCTTCTTTCCAGTTTCGATTTTTTTTTTCGTGTCTTGTGTCCTTTTGACCATCCCTTCTTGAAAGTATATTAATGAGATCTAGTCTTCTTCAACGCTGTTTGCTTAAGCCTGTTTAAATATTTTTCAGGCTCAATTCGTTATTCTTCTGATCCATTTTACACACATACTCTTCAGACCGAGCTGTATGTATCCAAAATGGGTGTCGCTGGCATTCCTGCCCCAGAACTTATTCATGACATTCATGTTCACCGATTTCTACATCAAGGAGTACATCAAGAAGAAACGCTAAAAAAACTTTAATTATAACATACATTATAAAAAAAAACAAATAAACGAATAAAAAATATTTTGGATAAAAAAATCATATTTTATTTATGTACATATAATCTAGATCAGTGGTTGTCACGTAAAATTTTACTGTGGCCGCATTATTTTCATCATCAGTGGTCTTATGGCAATGTCTTGTGACCTCACCACTTGAAATTAATTCGAAAAAAATCTTTTTTTATATTAATATTTAATATTATGTTGTTGGTGGCCGCACATTCGTAAGCACTGATCTAAGCAGTGGCGGATCAGGGACTTGGCAGGCCCCAAGTGCAATGATAAATGATTCGCAAAAATTTATTCTAAGATTTCATGTAAAATTTCTTAAATAAACACAAACTTCTGCAATGGTGTTTCTATGAAAACATTGGTTGAAAAGTATAGCATTTATTATTATTTATTAATTCATCAAACGCGACTGATATAGAGTATAGACTCCCAATCTACGGGTCGCGAGGTGTTTTCTGTGGGGTTGCCAACTTGCACAGTAAACTAAAAGAAATATTCACTTTAATGCATTTTCCTTTTGAATGGTGTCTTAGTGGGTAAGTTTGAATAAATTAATATATATATTTTAACAAAATAATATTATTTTAGTTGATTCGTTCTTTCAGCGAAGAAATCTAATTTCAGCTAGTTAAAAATATGATAGTAAACATATTTTTAATACTATATAAGCAACAAAATTGAAAATATCATAAATTTGTATGTGTGCTTTAATGAAAATGCTTTTTGCAATTGCACCGGGATCGCGGGTCACATGGCTTTTATAAAAAGGGGTCGCTACCCGGAAAATGTTGAGAGCCTATGATATAGAGAAACTGGAAAAAAATGTTTTGTATCAAGCTTATTTATGAAAAGTTAAAAGTGGGCAACATCTCTCTCCAAATTAATATTTTAAGAATACAAACACAAGAATATATTATATCCGATTTTGTTTTGTATTTGTGGACGATACAGTCATAGAAAATCGCAGATTATCAATCTTACAAGAGTCTTTTTTACCAATTGATTTGAATTACTTCGATAAAGGAAAATACTTGTCACGGTGACGTTATTTCTTTTATCAAAACATCCATAAATTAAGTTATCTGAAAATCTTTAGGTTATATGTTTATAAATATGACTCCCAGATAATAGGATCAACAAATAAAAACAACTTCTAGAAGTAAAATAACAGTTTGTTTTGAGAAACAATTTGTCTTTCAATCTCGACCTTTAAGCCCAATCGTACCATGTTTTGAATAACCAATAGAGAGATATAGACTTCAAGATTATCAATCCTACATTGAAGTAGGATTAAGATTCGACGTTAAACACCTGACGTTAGCAGAAAATGAAATTTTCATTGATCTAAAAAACGATCCCGTATACAAAGCGATGGATATAATGTTGTCAGTATTTTGGTTATAGATTTTGAGTCAATATCCTCGATTGGCTACACCTGCTATTCTCTCGCTATCTCTGTTGCCGTATAGATCGTCGTAAGTTTAAAAATTTGGTTTTTCATCGCTTGTGGAAATGAAATAAAAAAAAGAACGGTCACATATGGTCAATGATGAGTTGCGCATTAGTTTCAATTGGCATCATGCTCACACTTGAAATTATTGTAAATATGTGAGATATATGTCGTTAACATATTGAAATATTAACAAGGTAGATTTTCTTTTTAAGACACGGTGATACGATGAAAAATAGCAATGTATTATAGTTCAACATAATTATTTTTTTAAGATATAGTTGATAGCTATTTCGGCTTATGCCATCATCAGAACTATTCTTAAACGAACATTTGCTTATCTATTGTATTTATATATATGTTAGCTGTGTAGAAAAGGTACACAATACATCTTCTCTCCTGTTTTAACGACCTAGCTTGTTTCTTGCTCGCAATAAAACTAAAAATTGTAAATTAAACTAAAAAGGCGGCTATATAAATAAGTTTACATATGTCACGGAAATGGTATATTACAGAAACAAAGAAGCACCCCCCAGAGGGTTAAGTAATAGTGATCGACATATATTAGTTTGATCGTTAAGAATCCTTTGTGGTACTTGATATCTATTGATTTCCAGCTGTTCCAAAGCCGTCATCCTGCGACCCTTACTACAAAGATGCAAACACTTAGGCGCTGAGTTTGAATTTATATTAAGTGATTCCTTTATACCGTGATTAACGAAAAAGAACATTAAAATTATGTGTGTGTGCCTCGAGACAAATCCTATTCACAGTGTGTCGCAAAGTAAAAGAATATGGTTGACACTATAGTGAGTCCATTTGTCATTTGTTGAACGCTCCGTTTCTGCCCTCTTGATTAATTTGCCCACGCCCTTATTCGCCCTCAGTAAAGAAAGGTCCTGCTAATACCTTAAATATTTTTAGGCTTAGATAAAAGCAAAAGGATTATTTGAAATCTTATCTAGTATTATTTTTATCATTTACTTATCTGATCTTCCGGTCGCAGATTAAGACATTGAATATATTAGTGGGCACGATTTTAGATATTTTATTTGTAAAATATAATCACTGTGACAATGTTTACTTCAATGTAACACAAAACGGTTCGTTCTATCATCAATCCAAGGTAAATATTCGATTTTTTAATAATAAAGTTTTTTTTCAATATCAGCAGTAATTTAATCATTAAAAATATTTGAGTATATTCCATCGCGATGCTGTATAGTTGGCCGTGTTATTGTGGACCTAGGTCAGCGATGGCACAATCATAATTTTAAGCGAAGTGGCACTTTCAAATAAGTAAACAATTAAAATTCTTTTCGTATAATATATATAATATATTGCCATACGGTCATACAAATTTGAATCGTTCAAATTTTGTACATTTCCATGTATCTTAGCACTCACTCTGGTTTCGCTTTTCGGCGTCTTCAGGCTTTCTATCACACGGGTGCATTAAAACTGACACACAATGAACATTTTTCATAGGTTATGTTTTCTACAAGAAGAATAACACCGGAAAAATATAAATCCTAATTTTTTAAATAATAAAAACACATTTTTTAGTACTTATTTCCACAATATATTTTTTGATCAGGAACGGTTTCGCTCACCGCGAGCATTATCAACTGATGATACTGAACGATTATGAACTGATTTTATTATTTAAAATATCATGCCTTTCCATCAAGAAGTGACAATTAACACCTTAAAAGTGATAAATCCTAATACTAAAAGTTATATAAATATATATATCCGAAATAAATGTAGTATGTCTTGTTTGATAAATGATATTCAATTTTGTAAATGATTGTTTAAGCTATCATTACAAGATAACGAAAAGCAAAACCCGGGTCGTGAGTGACAAAATATATGGAAATTTATAAAGTTACAACAATTGAAATCTGTATATTACAGCTGTTTTATTTTTCATAATTTATCTACCAATATCACATTATTAACAAACATCTTTTTATCTTTTTATGTTTATCTTTTTTTTCGAACGTTTTATCGAAATATTTAATGATAATTATTATATAATTCTGTCGAAAAAGAGTAAATCTTTATCACGTCATAAATAAAATAAAGTAGCGCTCGCTCGCCAAAGCAGTGACAAGTAGCATGAAGGACATTTTAGTTTTTGTTATTAAATTGGCTCAATATATAGCGGCAGATGAGCGAATCTGTGAATGATTTCACGTTTGTTTACAATATTCATCTATGATACTACAGGTAGTGCTATATTTTTTCTAGGTTAAGTGTCAGTTCACGATCTCCACAGCAGCAAAAATGGATACAGAAGGTGAGAATTTTAATAGTTTTGCTTTTATAATAATATATTTCAAATTGTTCCGCAATAATGCAACCAAAATCGTATTCGATTCCGAAACAGAATTTCGTCTTTTATGAACAATCTTCAATTGTCTTCGACAAGTCAAATAAATAAGATTATTTTGTTGGCATCTTATCAAATAAATACAGAAATGTTGCATTTTTCTCAATAGAACTGGGGGAGGGAGCCTGGAGAAATAAATATTACATTATAATGTTTAGTTTATTTACTTTAATTATGGGTGATCAATGACAGCGTATTCAAACAATTTTGACACTATCAAGGGGTTGAATATCATAACCAGCACATTTCATTCGTATTTATTATAAAAAATGCTCAATTTGTTTCTTAACTATTACATATTTTAAAAAACCCTTTAACAGTTTTCATGCTAACCCTATCCGGTTTTGAAAACCGAACATAGAGAATCGATTGGGAAATATTTTATTTATGGTTTATCAATCATTTTGTGGCAAATGTTGATCAGTTTTAAAATTTGATTTATATTTTTGCTTTATTACATTCAGTATTAAAATAATTTTTATCCTTTCTCATTATCATTAACACTTCCTGATAATGGGACATAGTGGAAGCGATCAACTAAAACTTTAATATTTAGGACACTTTTAATATTAAACTTTCAATTTTGTTTTCAGTGTTGCCAGTAAAGGCCCACATTCAGGCCTTGATAAATGGAAAGGCACACGAACACCCATGTGACGATTGTGGTTTTGAAGATCTAGAAACAAAATTACCTCCATGGTTTGATGAGGCTAAATTCAAAAGGTAACATATCCCACATCCCTTTTAAGGTGTTAACTGTCACTTCTTGATCGAAAGCCATGATATTTTAAATAATAAAAACACATTTTTAGTACTTATTTCCACAATATATTTTTTTATCAGGACCGGTTTCCCTCATCGCGAGCATCAGTTGATAATGCTCGTGGTGAGCGAAACCGGTCCTGATTAAAAAATACATTGTGGAAATAAGTACTAAAAAATGTGTTTTTATTATTTAAAATATCCCACATCAATATCAATGTAAATTAAAACTCATTTATATTTGGCATTGGTGATGGATTTGTATTCTAAGTTTGTTGTCGGAAGATATGAATCAATATTAATCTATTATTTCCGTATCGAGCACTGACTTCAAACTAAAAAAACAAAAATTTAAGTTTAAGAGAATAAACACAAAACCATATTATTTTTAAATCTATCGCCACAGAAAATAATTTTTTGAAATATTATCTTATACACAATAAAAAACTCATTTTTAGTACTATTTCAACAATATATTTTATGATAAATATTTTATTTACAAATAAATTTACTCCATATATGATTGCCAGTAAATTATTTACTGTTATCTTAAACTTTTGCTTTTGTGTATCTGCTTATCATTAACTTAAATTGTTATATTCATAACCATTTTGTAATATTATTGATAATGCTCACAATGAGCGAAACCGTTTTTGATCATTATATAAATTGTGATAATAGTATTAAAAATATATTGATATTATTTCAAGTGTAAAGCCTTTCCACCAAGAAGTGACAGTTTGCACCATATAGGCGGTAAAAAGTATCTAAAAATGTCGGTAAAATCAAATAATTGTTTTAAGAATCTACGAAAATAAGTTTAAAATATTTTTCTCACTGTATTTGTTTACTATCAGAATACATTAAGATACAAAGCATACTTTATTTTACGGAGTGAAATGGGTTAGATGCTGACAATGTCATAATATAAATACTGTATATGTACTTAATAGATGTCGTCTATGAAAATTATTGTCTTATATAAATTATTTTCCGTCGGTAAAGTAGCTATCTTTTATAAAATAACTAAAAAAACTCAACAGATGTCAGAGTCTTTATTATATTTGAAATGATTATGTGAAATAATAGATTACGGCTAACTTATATTTATCTGGAAAGATTTATATAATTTTTTCTGCGCATAAACAAACGTTATAAATAATGTATTTAAAAGTCATTCAACTTGATAAGTGAACTTTCGCCTGGAATTTTATGATATTGTGTTGTCTTTTATATAAATACAAATTATCGATTGAATAACTTACGATTACATTATATTGTAAGACTTGAGTATTTCATTGATTTACTTGACGTTTATTTTTTGTTTATCATAAATCAGTATGATATCATGTGCATGTATCCTTATTTGGAATTAATGCACGTGCTCTTACTGATAAAATTCCATATGATCGTAAAAATTCTAAGACTTGGTTGCATAAATAATAGAATCAATCAAAAGGGTGTGCTTTGGATTAAAGATTAGGTTAAGATCTTAGATAAATTTAGCGAATAAGTAATTACCAGCACTTCTGTCACCAAACTGTCTTTCTTGGTATCTCAATTTCAACAAATTGATTTGCTTTTCTTCTCCAGGGGCCAAAAGTTTATAAGAAATAATCTATTTGCCCAATTCACTGCCACTCTTTGCGGGATGATCTGCGTGCTGGTGGTTCCGAGCATATTAACGATTCTCCTGAAGACGCACAGGTCTTCCACAGTCATGGGAGCATACAGAAGATACTTCTCCACGTCTCTACATCTTAACAGCTGGTATTTTGAAGATCTGAAACCGGGAACAACGTGAGTATACAAACGTACCCAAGTGCTGATATCTAGGGATAAATTGTATGAAAAACGGTCCTGTAAATTGGTCACTTTCATAAATTGCAGTTTATAATCGATTAGTGAAATTGTATTCAAGAGTATTTATTTATGTAGTGCTTAAATACACTCCTATAGGAGTATACACCTGATCCTAAAAACAGAACTATTTCAAAAAAAATCAACGAACTATAGTTTTATATTTCTAGTCTAGGATGCGCGACTGAATAATAGAAAAAAAACAGTTCTCATAGAACAACTCCTAGTTAAATTCTGAATTAAAAATTTAAATATCATATTTCCTTTTATAGCCCGGACACTAAAAGGGTCTGGTCAGTAACACGCAACACAATATTTTGTTGTATATGCTTTGTCATTTTCAATAGGTTAGCACCAAACAGAGTCAATGCCCAGTTGTATAACTTGCAGGTAGTTTACATGCCTTTGAGCAACACTGCGCCTAAAAAGGAGAACATTTTGCACACCCTTTCTAGCTTTAAAGCATACAAACCTCCAGATCGCGCGTGGAATCGTGTGTAAACATCGTAATGCAGAAGAGAGATTAGTTAGTGATGATATATAAATTTTTATCACGAAAACTAAATGGATATCAACATTGTTTTTTCCGAAACATAAATATAATTTTGATGCGTCGTGCAAATAAAAAAATCATTACGCTTGGCTTAAAAATATAAAAATAACATAACTAATCAAACTTAATTACTGTCCTGACAATCAATTTGTCGATAGAGCCGGAAATTGCTTTGAAACGTTTTCTATTCAGACGGTCTTCGATTATTTAGTTATAATAAAATGTTTTAATTGTCTAATAAATAAGTAAGATTAGTTTAAGGCAAAGTTTACATTGCTCTATAATATTATTATAGTGTCACAAAGAATGTATTAAATTTTGTGAGAAATAAAGTAATAAATAAATCATGATAAACAACGGAAATATAATCAAAAAATATATTTTTTAGAGATATTCAAGTTTTTAGAAAAATAAACTTGATAATAGCTATTGCATTGGAGATTTTAATGACATTCCTTGTAATCTTTCATTTCAAGGCTACCTAGAAACATTTGGAAATAATTTTGAGTATAATATAACGAAATATTTGCCTCGTCGATTTTTTTTTGCATATTCGATAAATTGTGAAACCCACAGTTAATCTCGTCATCATAACAGTATCAAATTAACGAGTTTGGTATATAAAAGATTTTAATTATAATGATAGAAAAAAAAACATATTGTGGCAACACTTATTCTAAACAGTTAAATTGATTTTAAAACGTGTATCGTCTAAAAGTATTATTACCCAGTATAATCTCGTTTGTTATTGATCCTAACAACAAACAGTATCGCCGTATATTACTCGTATCCAATATTATATTTAAGTATTAATTAAACAACATTCTCCTAAATCGAAAATTCGCCCCCACCCAATATATCCTAAAAATACGACGTAGTGGGAGCGATTAGCTAACCACTTGTCCTGTCTTAACCTTATGACGTGGTTATTCATGCTCCCTTCGAAACATTACGTTGAATTAACCTCCATTATAAGTCCATTTGTTTTATTTTGTTAGCGAACAAATTTTTTAAAATAAATGACAAATTTTTATTCATTCTGCGTACTTATGTAATAATATCCAAAACTTAAATAAAAATATTATTTTAGTTTACACTTTGAAATCAGTCTTGCAAAAATTACTTACATTTTCATTATTTTCTTACATTGGGTCTTCTTTCTAAATGTAATTCAATCATACTTTTTTAAGCATTTTCTAAAAAAATATGGTATATATTCTATGATTTTTATCTGTGCAATAATAACATTTTTATTCAATGTCCTTTTTTAAATATAGAACATCTCAAAAAGATGCTATTGACTGAAACTTTTGCCTATTCAAAATTATCAAATTTCTTTTTCAATTTATATACGAGTTGTACTCTATACCCTAGTTTCTCAACCTGTGGTCCGCGGAGATTTTTGGGTGGTCCGCGATGTGATATTATTTCCATAAACAATCGAATTTTATGTTGTATCTTATGGATTTTCAAATTCTATTTTTTTGTTATTACTTAAATATTGTTATTTTGGCATATGGTGTTGCAAAATTATTTTTTTAAATAAAAAAACAGTTATATAAATATTTATTATTTTATTCCAATGATGGATATTTAGGTAGTACGCGGATGTAAAAAGGTTGAGAAACTATGCTCTATGCTAATGCTTTATCATAGTGCTATTTCGTAAATATATAATTCAATACAATAAACTTATCCTAATATTAAGCAATTCATAAATGTTGAAAAACCTCTACAGTGCCTGGCGTTCATTGACAACTGTTAGAGTACGTCACTTGAGATCGAGTAGAACTTCTCAAAAACGAGGTGATGGCCACATCTCGCAGCGCGACCTGGTTCTTGGGCAATTTGGATTCGTTGGCCTCGGTCTGATAAGGCCTAAGTTCCTTGGCATCTACAACAATAACAGTGAAGATCTGGAAGCATACACACACTTCTGGAGGACGATCGGATATTTTATCGGGATTAAGGATGAGTGAGTTTTGGTCTTATTTTTACAATTTTCTTGAATTCAGCGATGTCAAACATACGGCTCGCAGATTTATTTTTTACGCTGTTAAGTTTGAATGGATTGGAATATTTTTCAGTAAAGTACCTTTTAAATCGATCAGATAAACTTTGCAAGCAGTTGGATATATGTATATCTAGATACAATTCCATGTTACTAATTATAAAATAATTATAATGACATACTATATTACAGTGTTTCCCCAATTTTTGACATCTGTATATACGCTTGTGAAAAAATCTGAATCAAAACATATTTATTTTTCCCTTTTTAGTACATAAAGCTTTGTGTTAGGGGGTACCCTCACCAAAATCTTCACGTACCACAGGGGGTTCACGTACCTGACTACCTGGTACGTACCTGGCACAAGGATCTAGTTTATTAAATTCACAACAAATTCGTGTTAATTTCATACAAAATTCACAACATGTCATTTTAATATAATTCTGGCATAGAACATAATAAATATAATTATTTAATGTCGTACACGATATGTAAATAACCACATTCCCTGAAAACGGATCTTGAAAGAATAATTTCTTACTTAGAAGTAAACAATTAAAATCAGCTATATAGCTAATTACTAAATTGGTATAGAAACTTCTGAAGTAAAAATTCTTTTATGATTTTTTTATTGCGGTATTCTTTATTAACATACATGAATAATAATATATAAATCACATAGATTTCTGGTTAATAGTTATTTAGTTATTACACGGAGGTGCCAAAAACCGAAAAAGATTGGCGATATGTTTCATAGAACTTTACAGTTGACTTCTGACACTGTTCCGTTTATCAGAGTTTGCTGTCTCTTATTTTCCATGAAGAGGTATTTTACGAGTAGCTAAGGATTTCTAGTTGCTATTTGTATTAAGAAGTTGTGTTTACTTTTGAATTAAACGAAATGTGTGCCCAGAGTACAAATATATCAAATTACTTCACGCAATAATTAATATTCCATGTGCGTTGTGAGAGTGTCCATTAACTTTCATGATATTTTGGCATTGAGCTTACGTCGTTTTTCCTATTTAGGTATCGTCTGCCGTGGTTTAAACTGATTATGTGTGATAACTTTTAGACGCATTACTTAACAAGCTGGTTTCGTTATAAATTAACAGCTCTATTTTACAATCTTCAATTCGGTAAGGGATTTAAATCAGTATGTTTTTAAACCATGTTCGCTCAACAGGTGATCCACGCGAAATCTTTATAATGCTTGTCACAGGGTCATTTGTTCAACGAACACTGCTGGTTATTCTTTCTTACCCTTTATATATTGAAGAAAGACTGACTAGAAACTAAGTCACTCTCGTAACGGTTTGCTTTATGGATCTGGTGAGAGAGAGACAATCGAGGTATCATTAAATTCGAATTAAAATGTTTTAGTCAATTAAAAAAAACAATACTTCATGGCATTAGAACACGTGGACAACACAATCAAATTTGTTGATCTAGGGTGTGACACACTGTTTAACCAGTTGACTGCTAAATTAGCAACATTAGAGACAGCTGATTCCAATCTGTTGATATTTGACTCTTAACAGTTTTAACAAACTAAAATAGCCAAAATTTTCATGTAAGAGCTAATTTTTGTGTTGCAAAACGGCATTATTTTGAAATATGATTTAAGGCAGACCACACAATATTCTGAACAAATACAAGTATTTCCTTTATAATCGTTGGGAATAACGTCTCACTATCAATTCATTACGATATATAACACGCGTGGATAATATTTCAATTTTATTCAAGTACCTTTAGCTAATGCGTTTTCGATCGGTCAATGCATGCAGATGCCCTACAATCTCTATAAATATGTAGCTTTATACGAACGTAATAAATACGACAGAAGTCTCATTAGGGCTGTTAGGAAATAAATCACCTAGTAAAAAATACATTAAAATACATAAATGCTAAAACGAAATATTGTAGATAGGTTCCATTAACCAAAAACCAGTTGATAGCGCATTTCTGACGATTCTAAATATAACGAAAATAGTGTTTTAAATATTTTGTTGGCAGTAACATTTTTATACTACGCCATTATGAATAAATTTGCATCATTGCATCGTATGATATTTTTAAATTTTTTTATAAATACGTATTTGTTTTTTTTCCGTGTTAAAGCGGAAAAATTCGTAAAAAAAAGAATGATAAAAAATAATAAATGATTTTTCAAAACATATTATTTTTCAACTATGCAAAAATAGGATTGGGGTACTTCTTTTTGGCTTAAAGTAACCAGCGTATGTTGAATATTATTTGGCGATTATAACATCGAGGTCTAAAGGTTAAAGTAAGTTATTGAATCCAAAAATCTTGATAAAAATGAATAAATTGTATATTATATGTGACAAATATAATAAAAACAAAATAATGCAATAACAATAACAAAAACATATGATAGCATTCAATGCTCAAAAAAGATTGCCATCTAATGCGTTTGATTCTCCGCGTTACTACGACAATCGCTGATGTCCAGCACACGTCAAATCTAGTCTTATTTAGGAAGAACAAGAATTTATATTATAGATTACGAATTTCATGCACTGGTTTTGTCATAGGTGTTATATTATGTAAGATATGTATAAAATTGTGTAAGGTGATTTAGAAAAATCTCTTATATGTATAATATTTCACATATTTATTGCAAAAGCAGGTGATCAAAAGGCTAATCGATTACATAAATGTCATCATTGCTAACGGATATTTAACAATGCCTTCTTATTCGCGCCATATTTTACATTGAAATCTCAATTTTACGGATGACTTAAACAATTTAACTTTCTTTATTAAGAATATTACATTTCAATAAACCCAACAAAATACGGATATATTTAATCATATATAGCATCATGCAGTGATTTTCTTTTAATGTTAATATTGATTGAAATACGTTTGGTTCGTGATCGATTTGATGACGTTTTGTTTATAAATCAGCTGTTTAAAATCCGCCATTTTATGAACACCTGCATGAATTTGATGTCTATTCAATAATTGCAAATACGTATGTCATTTGCAAATGTAGGCAGGCGATTATTATTGCCATAACTCACTTCGATGACGTGTATTTTATATTTAATTCAACAGGCATTTAGATTGTTGGGTTTTCCCTCCATTTATATTCAATAAAGCGTTCGTTTGAGTTGTTACTCTTCTAACGAACGTGATATTTGAAGCTCAAATATCTCTACCATATTGCAAAAATACGTCGATTAACCTCTGCCTTTATGATCATCACAATAACGGTTCTCAACCGGTGTACAGTAGCAACATAAAATGTGCTTTGTGTCTACCGTTGTGTTTCAATTATTGGCTTTCACCAAAATAACGCTAAAATAACGGCAATGTAAATAAATTTTAGCACAATCTATTCCTAGCAACGGTATTATTCATTTCCTTCAGACTATTTCTCATCAATCTTAAAATCGATTTGTATAAATTGACATTGATGTAGTTATTGAAGGCGTAGGTCATGCTTATAATGTGTAGCAAACTATGATATATTGATGAAATATTTTTTCAGCCCTGAAGTTATACCACAATGTTATTCCAGAATTGCCCTCGTTAAGAAAAATAATATTTATTAAGTGTGCCATATCAATAAGGAAATTAATTGACATGTTTACATTATTTGCTCATTTTATGTTCGATACAATACAAGTGCCTGATCATAAATTTTGCACACAGTATATTTTCTTTAATTAACTAGGTGTTATAAACATATAAATACATAATTTATGATTTTCAAAATCAAATGAACATGCAAATTTAAGAAATAAACAGAGCCCAATTAGTCTTTTTGCCAATACTGAACGAACAATTAATCCTTCCTAATTCTTTCACTGTTAACCGACTCTTTTAAAATAAGTAAATATATCTCAGTATTCAATTTTTCAATGGCATTTTCACGGTAGTAGATTAATGTGAAAACATTTAGTTAAAATGTATAAGCTTTTATTGATTATAAGATTTCTTTTTCCGGTGAAAATCATTATAATCAAATCAGTTCTTTATTAAATTTATTTCAGTTATAAATTAAGCTTTTAGACTTGGAGTGCATCTTTGTATAACAATACCTGAAGATTTTGAAAGGCAAAACCCAACTAGAGTGTGAAAAAAAATTGGAAGTGTGCAAAGCTTGAATAATTCAAATTTTATATAACTTAAATTTTACTAAAAGAAAATTTTCGTCGATTAACAAAAGTTTCAATAAATATTGTCGTTGGACACAATTCACGATATGAAAGTTTCTATTAAGAATCTCAAACTCTTTAACATGATATTTTAAAAATAAAAACCATTTCTAAAATATATTTTATGATCAGGAACGGTTTCGCTCATCGCGATTATTAAGAACTGATCAAATGTGTGACGCGGAAATAGTACTAAAAATGTGTTTTTATTATATGAAATTTCATGCCTTTTCATCATGAAGTAACAAGTAACAAGATGTTCGAAAGTCCAAGAGGAGAAAGTAAAAACTAGATTATTTTTCAAAGGACACTTGGACAAATCTCGAGATTACGTCTGAGAATCATATCATATTATTTACGCGGCTATTCGTGAAAATTATCTAACATTTAAATATTCTTAGTAAAATAAAATGTAACAATATGCATTTTATTAATTTTCAGGTACAATCTTTGCAGACCTTCCCTTGAGGAAACAATAGAAGTGTCAAACGCAATATGCACTGAAATATATCAGCCTTTATTCCAAGACCCTCCTGAATATTTTTACTATATGGTGTCTATACTGATACAAGGCATGTGGTATCTGAGCCCAACTATATCCGAAGGATCGTTCCTTTATTTCACGTATAGACTCATAGGCGTACAAGGATTCAACTATAACGCAGACGAAAAAAAAGAAGCTTTGTTACAAAACAAAAAAGCACTGAAAGCAAGAAAGCTCTACGGGATAACCGGTGGCTTTAGAAACGTTGATAATAAAAAAGTCAATGCCGGTAAAAAAGTAACAGGGGTTAGATTTTACGAAGAATTGGGATGGTATAACAAATCAATCGTGTTTGTGCTGATAACAGCCTTTTCAAAAATCCTCTCCACCTGTTTGGGAAGGATGTATTTTAATTTCAAAATTTACTTCTCGTTTTTGACCTCGCAATATTTTCCTTATATGTGCTTCTGGAGGTTTGGCATTAAAAAATCGTACGTTAATATGTTTCAAGAAGATTTGAGAACTCAGGCTATCCCTAAAACGAATAAGGACATGCTAGCGTTAAGAAGTTTTTAATTTTCTTTGTAATTTATAAATAAAGATATGTTATGGTATATATATAGACATAGAGTAAATATTTTTTTTGTTTAAATGCATCTCTATACTACAATGTCTGAAATGTTGAAAGGCAAAACCCAAGTCGTGTGTAAAAAAAAGTGCAGAGCTTGAATGATGCAAATGTCAATAAGTAGTGTCGTTATATACGAACCACAAGCGTAAGAGTGGAACCAAATTCTTATCATATCTAAGTACATTTTCACCAGTATATTTGCTTAACACACACTCACTAATGAAGTTAAACTCGTTTCTGAACTGTTAATCAAAATAAATTAGACATTTGTGAAATGACAAGTGAGTCAACAATAAATAGCTTGAATATCTCTTGACATAAACCGAAATCAATTATAATACTGGTAAAACACAATAAAACCATTCACGATTGTTGAGATATTGAAACTAAATATTATTAACTATATTTTTTATATGAGGAAAAACCAGCATATATTGTACATGTTCATTGCCAGATGTATCAAAATATATTTTTACTGTAACATATATTATATATGTATATAATTAATTATATATGTCCCGTTTGTCGCGTGCGAATAAAATATATCAATAAAAAATTGTAGATTTCATTTCACTCCTTCTTCGTATCCATACAAAATAATGATAATTCAATAAAAATGATTCCATTTTATTCATAAAAGTATGCAATCATTTCATCAATGTTTTCTTATGATGTTGTCACGTTAAACTATCGTCCGTAAACCGACTTTACAGACAACCAATTTTTTTTTGTAAATAATTGTTTTTTACTATTATTAAATATTTCTGGCTAGTATCCGATAGTTGTGACTGAATGATTTTTCAAACGATCTATAAATTTCAAACCAAAGACATTAACTAAACATTAGTCCTGTCCTAACCTTTTCCTTTATAATGAAGTATTTGAACAAGAATTTTATGAACTAATTAACCATAAACAAATTTTTGACGTGACAACGTCTTATAAATCGATGAACGCCCGCTGCACGCACGAAAAAACATGACTCATTGTCTCGTTTGTCGCGTTACGCCGAAGGCAAGCGTGCGAGCGAGAGCGCGGATAAGCGATAGAGAGGCACGATCGGCCTACCGTTCGGATTGTGCCGCATCTATCTCTCTTCCACTCGATTGGTCGATGCGTCTGAGTAGAAAAGAGACAGCGGCAGCACACAACTTATACACCTACAGTACCTACACGTGATCTGTTTACAACTGTTTATAAAGTGAAGTGAAATGTTAATGTGGTTTTCATTGTTTATATTACAACAACAATTGCGGCAATAAAGGTAATTAATTCTTGCATATTAAAAATCTGATTAACGTATAACAAATATACTTTAACAATAAATTATCAACGACTTCCTTCAGAAAAAAAATTGTAGATTTCATTTCAGTCCTTCTTCGTATCCATACAAAATAATGATAATTCAATAAAAATGATTCCATTTTATTCATAAAAGTATGCAATCATTTCATCAATGTTTTCTTATGACGTTGTCACGTTAAACTATCGTCCGTAAACCGACTTTACAGACAACCAATTTTTTTGTTAAGAAAATTTCCATAAAGAGCAAGCTCATTTATTCTACATTGGGATCAAACTTGACCATTTTAAAAATAATATTGACGTATTATTTTGGATACCCAAGACCTCTTTTTCTTCAAGGGACTTTTCACTGTATAGGTATTTTTTATCGAAAACACCTATATTATTAATTGGAAAAAATAATCATGTTTTCTGAAATAGCATAAACTATATTGCACAAAATCTCCAATTGCCGAAGATACGAATTGCTTTGGACACTATATGTTAATCTTTTAAATACATTCTCCCGCATAGTGATTTTTTTCCTGTAACAGGTTTGGCAAACATTTTTCTTCAAGCGATCCATAAATTGTGCACGATTCAAAAAAAAAAAAAATCGTGAGATGGCGAATAAAAACAACAATAAAGATTTTTAACCCAATACCTGTTGAGGCATAGATATACCAAAAATATATTTAGTAGTGTTGGTGTACTTTAAACTTATATAGGCTACATCATAGGTGGCGAATTTTTGTGATGTTGAAAAATGTTCTTTTCATATAATAATATGTCACGTGTCGAGCGCCGTGGAAATAAAAATTTACATCAAATGTTTGTGTATCTTCAGACTTTTAATGTAAACAAAACATTATTACGTCGAAAAAATGGTTAAGTGATTATTAATGGCAAAATAAAATAAATAAAAAAGATACTATTAGAATTATTATTGAAAATTTTTATTGTTGGATGCTAGATGTCAAATGTTTTATATCGGGTTCATTGTTGATAGCTTTTATTAAAAAACAAAAAGTACTACTTTTATCTGTTATTCTAATTCTTGTGTCTGATTTAATAAAGTTCATTGAATAAAATAATGATTTGAATAATACGATTTGCTTAACACTTACATTGTCTTAACCATATCTATCTACCTCAATTAATTTTAAGTTTCGTAATATTTGACCGTCATTGAATCAAATGGACGGTAAACACGCTATAATTAATTAATAACATATTTTATAATTATTTCATGGTTGCAAAGCTTCAATCCATCAAATAAAAAAAATCATTTCAAAATATGGTATTTTAAAAATAATATGTACTATTTAAAACAGTTGCAAGTGTGATATTTTTTAAAATACTCCTCTGGGTGAAGGTTTGGTTTCCTCTCACAAGTTTTACAAAAGTCTGTGGTGTCTTTTTTCCTCCTGGAACCCATCTGTACCATGTTATCCTTAAAAATACTATACCAGAGTTTCCCAAACTGTACGCCGCGTCGCCCTGGGGTGCCGAAGCTGTTATAAAGGGCGATGTAAAAATTTTCATTTTTTTCAAAATTTTATTTCGATATTATCCGCTTGAAAGTCTTCGAAAAATTCTCTCAAGCAGATAATATCGATAAATTCTCATGGATTTCCATTTATGGCAGTAGTCGTCAACCTTTTTATTACTACCGCCCACTTTTTGTCTCTGAAGAAATAATATTTTCTAATCTAATGTGTAAGTTTGTAACTAAAAAACCCTGTAGCAACTCCTCAATTAATTTTATTATTTTCATAATATTAAAATGTCATTGAATCAAATGGGTGATATGCATGATATAATTAACATTTCAGAGTGTGATATTTTAAAAAATATTGACTATTTAAAACATTTTAAAGTATTATATTTTTTAAAACATTCCCCTGGATGACGGCCAGGTTTCCTCTCACAAGTGTCGCAGAAGTATGTGGTCTATTTTCTTCCTCATGGAACCTTTCTGTTAAAACATGCTATGCAATCCTTTTATTTTTTTTGCAAAAATATGAAATGGCGTCCATTCAAGCGCTGTTCAGCGTCACATGTAGAAAGACGCCCTGGTTTTGATGTAGGTGCACAAACGTCTCCAATTAGATTTATAAGTATAACCTATCAAATTTTTCTATGGGATATTTGTTTTAGGTTTGCTTTGATAGTATATTCCTTGTACGATATATACGAGTTAACTATACAGGTTTCTAAGCCACAGAAAAATAGTTTTCTCTACCATTTCAACGTCTTTCGCATGAAGCACTGCGATGTCGCATATTGGTCAGCAACATCCACACCGCCCATATTGATATTATAATCAATAAGAATAAAACTTGGTTTATCTATGTCATCCTGACTTACACCTTGAAAAATGGTTCTTGGTTGTCTCCTTGTTGACTTAGAAGCAGAAGTATGCTTTGTTTTGAACATAGTAACAACCCCTTTGTCACGCCACGCTAATACTAATGTATTTCCTTTCCTGTATGCGGTTTTTTGTCCAGCGGCCAATTTTGGTTTCTTACTTTGTTCCGGTAATCAGTTACGATTGGTCATTATTGTACCGCTCAGGTAACATTTAATCTGATTGTAAATATATAATATCCTGTGGCACCCGGAATCGAATCTTGCAATTGTTTGTAGAAATGAAACACAATCCGGCCAGAAATACAGTTCTGGTCTTATTAGCCCTTCCGTGGTGATTTTACTATAATAGGCTACAAATGAGTACATGTTTCTGCTACGGGAATCAGCTAAAACATATACTCGAGGACCCCATTTTGCTGGTTTTTTTTCAGTTTAAATGAGAAAGTTTATTTTCCCTTTGAAAGATACTCTTGACTCATCAACAGATAAATTTTTCTGAGATATATAATGCTCCATAAATTTGCTATTGAGATAGCCAAGAAAGTTAGTGACTCTTTCTGTCCTTGTACTCATAGCTACTAACAGGGTTCATAATTCTTCTTCTTCCTCTAGGAAAAATTTCTTCCTCAAAAGTCCGGATAGATAGTAAAAGTTCTAGCTCAAAAATTGCAGTATTAGCATAGTCTTCCAATACATCGATTTCATTTTCAACTTGAGACATATATTCATCTTCACTACTTTCAAACTCATTATTGGTTGTGGCAATTCTTTTTGTAATTTGTGGCATCTATATTATTATAGAATTAATAATGTAAAGCAAAGAAACAAAATGAAATAGCTCAATCGAATATATTATGAGACCAGCTACTCGTTATTCTAACATCACACAATATTGCTTTTACGTATGTTTTTTTTTATCACATCTGACTTACATAATACAAAACATAGCTCTAAATACTTATTATTTTGTAATTTATCAGTGTTACTACTAGTATATATTTTCGGAAACACAGATGCGGTACAACTGCAGACTGGTTATCCTTTATGGATCTAGGATAATGGGAACAGCTGCACGTGTAAAGATTGTTTGTTTACGGTCGGCATTCGCACTTAGACATTGCCGCTTTGATTGCTTTATTGCCATTATAATATTAATGTTTTATTATACCTAATGTTGTAATCGGACAAAATAAACCCTGTACAACATCATTAAATGGTTTTTGAAAGAAAAAAAAGATTGTAAATAATCGTAATTTCATTTTTAAAATGTGCCATCAAATGTCGAGTCAGACTCGACATAGGAGTTGGAGTAAGATATGCGATGTCGAGTCACAATAATGACTTATCCTTTCTCTATCGTTTACATTATTCACAATTTTTTTCTTACAAATGTACGTTTTACGTGTATCATATTTATGTACATAGGACATTGCACTCCAACGAATAAATATTATTTTCTGCTTCCCTGAATGCACAAAATATTTTATGTTGTAGACCAATTGTCTGATTTTTTTCTTCTTCTGAAAAATACTTTGTTTCTTCTTTTATTCATTGTTAAAATTATTGTCCTGAAACCTTCGCTCAAACGAGCAACTCGATTAGCGTCAATATGGTGTACAAAAGATTATGTATAGCCTGCTACCAGTGCTAATGATAAGCATATGGTTCACACATTCATGTATCAAGGAGTAGCGTCGCCACACCAGCACTGTGTAGACTCCATTTAATTCCTAGGAACCATTATTTTCAGATCGAGTTAACTATTATTTGCGCGTTATTAAAAAGTAAAAATTGATAGTATTCTCGAGCGCTAATTCAATCTTCTATTTCGAAAATTCGGTCCAAATTTTTTTTTGAAATTATTATGATGGGAATCGTGTATAACAAATCAACACGGTGTCTAATATTCCAATATGATTCAAGCGAGAATGAAATATAAAAAAAATACTTTTCTATATTTTAATTGTCTGATAATTATGTGACCAAAATTAGTATCAGTTACTCAATCAGGATAACGTATGATGCGTGCTATGCAGGCGAATGCACCGATGTCCAAAAATGCGATATATTTTTGCAATCTCTATTTTGAAACGATCAAGAGTTCACCGCGTAAGAGTTTTAGAATGTGCTGGTGAAAGTTTGCACGGCGAGATATTAAATGCAAAAAAAAATATTATGTAATATCGTTGAGGTAGGAATGAATTATTTTTGGCGTGCAAAGAATTTTCGCTGATAATTCAATGTAGCCAAACAAAGACGTTACTCCATCGATGACGTAAGAATGTTTTTGATATTCGTTAGGTATCCTACCACAACGTTACACACATTGAAACTACAGTGTACTCTCGATTATCCGTGTATGGATTATCCGGTTTTCGGATCATTCGTGCCTGAAAATAAATATTTTTTAATTCAAATATAATCTGATTGATTTTTTTTCTTTAACGATTATGAGACGAATTAATGAATTGCGATCTTGAATATGCGCGTTGTTTGAAAAAAATGATGAATTTAGCAATGTGTTTGTGTTTACGTAACTAATTGGTGATTTTTTTAACCATTTGTGTGTTTTGAATGTATGAATGTTCGCAATAAACATCACAATTTATGGGACTAGAATGAGTCAAGAATTGATACCTTTGTACTCCACATGCGTTTCTATTTACATTTCCAGTGAAGTGCATAAACCGGCGCGAATTCCCGCAGTAAATTTGTTAATTTCGATATTTATTGGTTATATTTGTCAGCTCTCGTAAAAAATATGTATTCACTATGTAGTATAATTTAGTGACCATTCTCATATTTATCAAAATCATGATTAACTCTAATAAGTATAAACGTAGTTTCATTATTTTCAGGCCTAACCGCTTTAGAGATGAGCATTTTTGTAATATTGGGAATTGTATGTTAATATAACATATATTTCATATTCAAAATACCTTCGTGGAATATTATAAAAAAACGCTACTCTCCCGCCAAATTTCTTTGTAAAAATCCTGTTTCCAATGATTTAAAACCAACCAAACACACAAAACTTATTATATTATTATCACGGCGCTAATTTTAAAGTTATCATACATATGACATGTAGGAATATATTGACGAAATTTACCTTGATTAACTTGATTAATTTGATTAACACTGCCTTCCTAATATTTGTCATCACTTTATTGAAAAAGGTCGTAGAGTCTAAATTTGAGTAACCATTAATTTATGCTCATTTACGAATGATTTTAAGTTAAGTGCCAATCAGGGTTGAAGATAAATATATATTTAATATTACTTCTCATTTTCTAAGTATTGCAAAGTGTTATACTATTTAAATGACACTCAATTGCCTGTGATAATTTTTATTAACGCTAAATACGGTTAGTTTATCATTCATGAAAGGATTCTACAATAAATAATGAAATAATTTCATTTAACGGGGACCGTTGTATCTGTGCGATAAAGCCTGAAGATGACGAAAAGCGAAACCCGGGTCGTTAGTGAAAAAATATGTGGAACCGTAAAAAGTTTCAACAATTCAAATTTGATACTAAAATTCCATCAAGGACCTTCAGTCGATGTTGTAAACTATAGAGAATGTATTTGTCTTATTATATTATATTTTAATAGGGTTAAACGGATGACGCTATTTTTGGTATATTATCCTCGTTTAAATGTGTATTTCTATTAATTTGTCTATAAAATAATGTAAATTTTACTTCATGAAGTCTCTGATCTGCATAATCGAAGAAGGCTTTAATAAGTGTTAAATTATACAACCTTTCACTCAAAATTATTGCCTTGACTTTTTCACTGTTCAGCGAACAGAGATGCTCTCGTGGAAATAATTTAAACTAAAAGCCTGTTCAGAATAATATTGATATTATGTTTTCTATGGGTATTAAAATTTTGAATTTAGAACTCGCAATGGCTTTTTTTAAATGGCTGACTTGAAATGAATAACATCGGAGTAAAATTATGAAATAGTCGTATTTTTTTTATTTCTTTCAGGGATTTTACCATAATGATAGAATAACGTAGAGTTTTGTATTTTTTAAAATTAAATATATAATACAATAGTACAAATTTTTAAATATTCAACCTTGTTGACTGAGTTTTTGATTAAGAAAACGAAGCGAAGAGAAAGTTAATAGTTAACTAAGAATAATATCTTTGAACTTGCCAATCAGTGCGTGGTTATTTAAATGGTCATAGAAAGAAAGTGGAAGTGGTCGAGTCACGTACCAAATATGCCTCCGGAGAAAATCAATCCAGCGTGCCTCTTTTAGGACAATATTTAATTATTTAAATATATTGTTCAATATGTCGACAGTCAAAATAGTATTATTGAACATTGTTAATGCTCTTACTAGTGACATCACCATAAATAGGCTGATTTTACACATTAGAAGAACAAAAATTTTATGTCCGCGACAATATCAGGAGCGTACAATTTAACATTGACAAAATTCTCATTCTGGCCTCCTAAGTGGCCAGGTACATCTCTCTTTGGGTTTTCGATCTTATATATGAGTGCAGTTGGTAGAGCCATGGGTAGTATCCACATGCCGTCAAGTAAAGTAGTCTCAAAAACTGAATATTTTTTTCCACCGTGAGGATATTTTCAAATTCATTTGGCCCCAAACAAAAGACCTAATACTCTTATGTCCAGTGGAATTTCAGCATTCTGGACGACAGCTGGGTTCTTTATATATGATGCACTTGGCGGAATTAAACGACGCAAACCAAATCCCCGACACCGACGAAAAACATGGAATTACAGTGGCCGTATGATCCACATAGAGAGAGAAAATGGTCCAATGGACTCGATTAGTAGACGGAAGTCATTAGACAACTAAGCCAAATATCAACTATACAACGATTGATTTTTTAATCTTAAACTACATAGGTTTGTACACTGTTATTAATTTGATTAGAGAACTCCTTTGCTGACTTGTGCTAAAAACTTCCTCGATCTGATTGAGGCAATTTCAAGAATAAAGCTTTATATAAAACTTAATAAAACCAAATTCCTTTCAATATCCATAAAATTAAATCACGACAATGATTGACAAACAATATTGTGAACTTGCCTTACGTATCCTTTGAAAGTTTGACTATTTCAGGTTTGTGTGTTGTTGTTTTTAATTTTAGACACGATTTAAGTTTCTCATCAATAAGAAGATTTAACGGAAGAGGGTTCAAAGAGTCCCAGTTGGTCGACCACTAAAATAGATTATTCTCTCTTAGCTTTTTTTTATCTCTGTTAGAACCAATTGAGCTTGTAATTTCAAACTGTTTTCATTAAAAAACTTCCAAATTCATAAAAAAGCATTCTATAACAAAATGGAATTTCCGTGCTTGATTCATTTACCTTATTGAATTGTTTGTAAGTTTTTTTCGTAATTCAATGACTTGAAAAATCTAGGACAAAACAGCCATTTGTTGTTAACATACAGAGAACATTCTGTATTGCCCACCAATATGAATTGCCAACCTGTTATATGATGCAATAATATCACGCCGGACCGCTGATGTTAGTTGCTAGCGTAAATTGTGAAACCAACTATGAACAAACTTGAACAAATTTAAGATTAATAACATTAAATAAATAGTTTTTCCTCGTATCATTATGTTGAAATCAAAGTGGTTTTAAAGTTAATGAAATTCTTACATTCAAATACATTGTATTTTTCAACAGATAAATAAAACAATTTAGTTTAGGTTTATTTCTAATTCGTTAACATAAATTCGCATAACAAGCAGAGTGCTCTGTGTTCATTTTTATGAATTGCCATCGGATTCATTTTACTTTTAATGTGTCAACTGTCACTTCTTGATGGAAAGGCATGATATTTTTAATAATAAAAACCCATTTTTAAGTACTTACTCCCACAATATATCTTGTGACCAAGACCAGTTTCGCTCATCGAAATCGCGACGATCGAAACTGAGTTTTTTAGTTCTCGCAAAAATAAACGATAGGTATACTATACAACATTTTTTGCACTCAGAACGTGGAACGCAGAACGCTCTCAGAGTAAGCCAAACCTTGACTCGATTGTTATTTAAGTGGAACGCATTGTATTGGATTCCTGATTATTGTGGTAATATCCAGCTAATCTATTATTTTCAACAAGCTTTCAACTATAAAAATCAATCGACAGACAGAGAGAGGGGTCATTTAAAACAAATGGTTCTAAGATATTATAAATTCGAGACATTTGATTTTAAAAAACTTTTTTATTAAGAAAAACAATATTTATAAGGTTCATCTCTGTATATTTATAACAGTATAACAACAACAATAACAATAGTACTATATTAGTTCATTCTGCCTTAACTTATATTTATTATAGCATACCTTGAACATGAAAAAGCAATATGGAATATTTTTTACAATTGTGTTTAGTCTACGATATACGTTTATTATTAATAATATTGTTTACAAAACATAAAATGGTAGCCTTAAACAACCTGAATGAGAATAAGCTAGGTCCAAGGCAGACAGGAAATCCTTATGCTAGCTGAATGTTTGCAAAAATTTTGCTCTAGATAGCTGTTTTTCTCTTACGACATAATTGTTATATAAATAAAACTTATAGAAGTATTTTATGTTTTTAATATAATCTAACAACATCAACAGGCAATGAACTTTGCATACGTCTTCACTATCGCATCAACCGCGTCTTGACATTATATTACTATATAATTTTTTACCGGTTTTGGGTAAAAAGATAAACCGGTAAATGTAAGTGATTTTTTTTTTAAATTACTAAACAAACATTTATAGTTTTTAATTGTCAGTACTTGATGGAAACGCACGATATTTAAAATAATAAAAACACATGTTTTAGTAATTATTTCCACAATTTATTATATAATCAAGACCGGTTTCACTGTTTCGTGCTTTTTTATTTAAAAAAAAGACATTAATAGCTGTAACGAATCGTTTGGAAAGAATTTCGTTTACATAATAACTATTATATATTTCGCCAAATTCATTCAATCCGAAAAACCCTTATTCTCTCAGATCCAAAAAAAATATGAACGTGAAGTTTTTGTATAGAAGCATATTTTAATAAATTTCACCAACAAGAACATAACAGATATCACTTTTGCAAAAAACCTACAAGAAAATTATATATATGGCCATGGCGACGACACTTAAATATGTTATTTCAAGATATTAACGGTTCATAACCGGTAAACCATTATTGACTTCCAAGCATTACGGATAGATTTGTTCATCGGTCATTTTACATGCCCTATCTTATTCATTTTTTATGTAACACCAGATGTGAACAAGCCCATATACATCACAATCAAGAGTGATGGTTGCATTTACTACTTTTTAGGTGTGAACTATCTAGAAGTGAATATAGAGATATGAACTGAATAAGGATAGAAAGAAGATAATAATATATCTATGAAATGTGAAAGAAAAGAATATCTCATTCTTACTTAAAAAATGATCGCTGTCTTAAATGCGATCGCGACTTTCAAAATAACGACTCTAAAACAAAACATAAAATCTGTGCAACTAGGACACTTATTATACGTAATCAACGTCGTAAATAGTCAAAATTATCAATTTATTACACGTTGGGTGCTTATTAAAGGAAAAATAGTGTTAAAAATGATAATTACTTAAGCACTGTTTGATACCGCGGTACACAATACTCGTAGAACAAAAAATAATTTACCACAACTAGCAGATGTTGGTTTCAGTGGACAGTTTGTTATTTAAGTTTAGTAATGAAAAAATGTCCTGGGACCGCAAATATAGTCGTGAAACCGATTTGAAGAAAGCTTAGAGAGAATAATAAATGGCTCAACTTTCACTGGACAACCTTTTAAACAAGACAGAAAAATCTTAGTATTTTTTTATTATTATTTACTAATGGGTTATCGGTCAACGAACATAATCTGTTGATCTGATGATGACATTCATTATCCGAAATGTTCGTTTTACAGATAGAATAAGTGGATTAGAAAGATCGTTTAAGTTAGTTATCCGTATATGTGTTCGTTGTCTGAACTCAAAAATCTTTCTTGATAGTGCTCGTTGTCCGATTTATTCGCATTCCGAACTGTTCGTTAACCGATCATCCACTGTCACTGTCAACCCAATGGTTTTATTTAAATTTACTAGCCACAGTTACTAAAAAACGATATGGAGGAATAAGGAAGATATTTAGAATCTATTACTTTTCTTTTTTAACTGTATAATAACATATCGCTCTACAAATAACAATTCGTTTTAATATACAGTCCAAGTACTTGTAGCATAATCAGAATAATATATACTTTTAATAAGTAAGACATTTTTTTAATCCAATGTATGTTACATTGAAACAAGTTTTTTTTAAACGTGACATATTTTATGTGCATCTTTTGTCCACCATATAATTCACAGCGACGAAATATTGCGATAAAAAACAAGCCCTTCTATATTTCCTATATGAGGATATACTATCTTCGATGAGAAAATATTTTTAATATATTAAGATGTGCATAACAAAAGTTTCAAGATGTTCATTTTTGTTGACATTCGAAATGTTAACTTGTTATAGGTAGGCCGCAGAAGAGCACGCGTGAGGGTAAATGTTTCCATACCAGTAGACATCAAGTTGCAGCACAAATAAAATATTGTTTGTGGTTAGTTGGATCTTGGTGCAGATCGTGGACGGATGCTTTCACGTCGTTCAACCGTTTTTAAACTTTTAGGTAAAATGCGCGATGTTCGTAAAATTTTCCAATCTAAAACTAATATACGAAGTGTTGATAAGTACATTCAATTCAATTATTTTTTTATTGGTGCTTTGATTTTTATTTCCGTATTTGAATTGTGGCTTTAAAAAACTATTTTTTTTAAATTACCGAATTTATATTCGGGATATATTTTTTATCTGTGACGTTAAATAAGTGAGCATGGCGAAAGTTAAGTTTATTGAAATATCGAGTGTGTGTGTAGATGATAAAACTAACGCATTTTGCATTAAGACGATGGATTGTTAACTGTTGGTGCAAAATACTGAAAGCCTCAACTTTTATATCCTCTAAGTGTCGTTACCCAAATTATAGAATAGTGATATTATTATTTTCTACTTAATAAATAACCATATTTGAAAAAAGCTATTCTTTGTATATAAGAGTTTCTTATTGAAAACTTACCGAAAATATGAATATTTTTCAATGTAATCCTTATAAAGTATCATTTTAAAATTGATTTTGTATTTCCTTCAGCTATTTTTTGATCAAAAAATATTTTCTTTTATTGCATTCTTTTTTTTTTCTTCAATAATCTTAAATGACTGGTCTAAGCTTTTACAGGGAGCGATTATTGTCAACTGGTGCGCGTTTTTTGTGGTTAGAAAACCGATGTAACATTTTTTAACTTATCTTGTCTTATTTTAAATTCATTTTTTATTTACAGTTGAACGATAACTGTAACAAAATATGTATTACAAAATCCTTTTATAGATAAAATATTTAGTAGCCATTAACAAGAAAAAATTAAACATCACCGTATTTTTTGGAATAAAATTGTATAATTTTTTCATTATAGCAGAATTTTTACATCGCTAAAAGCAAAAATATATGAATGGGTTTTTTAAATATTACTTTTTATATTTCAAAATCTAAAGCTAATATTTTGTTTTTAAAATATAGTTATCTGCATTCTCCAAAGAGTTATTTTTATTCATCATGATTTATTCCATTCCCCTATATGGGAAATAAATATTTCAATATAACAACTGGCAGCCCTGAAAAAGGATATCCGATAAACTGACGTAACGTTTGCGTGCTTATCAAATTTGGCACGAATTTGATTATAAAATAGTCGTATAGCAAATCCGCGCTGTTATGGAATAAACAAAAACATAACAATGCATCGCGAATAATATTTGAAACCGGTTTAATCGCAGGATCTGCATAAGATGAAAGTGAAATGGCCTGCTGCGATTGTTAGCGTACGATGCTCACATCGGCTGGCGAAAGTATTAATGTCATTCTAACCTAGTTACTAAAATTTCTCTTTTCAAAATAAACTATGCTCTACTAACATCAATAATAATAATTAAAAAAAACGATTATAAAACTCACGGTGATGAGTAAAGCTGCAGTAATATATTGAAACGGTTCGGAGAATTGTCTGCATTGAAATTAGTAAAAATACTGTCTAGATTTAAATTCGAGTATTGAAACACAATTTGTTTCATATTTTTGTGGAATTGTGTATTTTTTCTTTAAAAACTTGTATTTTAATTACTGGAAATCATCTCTATCAAGAATGATTGATAGTTAGCGACACACGTGAATAGTGAACAATTTAGTGAAATTTTTATATTTCTATAAATATATTAATTCTGTGATATTTTAGGTTCCCTGTGTATATAACTGCGTGTGGTGAAATAGTTAAATGACAAGAAAACAAACGTAAACAAATCAGGATGGAAATAAAAGGTGAGCTTTATAATGTTTATTTATAGATTCATTCTTCTCAAAATAGTTTCTTTACATAATATATTACGGTAAACATGAAATCTATATTGGGAGCAATTGCTACGTTCTCGCATTTCAAGCTCGCAATACAATTTAATAACTTAAATTATTTTGAAAAATGTTTTATGTTATTTAGTTATTTTTGAATTGACACCAAAAACAACTTCTTATTTTAAATAGCTTGGAAAACATTCTAAATATTTGATATTTCCTAAAATATATTAATAACAATGTGTATACTAAATACATTTTTCATGCATAAATATGTTCAAATCATTATGAAATAGATCGATTTTTATCAAAATTATTTATTATTTAAGCACTCATCAAAAGATTGTGAATTATTTTTTAATTATATACAGATTAAATACAGACAAAAAATGCCTATCTCTTAAAAGACAGACTTAGTAAAATAAAATCAACATAATCTATGATAATAAATACTTCATTATAAAATAGCAAATATTTCGAACAAATTATAGATTTTAAAAAGTTTAGTTATAGATTGTGATTTAATACATGTATATATTTGAGGATTAAATTTTATTTACCGTTGCACCATATTATTTAAAATGTGTTTGTATTGTCGACACAGTAATATTTCCACTAGGTGACAAGATTTTAGTATTCTCAACAATTATTTATTTTCAACTTTTTCGGGAATATCAATCAAGACATCGTAATAATTTAACATGTTTTTATTTTTTTCTGTCCAAATATTTGGTTTCGTTCCTGTTTTTTAAGGGTTGAAAATTTCTCAAGAATACATTTTATTACAAAACTTTTTGTTTCTGTAAAATATTTTGATCCCAATGGGTATTCTATAATATCAAATGAAGGCATCCATACTTAGGTTATTTTTCCTAATCATTTAATATTTTGTTAATTTAAAATATGTTAATTAAATTTATTATGTAATAATATTATGCAAGTCATTGAGTATTGGTTGAAGCATGGGATGATCTTTATCATTCTTTGTGGTCAAAAATGAATGGGTGCACTGAACTCTGTAAGATATCAATTATATATAAGTACATCGTTAATTATATATCTATTTTTAAATAATTTCTGCTATTTTTCAACTGTACATTAACCAAGATAATAATTATCTTTTACTATATTTTTTAATATATCACACATCTAAGGGCAAAGACCAGTCCATTTTGCAGCTTAAGGATAACAATGTTTTTTTTTTATGGTTCATTATGCCTTTATATTATTATTTCATATAAAAGTGTATTTTAACGTGCAATTGCATCATGCAAAATTTTTACATAATTATATTTGATAGCAATATTCAAATCACTAAGAGTCTCGATGTTTTTTTTTACATTTCAGTCATTTATAACTATTTATGAAATGATTTGTGGTAATTGTATGCAATGAAATACTATTCTACGCATTTCAAAAAACAATAAATGTGAGAATGATTCAAAAAATATCTTTTTTATTGTCACAATATAACATTCATTTTTGAAACAGAGCTCTTATTATTAAATTTAAAAAAAAAGTTATTTCCACGTAAAGGTGTTAACTGTCACTGTTTAGTGGAAAAGCATTTTATTTAAATATATAACACACAATGCTTAATCAGTTGATAATGCCCACAATGAGCAAAATCGGTCCTATTCTCCATATATTATAAAATTGTAGAAACACTACTTAGCACTAATTTATTATTTTGCAATTTTGCAATTTGGCATTTAAATTTAAACATAGAACCCTCAACCTCTCTAACTATTCTAACAACAGATTCATCTATAGAAAAAAAATATTTGTTCGAAAGCCAAAAACGCCTCTGAAAGTAACGGTAACATGAAATATTCAACACAGGATGGTCGAAAGATAATGTTTTTGGGGTGACCAAAATATTTGGACAATAGATTGAGGAAATTTATAAATATTGGATTGATCAACATTGTTTTTATGGATATATGAGACTTGCTCGAAAACGATGAATGCGGGAATGTTACAATTCCTGAAATCATCTTTAGAAATATTTTTATTATAAAGATATGATAGGGTCTACATATATAATTAAACAAAATTGATTATTATCAAAATGAAGATAAGATACCATTCAGCTTATAATGTTTTTATCAAGAAAACAATATGTTCTTAATTTAACAGGACGAGATGAATAAATGTGCCTCATTCAATAATTAAATACTTTAAATTGATTAAGAAGTTTTTATTGTTAAATTTTGTTGGAAGTGACTCAAAAATAGATAGAGTTGGTGGTGCAAATGCATGCTAGATATATGTTACATTCCTATTTATTATCGAAGTCATTTAAGAATATCTTTCATTGATAGATGTCTCTATATTGAAATCTGAGTCTTTTCACTCAGCCTTAACATATTACCAGTTTAGTTGTATAAAAGAAACTACAATACACCAAATATTTGCAAAACTACTACACTAGTATAGTTGTGTGAAACAAAGCTATAAAACACTTTTAAGGTGTTAACTGTCACGTGTTAATGGAAATACATTATATTTTAATGCATTGTACCATTTCCACAATTTTATATTTTCAGGACAGGACAATTCAGCTGATACTGCTTGTGCTTAGCGAAATCGGTACTAAATTAAAAAATATTTAATTGTGGAAATAGTACTAAATAATTTGTTTTTATTATTTAAATAAACAAAATTATCATACAAATCGGGTCATACTTTAATACAAATATTTTTGGTATATATTATATATCAACAGTTGAGACGTTAACAGTCAACAAGTTAAGGTCATTAGACTCGTTTTGCTTCTTGGTGATAGACATACACAGTGTACAATATTATATTTATTTTATGGCATCTAGCTAAGCTTTGTCAATATGTATTTATAATTTTTACTTATTTACTTATACTCACCGGTCACTCATGTGTATAATTCATTTCATATTTATGTTAGCAGTGAGATTCTACCATATCGATGCGAAGTACTTTGTATAAATAAACAAACAATTTGACCTCCATATAGTAATGCAATCCTTTTATTATAAAACAAATACTTGATGAATGGATATGAATTTATTCAGTTACCTATGTAGTGTAGTGCTGGGAAGGCTACCAACAAATACTGATAATTCAAATTTTATATTTGATTTCTTGGGCACGGTCTCGACTGGCTTTATTTAATTTTGTTCATATCTATCCTGAATATATTAAGTTATAATCTGGCTCATTGGCAATTAATTGTAATGCTGTATATTTTTAAATAAATCTCCTCTTCCAATTCGGAACATTTAGACCGATGGTGTGGTACCTGTGACCTTTTGACTGACAACAAAAAATATGTTTGGCGTCAGTCAAAAGCTTAAGGATTTTGGCTTGAATCAAAAATTTTAGAGAATTACGAATTAATATGGAATATTTTTGTGGAGTGTTGACGTTTTATTGAATGCGGCCTCATGTTGATATTTGATAAATGAATGCGACCTTCGGAATTAAAAGATTCCCAGCCCTTGAAACCTCAAAATGCGACACCTCAACAGATTTTTTTAAAGAGAAACTTTTGTCAAAAAAAGTCAGTCGCTTGCCTTATACTCTTGTGAATAATAATTGAGTCAGAAAGGAATGCAAGCATCAAAGAAATTTATGCCATCCTTATTTATGCTGTAGATCCAATATTTGAATAATTACTTTTTAGGTTTTGAGCACTTGATTGTGAAACTGAACAAGATGGCAGCCCCGAAAAATGATCACTGCCATGGGGAAAAATTAGTGAACATTTTCTAATGTCAAAATGATTAAAGAAATTTAGCCAATAAAGATTATTTAAGAGATTACAATTTATCTGTCCATAAAACTGATTGATTACCAGTCCTGAGACCTTAAATGAACCACAATATGAATATATATTGGCTCATTTGCACTTACAATAAAAAATATATATATATAAATCACAGGAAAAAATTTAAATGACAGCTCATCTGTGTTTCATGACTAACATTCTTCATGGATACAGTGTGTTTGCTGAAAAGGTTTACTACATTTGAATTGTTGTAACTTTGTACAATTCCACATGTTTTGTAACTGACGACCCGGGTTTTACCTTTTTTTTTTGTTTCAACAATGATGCAACAGAACTGATGTACAATAAACAGTTAGCATCATATTCATATCAAAGGTATTAATTACAGGAAAACACAAACCCCAAGGCAAGCACTAAATGGGAGAGAAACAAATATAAAATATCAATCTAATGATAATCAACACAATTGCCTGTGATAATTTTCATTAATGAACAATCTTATTAATGAGTCATTCTTGAAAGGCTACAACAACAAATAATAACTATTGTATAATTAAAATATAATTAGGTTTTTTTTTAAGAAAATTACTTAACCTACTTATTTCAATCTGGCAAGTAATAATTAAATATCTAGTGACAAAATATAAGAACTTTCTTCATAAGATGTTGATTCATTGAACCAATCTCACATAAAGAACATGTGGAATTGTACAAAGTTCTAACAATTCAAATTTGACATTGAAATTCCATCAAGCACCTTCAGTCAGTATCATAAAAAAACTACATTGTTTGACCGCCATACTGGTTTACATGAATTTTGACTATTAAAATTCGGCAGTTGTAAAGTATATCCATGGCAAATTTACTATGAAAAAATAATCAATAAACCACATCTTTTAATTTTTAAAATGTTTTATTAAAATTAATTTGAATGAAATTTTAGGAAGAAATAATGTGCCATTAATCCCACTATTTATTGCTTAGTGAATGATTTTAAAGACAGAGACTCTGTAGGTAAACATGAACCCAGGTCACAGTGTTTAGCTGAAAACATTGCTAACACCCAAGAAAGTGTTGAAATCAACCTCAATTCGAAATCTTCCAAATTATACATAGAGATTTGTTTTTGTTTCCATTTAATATTCAATTATACAAAAGCTTCTTCAACAACACCAACGCCGTTCATATGCCAATACGGTGTTATAATTGTCGTCCACAGTTGCTTGATTTAATAGCCATGGACATCTTTTTGTGAGGATATTTAAAGAGCAAGGCTTATACCAACAAACTATAAACAGTTAAATTAAATCAAAAATTAATGAAATGTAATGAAAAATGTTGTAAAAAGAGTCTGCATTTGTGAGATTAACAGAAGAAGACATTTAGCTGATATTGTCTTCCACATCATAATTCACAATATTCAAAAAAGCATTTATTGGCATTAAACTATAATATTTTTTTTTGTTTTACATAAAGTTTTACTATTATTTTACATTTTTTCAGACATAATTCCATTAGACGAGCATGTTAAGTTATTACTGAATGAAAAAGCGTTGAACGAGCCCTGTGATGAATGCGAACCATCAGAACTCGAACCGGAGGTACCGCCATGGTTCGATCTGGAAAAATTTCAACGGTAATAATCTTTGAATGTCAAATAATTTTATAAGATGTAAACTATAGTCAATCTAATTCTGATAAAATAAACCAGTAAAAGTCCACATTGATAGTAAGTAGGCATTGTTTTACATGCTATATAAATTTTTCTAAATGTGTATAAGGCTTGTGAAATTCAAATACAGTGAAAACTCGATTTAACGTTTTCCAAGGGACCCTGAAAAAATAACGGTAATTGCGGGAAACGGTTAATGCGGGAAAGCTTCAAATAATAATATTTAAATATTTATTTATCACTTTTAAGGTGTTAACTGTCACTTCTTGATGGAAAGGCATTATATTTTAAATAATAAAAACACATTTTTTTAGTACTTATTTCCACAATATATTTTTTGATCAGGACCGGTTTCGCTCATCGCGAGCATTATCAACTGATGATAATCGCTCGATGCTCGCGATGAGCGAAACCGGTCCCTGATCAAAAATATATTGTGGAAATAAGTACTAAAAAAATGTGTTTTTATTATTTAAAATATTTATTTATTAGTTACTTGTACATACTGTATATAAAATTTATTTTTAAAAACGCCTTTGTGTTTGTTTGCTTCTTTGTTATTTGGCACTTTGATCAGAACAAAGACTTGTTACTAAACTTGTGACTAAAAGTTTGTATGTACAGGAATCATTATTACCATGAATTTTAAACAGTTCTACATTTGCATCATAAACAATAATACGCGTGTGGTGGATTTCAACCCAAAAAATAGCACATGCGTTATGTCTAATATGATTCCACCGTGTCTAGACATAACACCTGCACTCGGCTGTGTCAAACTTGCTTGCCGAGATACGGAGAAATATGCAATACAAACGGTCAATCGGGATAATATTTGTGACGGGACCAAAATATTTAGACGGTTTATCGAGGAAATCGGGGAATCGGGAAACGGTCAATGCGGGATTATTTAAAATTGTTCTTATGGGAGTTTGACGGGACTATGAAAAATAAGCGTTCCATCCGGGAAAACGTATTATGCGAGAACGGTTGATCGAGGTTCCACTGTATCTATTTTAATAAAATATTGTAGTTAAGTCAGTTATGACAATGACCATAAAATTGTTCAAAAAAATAAATAATAGCAACTCTTTATAAACAAGAAAGTATGTATATTCTAGAGATGTGCGTCATATTATTGGATTCGCATAGTTTGAACGTCAATTTTCATAAACTTTAGCATTGATTGGAATTTTTAATTCTATTAGACATGTCTATGTCGAATGAATATTAATTTCAATACATTTATAAATAAATAGATATTCATTACACATAAGTGTAAATATTATTTAAAAATATAAGAAAAAAAATCAGAATAATTCGATTCATCAGCAATTACAGGTAATCTCTATAACATCTATTATCTGGTAACATCTAGTAATATATAATGATACAAGATATGTATTATCCATATTATAAACCATCATATTAAATATTAGCCACAAGCAAAAGAATTCATTACATGGCCATTTTTGTTTAATTTCCAGTGGTCAAAAATACATGAGAGACAATCTATATGCCCAGATGCTGGTAATGCTGGCCGGGTTGGTGTGTGTACTCGCTGTTCCTAGTATTCTGATAATTCTGGTGAAAACGCAGAAATCTTCAACAGTCCTCAGTGCGTATCGAAGATACCTTTCCACCACCGATCATGTATACAGCTGGTTTGAAGAAGACTTAAAACCTGGCAGCAAGTAAGTAAATATAGCAGCAAAATTAATTCACATCTCATTGAATTATTCTTTTCCTTGTAATAGGTAAAGAGAAAAAAAATGTAATTTTTTTTTATTTGGACAAAAAACATGTTTTAACAAAAGCTGTATAATATTATTCAATTAAATATTTTCCATCATTATGTATATTCACCTTCCATAGATTTCAAATATTTATATTTCTTAAGTATCAATCTAGCGTAAAGTTGATGAATTTTAATTTACCAATAAAATATTTTTAATTAGCCATGCATCTTTTGACACTCTTTCAAGACTCCAGAGTCTTCATATTCCAAATTGGCACCGTAAATGGTTGCAAATAAAACTTGAGATATTTTGTTTAACACTTTGATGTCAATTTTTTTAGATCTTGGCGATCATTGCTCACTGTGCGCACCCGTCACCTGCGTGCGAGCAAAACCTCTCTCAAGAAAGGAACCGGTCATATTACGCAGAGAGATTTAGTTCTCACACAGTTCGGCTTCTTCGGCCTCGGACTCATCCGTCCCAAGATGACCGGTCTTCATTTCAACACCGATCACGAGCTTGAAGGGTTTGTACACTTTTGGCGAACCATCGGCTACATGATTGGAATCGATGATAAGTAAGTATCTGGGTGCGCTCTGATCATCTCTTTATAGCTAGGATACCCAGTCTCTCAGGCTCCTGAACCACCAACTTAAACTAATGATATCTATCTACCATAAAAATAATACTCAATAAACGAAGATGGGCTATACAAGACATAAAGTTTTTTATGCATGCTTGGAATTTGAATACGTCACAGATCAACTTTTCATCTATGATACTTTCAAAAACTTAGTGTGTGACAAGCCAAGCCTCAAAGAAGCATATTTTTGAACCCAATTCAATGTAGAAAAATTAGCAAACAAAATTAGTCTGTTTCCTAATTTTTTGTATGAAACAGTTTGTATCCAGTGGCGGATTACCTCATAAACCCGTGAGGTGCACCCTTGGGGCCTCCAAATCTTAACAACCTAGAGTGACAGACACATTTTTAATTCAGTTATTAATTTACACATACATGTGTTATTTAATAATATTGATCTATTTTTTTCTACGAATAAAGTTTTGATTTTGTTTCAGGTATAACCTCTGCAGACCTTCATTAGATGAGACAAAGAAGATATGTCTAATTGTATGTGATGAAATTTTCAAACCTTATATACTGAGTCCTCCTGAACACTTCTACTATATGGCATCCGTTCTGATCGAAGGAATGTCATACACCAACCCGTTCCTGTCCGAAGGGTCTTTTTTTTATTTTACCTACCGCTTATTAAGCGTTGAAGGCTTCAATTATACCGAAGATGAGAAAAAACATGCCCAATTGAGAGAATTGGAATGTCAGAATAATAACAAAGTTGAAATTGAAAAACTTAAATGTCAAAATAGTGGTAAAGGTGATGGATATGATTCAGTGACCGGTAAGAAGTTACTTGGCGAAGAGTTCTACGACAGGCTCGGCTGGTATAATAGAACATTAATTTTCTTAATGATTAGAACCTTCGAGAGAACCCTCAAGACAGACATCGGCAGAATGTATTACAACCGTCAAATGAAAGTGACAAGGTTTTTGGTGAATTATTTCCCATTCTTGTGCTTTTGGCGCTTCGGTTTCATAAAGCCATACGTTAATATGTTTGCAGAGGATACTCCCATGTCAGCAGAACTGAAGACAAATAAAGAAATGTTGGTCTCTCGACAATACTAAAAAATTATATTTTTATGTATTTTAAAGTCTATTTTAAGTACTTATGTGAAAATGAAATCGACTGGACAAGTTCTCTCAAATACATGGCTTGGTATATGTTTCATTGACTTTTTTAATCACACACGAGCCAAAAAAACATATTTATGGATCCTGTCACAAATATAAGGTTATTTTAAAAATTTCAACATCTCATGAAGGCATCGGTCACTCGTGATAGTTTAATTGTGTTTTACAGTTAATGCAGTGTATCTTGGCAATTTTACAAGGCAGGAAATAGTGATCAGATAATATTCTAATTGTAGTGTATAATAATGTTTACAAATATTTATAACAAGTAAAATCAAGATGTTGTGCAACCTAATTTCTATTACTCACAATCTTATATTATACTCATAGGTCATTCAATCCACTTTGTTTTAAATTGTAGACTTTTGTTACTTTTTCAGACTGTTGGGATGTGGGCTGGTAACAACCATGAATTCCAAACACACCCTATAGATAGCTTATTTTTTTACATGCCAAACATTTTTCACTTAAGCTGTAATAGAAAAAATTTATATGTGTAATTTATAGCATAGCGATGAATTGATTGATACCATTCCAATATGTAAGAATCCCAATGATTTTCTGTATTTTTACCTAAAATGTTTTATTTTTAAGATTTTTGAGGCTGATAAGTTATTTCTCTTAATTTAAAGAATAAAGGTGTTTTTTTTCTGATGATTTGATTTTTACGTACATTATCTATTTTTTAAAGGATATACAATTTAATGTCCACACACAACATCCAGCTTGAGAATTTTTTTTATACAATATTAAGGCGTGTCAAAAAATATATTCAACACTTAGACTACGGCAGAAGACATGGTGAAAGAAATCATCAAGTAAGGAGTCAGTATCCTCTCGGAGGTTGACAGAACACGGAGTGAAATGAACACGGTTCTATGTCACAGGTTCGATTCTCAGACATGAAAAGATAAATTGTAAAGTAATTTTTCAAAAATCCAGTTAATACTTTTCTGTAATTAAGTCATCCAAATTCAATCAGATTAAGTTAGGATGCAATAATTGGAGATAGGAAAGGATGAGTAGTGATGTATCAGTGTAGCCAATCTCTGTCTAAGCTGTTCAGGTTCAAATTGACAGTAATTATCAATTCATTTCATCAGCTTAATTCATAGAGTTAAATTGAATATTTCTATAATAGCATAGAATTCTTATACGTTTTTTGAGAATCTTCCTATTTTGAATTATGCTTTAAAAAGGATATTCAATAATTTTGAAAAATACTGCGTGACTTGTGAGATATTAAAACTATGAAGCCTATAAGTTATGTATTATTCAAAATTATATGGAAGAAAGCATAAAATGTGAAATAACATGATTTACTTTGATTTTGAACATAGGTTATAATCATGTGAGAATAATAAAATATATTGCCAAACATAACATTTTTAAGATTGACTGCTAACATTTCTATTTTTATTTTTTTTGATCCTTTACAATGAAAGTCAGAATTATTATATTTTATAGTAGATTTTTCATAGACCTGCCTAAAACGGCCCTGGTGAGAACCTTTGTCCAACACTGTTCTAGAGGGTGGTTGAATGAAAATAAAACATGATTTTCCAAAACGCCTTTATTTCCAGCTGATATTTCAATATACAAAGATTACAGAAATGTTGGCTAACAAGAGCATCGCGAACCATAAATATAGCTTTATGTATTCTTAACATTTTGATTACAAAACATTTTTTCATAAAAAAAAACAATCACCGCCTTCCTACAAATTAATTTACTCTTACACAAATGTAGTAAATGCATTATAATTCCATAAGCAAATACTATAAAGGATTATATTGTAAGTTAAAATCTCAATATACTAAAACATTTGTGAGTAATGGGATTTGGCTAACATAGTTTTTGATTTACAAAGAAATCAAATAATTAGCAAATAAATTATAACAGTTCTTTCGATGATTCTAAAAATTTATTTATATTATATATTCTTACGCTAATTTGTATATTGTGATCGAGGCACCGTGAAGTGTAGTGTTGCTAGATATAAAAGAAACCGTGTGCTAAAACAAAACAAAATTTTTATGGGCATTTTTAAAATGTTTACCCTGTGTATTGATTGATTAATTAGATAGAAATCAAACAATTTAAATATTTTTAATGTGTTACGTTCCATTTGAATATCTATAATCCTGGATTTGCGACCAGGCTCGAAGAATTAAGACGTCTTTATGGTGCACCAACGCTCATCTTTCCTATAGATTTAAAAATAGACTAACAATGTAATAATAAATACTCGGTAAATACTGAACAAACACTGCCCTGCTCAATTTAAAGAAGTTTTAGATAATTCAACTAGCTATTTTACACAAAAATCCCTAATGAGAAAAGCAGTATAACGGTATAAGCAGGTCTGATTATATGACTTTGATTTATTTTAAAAACAGACTAAATTAATTATATAATGCAGTCAGAATAATTCTACATTTTTTTATATAAATGACATACATTTATATGTTAAATTATTTGATGCATGAATATACAAAATTGAAGAATTAACCCAAGTATAGTTGTCCACGGCATCAAATAGGTAATCATTCTAAGTTTAGAAATGGTTTGTATTGATAAATCTTTCTTATGGGTTAAATATGTACAGAAATGTAATTCCAACATCAAATATGCACGGCTGAGAACGATCATACAGGGTAAACATTCAAAAATAAACAAAGTTTTGAGACTCGAAAAATTTAATACCAGTCTGTAAACAATTTTCGACATTAGAGGGTCAGGTACTGCAATATACAATAGGTGTTATTTATTATATAAGATACCTAAATTTACAATTTTGATAAAAAAATTGAAAGTTGTGAATGTAAAAAAGAAACATGTATTATGAGCCATATCGAGAATGCTGTTCTTAACGCCGTTTGACTGGTTGCCACTCTTCAGAATCACGAGCTGTAATGAAAGAGAACATCGAAATTAGTGACACGTCCTCGATAAAATTATTACTTGGTACTGAGAGGCAGGTTGTTTATCAAGTGTGGGTAGCTGTGCCCGTGCGAGAAGAGCCTCAATAATTTAAACAAATCATTTGCAATTTTTTTGGCATGGCTCAATGCCACTCACAGAATTTGTGTCTAAAATTTATAGTGTGGGGATATACCTTTATGGCCAACCAAGAAACGAAATATTAATTGGAAGAATTGAAAAGCAAACCAGACTTCTCGTCACTATAGGATAGTGAAATATAAATCCCAAACATTTCAACGAGACTCAGGAGAGCACAAAAAAAATGAAAATTTGTGTTAGAGCCGCAAATCTATCCTAAACGACCTGACTTCCAGGATCATGTTCATCCTTGAACCCCCAGTGACAATAATAATATAGAATGCATTGAAAAGATATGATTTTTTTTGTCCAGCACTATATTCTAGGACACCTTTGGCATAGCTATTATCAAAATTAAAAAAAAGAAATGAACTCAAATAATATTTATGAGAAAGAGAAATGTCAGTCGCAACACTCACGTTCATCTTTAGATGCAGCTGCTGAGGGCGGGGGTCTTCTCGGTGTCTCTTTGTCACGTGGTCCATCTCGGTCTCCACGCGGCCCGTCTCTGGGTCCATCTCTGTCTCGTGGGCCGTCTCTATCTCTCGGACCGTCTCGTGGAGTATTTCTGGGGCCAGCATCTCTGTCCCTCTGGAAGTCTCTATCCCGACCGCCACCTCTGGCATTGTCTCTGGTCCTGATGTCTCTGTCCCTGGGAGGTCCATCCCTGTCTCGTGGTGGACCATCGCGCTCTCTGGGTGCTGAGCGCCAGGCTGTAGACCGTTCCTGTATACATTAAACATTCATTATAATAATAAAAGAAAATACTATGCACAAAATAATAGTCACACTATAATAAGAAACCAAGTTTAATTTTCTCAAAATAGTTTGTATATTTAGGACATATATTTCGAATTTGAATAATATAACTATCTAACTAATTAACATTATCAAACACTATTCAATGGTACCATTGGATATATAAACTTTGCTTTTTTTTGCGAATTCTACTGAATTTGTGCTCTTTTAACATAAGATATGAATTATCACTTACACCTTATCATAGAAACATAAATCAATTAGGCTTATTTTTTGTATAGTGTCATTGTTGTTCTAGCATGAAAATTATGTGAAAATTTGTTTGTGATCACAATGATCAAATTAAATTAACAATTTACGGTCCACATTGGTGTCATTTTTGAGACAAACATTACGATCCGGGAACGCAAAATGTGGAGTCTTCGGATACGCACAGCTATAATACCAAAATTAAATATAAATTTTAATTCTTACTTTCAAAATTTACCGATAGATCGATGAAGAATATACACGAGGTCTAAAATCAAAATAGGAAAAAACTATTTCAGTGTAGTTATTTAGCGAAAGTGTGCGGACCGTAAAGTGTTAAGATTAAACATTGTATTGCTTTGACATCAATGAATAAAAATGTGTTCCTAGATTATACTCAGGTCTAGAAAGAGGGAGTGTCGGTCTTACCAGAACAGAAGTCATACAAGGATCACAAAATGCATCCTAACATTAATACAATTGTATTTACCTAGTTACCAAGATAATATAAACCCAAAGATACAATGTCATTAATGTTATACCTGATATGTAACAGTATAACTCAATTATTGTGATTAAATATAACAATAATTTTCAGCTGGATTTAGCAACTTATATGTTATAACTCAGCCACTGGAAAGATATTTGCATTTGGTTGGTTTTAAAAATAATATCAATTGTTCTCAGCAACCGGTTCTATAGAAGAGAAATTAATACATACCAATTAATATTTGTCGTTTACCACATAAAAAATGAGCTTTACGAGTCAAGAGTTATTTCTTGATTGTAGTCTTCATTGTTTAAGGTAGTAATGTATAACCAATTTAAAGAAAAAAATAGATGGTACGATAAATTATGGCAGATGTAACTTACGGCATTTGCAGTGGGGGCACTTACAGCATTCACAGAGGGGGATACATTTCTCCTCCAACTTCCGCCAACATCAGGTCTTTCTCGGTCATCCCTCCTGTCATCTCCACGCCTATCATCGCGCCTGTCATCACCACGTCTGTCGTCTCGTCTGTCATCTCCGCGTCTGTCATCCCTTCGATCATCCCTGCGGCCGATAAACCTTTCTCTCTCGGGGAATCTATTACCATCTGTGTCACGATCATCGCGCTTTTCCCTGCAAGATGAAAATAAACACGGATCAAGACATGCTTAGTAATACATGAAATACATACCTATTTTATATTCTTATCAACGGTCATCGAATGGAAAAATAAAGGGAGCAGCGTCAATCGACTTCTATTTTCAAAAATTTTAAGAAGCAATTTTAATCTGGAGGTGAGAGTAGATTAGAAGAATTGTTTTAAATGATCGATTAGGTACTTAAGATGTAGATTTTGACATAGGATGAACAATTAGTCTATTTTACATGTTAATAGCCTGTAAAATAGACTACCCATTTTAGTTCTAGGGTAGATTTTTGTATTAATTATGATGGTAAAAAAATCCCATATTCCGTGAAATTGGAGCTAGCATTCCAATTAGAAATTGACACCGTAATTCTTTTGATTATTTTACATCAATGTTAATTCTGAGATTTTTTGATTCTAGTCTGAAAGGTTAATTTCTATATATATATATGGAAAAATGAAAGATAAAAAAAGAAATGCGAGTATAAAAAGTGTTAACTACCTATCGGGTGATTTCCTATCTCCTCTACGCCACACTTCAGATCTTTCGGCGGGACGTTCATCACGTTCATCTTTTTCTCTTGGTTGGCGTTCATCAGGTCGACCTGGTTAAAAATAAAAATTAATTAATAAATAAATGTTTATTGTGATGAATACATTCAAGTATAAAAATATTTTTCCTAGAATAAACGTTGGCGATCTATTCCAATACATAAAAAGAAAATGTGGCTCACTAGATTTCCACGGTTCTGGTTTTTTATCGGCGGATGTCGCATCACCGGCCTTTCTCCAGGAAGATTCGGTGGCAGGGGGAGCAGAAGTGGCTTCGTGTGAGGAAGGAATTTCACTGTCTGCGGTGGTTGCTTTCCTCCATATGGCAGGGCCACCGCCGGCACCACCTCCGTCTCGAGGAGTGGACTTTTGCTCTTTTTCCTTTTCCATTCTCTTTCTTTCGATTTCTTCTTCACGGGCACGTTTTCTTGCTGCCGCTCGCTCAATCATCTCATCGTGTTCCCTGAAAACATATAAGCATATAAAGAAAGACAGTTCATCTCTCTTAATAAAACAGATCGAGTAGCCGGACAACTACATTTTCACATTGGATTATTGTACATATACTCTACAATAGAAAAAAAATGATTTAGAAAAAGATGATAATAGTAAAGGGTCATTACTGATATCCAAATCTGAACGAGAATTGTAATTCAATCATAGGGTTTCGGTTAAAAAACCGAACAAATACATGACACAAAACATAACTAACTTTTTTTTTTTTTTTTAATAATTTTTTGTTTTGTATAAATAGACTTGTTTGTAAATTGTATTCTATCAGTTGATAATGCTCGCGATGAGCGAAACCGGTCCTGATCAAAAAAATATATTGTGGAAATAAGCACTAAAAAAATGTGTTTTTATTATTTAAAATATAATGCCTTTCCATCAAGAAGTGACAGTTAACACCTTAAAAGATAACTAACTGTTTAGCTTGAGCCAGTTCTTCACGTTTTATTCTTTCAGCTTCCTGTTGGATCTTTTCTTCTTCATCAAACTTCCGCCTTTCTTCTTCCTCGCGAGCTCTCTCCAACTCCTCAGCTTTACGGTTAGCTGCAGCTTCCTTTTCAAGATGCCACTGAAAATTCAATGATTATTAATCCTAGAATGTTTTTCAATCTCGGACAGAATGCCGAGAAATGCTGCTCTATCATCATTAAGAGAAAAATATGTTAAAAACAAATGATATGTGTGTACACTTTAATAATCTGCTAATCTAAAATTCTATAAAAAAAAAAAAAACAACTCGATTACGTTTGTTTATATTTTGATTGTATTTTATCATGGCAGGACAAGATGTTATGACAACGACAAAACTCATAATTACTTTCACCATCAAGACTTGATCATGATGCACTCGGTTGTGCAACCAACTTCCTATAACTCGCAATAAGCATTGGTTTGATTGTTAATAGCTATTGAAGACATCGAATTATTATTCTGAAGTCGTTTTTTCAGTTGGCAACAGACTTAAGTAACCTTTTTAGAAAACATTCATTCTTTCAAAACTGAATACCCAGTTTAGTTAAACTTTCACAAAATGATGACTAAAACAGGTAGCTAGTGATTTAAAAAAAAAATTTAAAGTATATATACAAATAAATTTATGATTTCAACCATTTTAGTCAGATTAATTGTTATCGATTCTTGCAGTTACCACAAATAACAATATGTTGATGTTTAATATTGAAAGGGTTAATTGATATAAAGCTACAATTTGGGGTGCAGTTTTTTAATCTCATCAGTTTCAATGTATAATCTCTTTAAAAATAAGAATGTCCTTACATCAGCACGCCTCTGTTCAATGCGTTCCTGAACTCTTTCCGCTAATCTCTTGACCCTCTCTTCTTTAATGAGATCTTCGTAAGCTTGCACTCGCGCAGAATGTTCAGCACGACGTTCTGTGGTCAGACGTTTCACGAATTCATCCCGGTGAGTGGCCATCCGTTTGAGGCGTGTAGCCGTTGCTAGGTCTAATTCTCGGGCCTCTGCAAATAAAAACAATATTTGAATCACCTCATTGAACCCTGAATTAATGTAGCCTATTAAGGCATTTTTTACTAAAAAATAATTATATCGATTAAAGGTTAATAAATAAGGCTATATTTATCGAATTTGCGACACATCGATGACAGTTGTCATGTATTGTTCTATCATTTTAGCAGAAATTTAATTGACCTGTTCCCTGCTGAACCACATAAAGGATATCACATCACTGATTATTTTAAAAATTGATCCAGCAGTGTTGATGACTTTTAAATAACAACTATCAACGCACGACAATCAGTCATTTCAGCAAATGAAACATTAGTAGGCACGTTAAAAAAAAAACATGAGAGTGAAATGGTAAAGCACGATTTGATCACTTGAGAAATATGCCAGTCAAACTGGAATTATAAGTCAGTAAACATTAACTTCAGAAGATATAATAAGAGTTCAACTATTTGTCATGTAATAATAATACAGTTCCTTACTGCAAGCCACACATCTGGAAATTGAAGCAATACTAACCGTTCACAAGTGATCAGTTTCCAATATGTTAGTAATCTAATATGGCTAACTCGATATAGAATTATGGTACATTGTCAGTTTTTTTGTATATTTCTGTACAATATGATATTAGTACCTTTGAGTTGCTTGATCCTCTCCTCCTCCTGTTGCTCCCAGAACGCCTGATCGTTGACTCGTTTCTCTTCCAAACTCTTTTGAAGAAGCGGAATCTCCTCTATCCGTTTGGCTCGTTCAAAGTAGTCGATCTATAAATAAAAGTAAAATAAGAAATAAATTCGAACCGTCTATAATGAGCGCAGGATAATGATAAACTTTTCATAAAAATTCACTCAATATTGCATCACTTGAGGGTTCATTTCAAGAAAGAATTTTAATAATAAAACAAAGAATATCTCAATATCGCAATTAAAATATTAGTCATTAAAAGCTTTTACATTTAAATTCATGTAGATAAATAAAATTGTAACCATAACAAAAATTCATCATATTTTAAATAATAAAAACACATTTTTAGTACTTATTTCCACAATATATTTTTTGACCAGGACCGGTTTCGCTCATCGCGAGCATTATCAACTGAAATTGACTGAAAACTAAGTTGATAATGCTCGCGATGAGCGAAACCGGTCCTGATCAAAAAATATATTGTGGAAATAAGTACTAAAAAATGTGTTTTTATTATTTAAAATATCATTGCCTTTCCATCAAGAAGTGACAGTTAGCACCTTAAAAAAAAAATCATCAGTTAACTTCCGTTCAAAAAGAGGGAAATTTATAAAGAACCATTAAAACTGGATATGTGAACTATTTGTGAAATATTGATTAACTTACTCTCTTTTCTTGTGATTTTAATCTCGCCACCAGTTCACGACGTTCCTTCATTAATTCTTCAGCTTCTTTTTGTGCTATTTTATCGGCATCAATATTCTTGATTTCCTGAAATGTTACAATAGATTACATTACAAAAAATATTTTTCTTAATGTCAATATAAAAAAACCTTTATCATTTGAAGAAGGCACACCAAAAATCCCTAGCAGTTTTCATACATGCATGTTATTATGAATGAAATCATATTTCTGGACGAGTCACAACAGAGGTACATGACGAAAACAAACAAAAATAAAGAAGTACAGTGTCCGAGGGCACTACACAACAAAACATTAAAAATTGGCTTTTGTCAGAAATAAGCGTGCCATTCAGTTTGCAAATATTTTTCATCAAAGAACATATTGATGCAATAAAGTGCCTCTTGTATTTGTAATTGGTGTGTTTACGATAGATACCTTAAGATGCATATTGAAATGTTCAGATTTCACTTTTAGATATTAGCCAACATTTAGTGTAAATTTATTATTGTGTTTCTAATAAGAGTGACGAGAGAAAGGTATGACTTATGAAAATATTATTCAAACCTCTTCGTCCAGTTTCTTGAGAACCTTCTGCCCGTGAGCAGTGAGACTGATCTGTTGCATTTTTTCTTTGAGGTGTCGATCTTTAATGAGCTGCAACTCGCTCTGCTGGCGACGCTTCTCTCTTTCACCTCGTTCCACTTCCAGGCGCATCTGTTCCACTTGCATTTGTTGACGGGCAATCTCTTCTTGACGCCTGTAAACAAATGGAAGTTTAAATGTTTTGTTACATGCAAAACCGAAGTTGTCAGCTAAGAACCATACTGAAATAGTAGCATTACACGGAGAAAGAAATAGTTTTGCACACTGAACTTGGGTGTATGGCTTTAATTTCGTGATTGTAGTGTCAAACAGATTTCAGCATACAAGTAAACATCTTATTCATTGCTAATGGAACTAAACACATATTTGATGATCTACTAAAATACACTGAATAAAGAGTTCATAAGACAATACACAGGGTTTTTTGTGAATCAGTAAGAGGTAGTAAGGATCTAGCGCGATATGTGCACATTCTCTTCCTGTACATTTTGACAGGTACAATTTTCAGCACTAAACATATTGAAAAGCTTCTGAAAACTTCTTCCTGCTTCAAAAGGTGTTAAAAATGGAAATCTGGGAAGAAGTCTGCGTAACAAGAAAATGTATATGACAATAATCAGTAATGCTAGGAATATAAAAAAGTTTATTGCTGGTCAAGTAATCGAAAAAGGTTATGAAAGATGACACTTAAATTTTGGATTTAAATGGAACAGTTTTAACACACTAAGAAAGAATACCTATGAATGGTTACCTACACTGTCACTGTAAAATTATAGTAATATAAAATTAATGAGGCGGTTACCTTTGTTCTTCTTCCTCGCGGACTGTGTTGAGTCTCTCAATGTACTCCTTCCTGTCTTCGATGATCTTGTGTCTCTGTAAAACTCTCTGGTGCTCCTTGACCTTGTTCTCGTGATAGTGGTGGACAGCGAGAGCGCGGGCACGATCACGTTCAGCACGACGCCTTCGCGGGCCAGCAACGACTGCAGCCGCTCTGCCTAATACGGCAGCCGCTCGCATCAATTGACCGCGCACTTGCTCAGATGGCATCTCTTGGAGGAATGGACCTTCCGGGACAGTTTCCCTGGATGCTTCACTCAGTTCTACACCAAAGTGGATACATCTAAAAAAAAAAATACACTGAAGTTTAGATCAATATAGCAGCATCACTCATAAATTTCCTTAATCAAACGGTAGATAAATTTTAACAGATAGGCAGCTATCAAAATTCAGTCTGAAAGAGTTCGTAAATGCTATTTAATCGCTAGTGTATCTACATTTACCGTGAGACTGAAAATTTTGTTAACAAAAATTACTGAAAGGAGCAATATTTACTTTGTCACATCTGATGTTTAGATTTGTGAGTGTTCCTTAATAAGTGGATTCATATAAATGACGTAATAAATGTTTACTTGTTAGCATGATCGATGCGGATTTGCATGTCGTTATGTCTAACACAATCGACAAGCAACCTCTCGAGATGGAAGGGATCGGCGAAGACGGCCAACTCCAGAAGTCGAGAGAACCGAATGCTCTGATAACACTGGGCGGCCTGACGCACCAGACGGATCAAAGCGACATCCCGCAAAGCTGTCACGTATTGGCAGAGTTGAGATCCTGAAATCGAAAACGCGCTAGCATCAATAGCCGTCAAATATAAAACAGATGTTAGATAATTATTATTCAAAACATAAATTCGATTCCGTTAAATTATTTGCTACTAGTAATAAACTCAAAATTTATAGTACATTTTGATGAATCTATTTTTTCTTACCTTCCTCCGCTTCAAGAGCATCAACGACCACTCGAACCTTTTTGCAAAGAACAAGAGGATCAAATTCAACTTCTAACCAGTTGTAAAGGTCCTGGAGTTCAGGAGAAGCCAGGCTTACAACATTCAGACGGACAATCTCTGTGAAAAAGATAATACATAAACAGTTGTTGAAACATTGATGTGAAGTATGTATGCTTAACCCGATCAATGCGACAGTTTTTCATAGAAACTAAACCTGTCCGCGTTGCTATTTTTCAAAATGTTCTCTTTCCACATAGAGCTATAAATACACCAATAAAAAATAATTGGGTTGACTTTTATGGAAGCTAGATGCATTATGAATGTTTCACAACATTAAAAAACACAAAGAAATGTTCTATGTTGTCGCAATCACTTTGACAAATATATCCCTAACAAATGACTCACTCGTAAATCGCCATTACCGTGAAGTAACGAAGCCACCGATCAAACTCAAACGAACAAGCACCATTACTGTCACGTGTCATGGAGTGCCACATTGCAAAGCCGCGAGTTTGGTGCAAAGTTCAGTGCGAAGTTAGACACGGGTTTAACACGCAGTTTCAAACTGTTTTGTTACTTTGGCGGGGTCGGAATAAATTTGAAGAGTTCGAAAAATCGATGTTTCACACATTTAAACTTAATACTTTAGACAAGTTCATGGAGTTGGTAATATCAGGATGAATTGGGCAATATTTTAAAACCAAAATCAGTCCTATATGCAAAAGATTGCCTGAGTTATCGACATTTGAATGTTCGCGTCCCAACGTCTGGGGCGCTCGCGTACAGGCCTTGCACATTGCCGTTCCATATGTTGGGACGTTAGCGCGAAAGCGATTAAATTTCATTGCTAATACATTTTTGCTTACCTTTGAGTAAAGACGCCCTGGTCGGGGGTTGTTGGAGGCCTAACAAGACGGCCAAGCGCTGAGCTTTCTCCACGGGGCTCTTCTCAGTTTCAATGAAACGGTCGAACTCCGGATGGAGTGATGGCAGCGGAATAGACAGAGTAGCGACCAGCACTAGACATGCCATCCTACGACACAATTATATTCAATAAAATCAACTGATAAGAAAACAATTATGAATGGACTTCTACTACTTTGTAGATTGCAGTTTTCTTTATTAATTTTTTTTAGTATAAACTATATTTAACTAAGCTACCTTCATATTACGTTGAAATTGAATTTGGCAAGAGGTGACATAATTTTGATTACTATATTTCTTGACAAACACAGCAGTAAGATATAACACAAATACTCCCATCAATGCAATAACATTGTCATATCTGTGAGATGTCATTGTAACATCGAGTTTCTAGTAAATTTCAGATATTTTCTTAAGGTTCCAAGAAACAAATCTCAACCACATCATAAAAAATAGTAAAAATCTTCCTTTTTGGAAGTAAAATAATGCCTGACTCTTTTTTCAAATATTATAATTGAATTTAGTAACCTTTGAAGTTCCTCTGGAGTAATATTTTTTTTCATTTCTCTCGACAGTTGGAAGAGTTTCAGCAGAGCTGCAGCATGGAATAAGCAATGACCCGCTTTCCAGAAGACCAAGGCAAGTTTGCCGTAGTAATTAGCCATTGTCTTTGCAACGGGGGTCTTTTTCGACATGTTCATTAGATTATGAATGTCCTCAATAGCTTTGTAAGCTTCCTATAAAAATAGAAAAGAACTATTGAAGAAAAGTTTAGCTATTTTCATATGTTTATTGATTGAATTGGCATTCACTTGGTAGAACTCCATTATAACATGATGAAAAAAAATAGCAATGTATTTTAGTTCTACAATATAATTATTTTTAACAAATATAGTTGATAGCTATTTCGGCTCACGCCATCGTCAGAACTATGCTTAAACGAACATTTACTTATCTTTCTACAACTGTGTAGAAAGGTACACAACACATCCTCTCTCCTGTTCCAACGGCCTAGCTTGTTTCTTGTTTGCAATAAAACTAAAAATTTTAAATGAACCTAAAAAGGCGGCTATATCAGTTTACATATGGCACGGAAAAGGTCCATTACGGAAACAAAACGGCACACCGTAGCGGGTTAAGCAATGGTGATGGACATATATTAGTTTGTCCGTTAACACTCAAGCAACTGCACATTTCGCGCAGAAAAAACGCCTATGACCGCACATTTTTCGATACTTTGCTATTTTTCGCGACATTAGGAATTATGCTTATAACTTTTTACTCAATTGAGTGAATTTAATAAAATAAGAAGTATTGTGTAGAGTATAGTATAATATATGTAATTTAAAAATAATTGGCTTAAAAATAAAATTATCAAGCTACAAATCCATGATTCAATTATATTTTTTTCATAAAAATCAAAAAAAATATCTTTTAACACTCTTATAAATCCACAAAGGAATGTCAAATTCTTTAGAAATCCTACACCATATTTCACATTATTGTGTGTTTATTATATGTGGAGTTTCTCAAACTGTGGATATGTTTATTTGTTTGTTATATTCTCATATCACTCGGTTGTCGGGAGTCTCGAAAAATAGACTCTAGCTGAAAGCAGGCGTTTTTCAGCACAACTTGAGAGCCAAACAATATAATTTTTGAAATTTTCAAAGAAATTATGTGTGGTATTTGGTCATCATCGACTAAATAAAAAAAACGATCTGATTATGTCATAATTTCAGCATATTTCTAAGCCAAATAAAAACATCTTTTTTTTTTCTAATTTTGTCAATTAGGTAAATGGCACTAAACATATTTTTAATTTGAAATATTTAAGATATTGCGGGTTCATGATATAGTTTAGTTTTAATTATATAATAAATAACAATATATACTCGATATTCCTACAGTTTCACCATCACTGAATCTCAAATTGTAAATATTCGAGAAACATGTTTCACATCTTTTTTTACATAATGAATGAAACCATTCTGTCTAATAACTCAAGAGTTTTATTGCTTTCGGTCAAAAATGGTCTGTCGGGTTGCCTCAACTAAACCATTCAACATAAGTCACTCAAAACAGAATGGTTATTGGCTATCGATATGTTGATAATCAATCATATACTCTAGGTCCCTGTACCTTTACTATCATGATTTTGTGAAGATATTTTTAGGGATTACGTCTTATGCAATGATAATATATTCAAATAATAAAATACGAAACAGTCATCGACAAAAAATATTTATCAAGAGTTGTTACACTTCCGAGAATTAGGGTCTGTACCCTGTGGTAGGCGTTTACCATTCAGTCAGTCCGTCAGTGGTTTACGACAGGAACAGGAGGCACAATGAGGTATGAAATATTTCATTTACTAAAAAAACATGTTGAAACATTTATTATTATTCGTTTTTATGAACTTTTAAATATTATTTATCACTACAGACTGCCTAATAATAATAATAAGTCAGTAGTAATAGAATATTATTACTAATGCCTAATCATAAGTAAAAATATTCTATTACTAATTATAATCACTTAAATTTATCAATAATGCTTTTTTGTATGATTAGTAAGCAATGAAAGTTTATTGCTGAGCTGTGATAAACAAAAAAACTTTATTCTTTACGGCCCAAGAGTAATTATAGGAAACTTTTGGAACTGGCAAATATTGTTTACTTCAAGGACGATTTGGAGCTATAAATTTCGGAGAAATAGAATGAAAGACATGTAGAACAATAAACAAAACAGTTCTAAGCCGTATATTAAAAATAAATATCCACATGTATCATGCATTCGAGCAGCAGACGTAAAGATGCAGCGCGAGACGAAATCCGCGCGAACGCGGGACCGGTCGTTAACCGATTGCGACAATTTCCGCGCGAACGCGGGACCGGTTGCTTGAGTGTTAAGAATCCTTTGTGATAGTTGATATCAATTGATTTTCAGCTGTTCTAAAGCTGTCATCTTGCGACCTTTATTACAAAGATGCAAACACTTAGGTGCTGAGTTTGAATTTATATTATGGGATTCCTTTATAACGTGATTAGCGAATTGTGAATCTGTTTTTTAATGTTGAATGATCTTACATATATCTTAAAAAATAATAATTTTGTAGAACTAAGATACATAGCTATTTTTTTTACCTTGGTAATTTCATCATTACAAAAAATAATTTCAACACAATTCATCTCACTGGTGTCCTATAAACAAATTGCGACCGAAAGTTTATTCAACCCACCTGCCACAGCTCCATTTGGATGGCGCTGTCTAACTGGAATAGCCTGGTTTCCAAATTGTACTGCTGAGTCTCCGGTTTGCTAATGCTTACATTTCCAGTTTGAACCTGAAAGATGTCAACACAAATAAAATTTAAAAACAGACCATGTATAAAACCCAACCCACATTTTGTAACCTTTAAAAGAGGGTGTGCATTTAATAATATAACAAAAATTATGGTATCATTAGTTACATCATAGTCTTAAGCCACAACAAGCCTTTAAACATAAATTCCATGAAGGAATTAAATAACGAGACAATTTCATTTACAAGCATGATTGAACATCTCATAATATGTATAACATAATGCAACTCTCACTCACCGAAAGTTTGCAGATGTCTTCAAGATGCTTTCTCAGCTTATCGCACAGCTTTCTGAACTCAGTTTTCCTGGCATACTTCAGACAGAACTGGAAAGCCATCCTTGCAATATCGTGATAGAGGTTCTCTACATGAGCATTGGTCCTAAGCAGCTCGAGGCACTGGCAATAAGACTCCCAGAGGAACTTGACCCACGGAGTGAGGATTGTACGGTCGGAGCGGTCCTGCGCGTCTTCACCTGACACAGCCGAGAGAAGAATACTCTCCGGAGTGGCTAAATTGTCAAGATCATCAATGTCAATTACAGCCTGGGCTGATTGTTCGCGGGCGGCCTCCGTTCTCTCTTCAGCCATTCGGAGGTAGCCCCTAAAAAAATCACATAATTATTAGTGATAGGATGACTGAATTAATTCATAAACTAAAATTGATTATCATCATTACTTACCAAATCTTATTTTTCCATCATTTTAAATATGATATAGCTCTTAAATATTTAGAGTAAGTTTGAATTGTTGTAATTTTGTACAATTCCACTTGTCACAAACGACCCGGGTTTCGCCCTTCGGCATCTTCAGGTATTCCACATGCAACAGAACTGTCAGTTCTGTTGCATCCGTGTGATGGAATACCTGAAGATGCCGAAGGGCAAAATCCGGGTCGTTTGTGACAAAACAAGTGGAATTGTACAAAATTACAATTAAGATTTGATATTGAAATTCCATCAAGCACCTTTAGTTGATATCATAAATTATATTTAGAGTAAGTTTACGTTTTCCTTTAAGCATGCACCACTAAATCACACAGCTCAGATAAAAGACCAAATCCTTTCCTAAGCAACGCCTCTACTATTCAAAGACTTACAATTATTTGTATTTTGATTCTCAATATATATATATATATATGTATATTTTGTCATCAATAATATTTATTCAATTATCAATATATTATTAGAGTAAATGTAGTTAAGATACTTGGTAAACATGATGCAGCTCTTAAAGATCTCTATGCATACACAAATATAAGTGAAAACCAACATCTAGTTCTGTTCTACAGCCATGTTTGTAAATTTGATACCATGTAACACATAACTATCCAATCCCAGAAGTTTTTGATGCAAAATAAAGAAGAACACCAAAGATAACAAACCTAATAACATTTTCCAGTGACCCAACATTCACTGATTGAAACATGTTTCTGTATTGGAACAGCCCTTCTTTGGCGATGTGTGATTTGCGCAGCTCCACACACAACTCCAAGTATCGGAACATGATGGGTTCCAGGACCGACTCGGACCAGTTGTAAGCCCATTTTTTGTTGCGGAAAACCTCTTGCAATGTATCTAAAGCTCGAGCCGGTTTCCCGATCTCCATAAACTCTAAAAATACAAAAATCGGGAAAATAAGTAATAATCATTTATCCACGGCAGTTTGAGAGATAGGTAATTTTTTTTACAACAACGAAAAGTTACTCAAGTCAGTCTTACTGACTAGACCGGTCGGTAATGCTGACTTGATTGTAACAAATGTACACTATACAAATAACAAATAGAACTCAATTGTTTTGAATTCAGCACACTCCTAGCAATCACAATAAATCAGTTAAAATACAGTATATAAACTAAAACTTGTTCTATTTAAAGTTGCAAATAATACAATGTATAAAAAAAATCTGTAATAAAATTATTTTATCAGACATGTACCTACAGAGGGAGTACACGACACATTTGATTCCAACAACATTTTCTTAAGGGTAATATGATATGAAATGGAGAATTAACTTCATAAATTAAGTCATCAGAATCAAAGAAACCTGTTTTATTATTTGAAGAACTGAGAAAGTTCATCATAGTATTTCTAAATTTGTTATTCAGCTTATTCTAAGTTTTATTTGACAACTTTTTAATGTAAATTATTGGTTTTTCTGATGCTCACTTATGATATTATCAAATTTTCCAATATAACTGCATTATTACATGGAGTAAATGTTTCACTATAAAAATAAGCCTATAAGCCTATGTTTACCTAAAAAAATATTCACCATATCTCTTATATATGTAAGTCGAGTTCAATTAACAATATCTATTTTGATATGTACAGTGCATAGATAGATTTTGTTAAAATTTGTCGAAATAAAAATGTTTAACAGAAATGTTACAGGCAGATAACCATACGGAAGATGAATAGAATTTATTTTGTACCCTGAAAATTTTAACATCCCGGTTGTACAACTTGGACTCGAAAATATCCTACAATGGAGAGCTTAATCGGTGTTGACAGCATAATAATTTAATAAGCATAAATATTTGACTCCTGAGTATGCCAAACAATAAGAATAGACGTTCATAATTAATTAAAAAATTCATATTTGCAAACGTTACAGTATTGATGTCAGACATACCAAAGACAAAAGAAGATATTTTCGTATCATGCCTGATTTAAAGGTTAACTTTGTAAGTTAGAAAGATATGATAAATAAAACAATAGAAGACGTCACATTGGATACTTCAGAAGCTTCCAATAAATTGAAAAATACATATTATATATCGCTGTCAATATATAGGCAGTGATTTGTGCAAACTATAATGCCGATGACTGCAGTTTTCTGTGCGTATACGGTACAGCAGATTTTTCAGGGTGGTATAAATCATTTTGACCATTGTTAACAATCACGTTGAACAATTCTAAATTGATAAATTTGTGCAATATGAATTGATTTAGCCCATTAGCCTTATGTAAGTGCAACGTGGATGCAACCATATTGACACAAAAGTCTTACCGTTCGCTCTTTTAAGTGCATTTTCGGGTCTTTGACCGTATCTCGCCATTCTTGATATTTGAATTTCACTCACAAAACATCGATATATTCACAAAAATTCACAAACGCGAAAACGTCATGTATTTCGTACAATAAAACCGGCGAAACCTGCCGAAGAACGTACTCAGCAAGTCGAGACAAGATGGCCGACAGCTAAAAGAGTCGACATGTGTGAAGTTAGATAAAACTACACTGGATGCGGAAATAGACATTTTTATAACCATAGGCAATATTTTATTATTTAAATAAATTATACAAAATGGCACAACTTCACAAGTTAACCAAAGAATTTGTATTCTCCTTGAAAATTTTACGATAAACATCACAAATTATACACGGAGTAGTCAAAACAACGTTTTCAGGCATTTAAATATACATTTTACAGTGTGTGCCTGTAGGTGTGAATTTTTCTTTGAATGAGTTATTTCATGTGTCGATAAATTTGAATCTCCTACTATTCAATAATTTAAAGCTAACTTTCAATAGATAAGAGGAGCATGCTCAATTTTTTAAATCAGATATTGAATTGACATGGCGAGTGACAATTATAATTAATTTATAAATACTGTAATCGTTTTTGTCGATTTCTGATATCATGTTATGTATGCTATATCATTTAATAGCGTTAGAGGTTAAAAATAAGACCTAATCAAATATTTATTTTGAGAAAATAAAGTGAAAGAAGAATAGTAATTGAATAAGGTCTTGGCGAAATTTTGTGATTTGATAATACAATATAGTGAAGATTTTTGAAAGTATTTGACTACAAAATTTTACATAGGTGTATTATTAATTATATTATTATTAGTCATTGTTAGCTTGCTTTGATTTATATTTTGTTTAAGAAAAGATGTACAATAAGCTATCTCATCTTTTCTAGCATCTAGGATTCTGTGTATAGTTTAATTTTTTTTATTGTGTTAGTTGTTCCAAGAAATTGGAAAAAGCCCAATAAGAAATATAATGCCATTCTAACAAGTTCATTGGAATTCAGGAATTAAATGGAATTATGTGAATTTCATTTAATCTTTAAAATAACAGCAATGATTTGGTGTTAGTTTGGTATATAAGTAATTATTACCTAGACTTAATAATCTTGTACTAGCTATCAATTACCATATCTAAAATATTTGAGCTAAATACTTTTCATTTTTTTAATTTATTAAGATGTAGTTCTATCGATTTAATGCCAATTCAATCGAGTTTCTAGCGCCATCTATGAAAGGATAAACCATTTTCAAATAAAGGAAAATATTCATGGAGTAAATAAGAAAAACAGCTGGTAAAGCATTAAAGTAGGTCCAAAAGATAATTTATTCATGTAAAAGTACAAAACTGCTAGATTGTTATAACATTGGAACTATGTGAAATGTTAACTACCCCTTTCAAGGCCTTTTCTCGAAGTTTCTGAAACATAAAATGTAAACACTATTGAATAAATTCAACAGACTGTATAAATAATTAACAGCCATTTATATGATTATCAAAAAGGATGTTGTAATTCATAACAATTTATTTAGATGTATAAAAACCCCGTATGACAGATTGAAATCAACCAAAATAAAAAAAATCTTGATTGTATCTTGAACTATAATCAAATTGAATGCGAAAGGTTATTCATAACCCTTACATTGACTGAAGGTTAACTATAGGAAAAATATTAATGGTGAATAAAAAGTAAACAGGTGTATTACAATGAACAATAACAGATCATCACTATTATTTAAGAAGCCCTCATATTCAGTCATTCTTATACATATGTATGACATATATATAATATGATATAAATCATTTTATTGAAAAATTAATATGAAAAACACATTGATACATATTAAAAAAAATATTATGTAATTGTTGATGAATGCGCATAATGTTTAATGCATATTTTTTAAAAATATATTGTACATTGGTTACCTTGGCAAAGAGATCTGCCATGAGCAAATTGGTTTTTTTCGATTGTTGTTTCTTCAAATCATGTCTTTTACTTTGAACTTCAGGAAGTTTTTTGTATTGTCGAGCTGTATTCTTAACCATGTCGTGGGAATTGAATATTCTGCTTTTTCCTTGAACAAAAAAGAAACAACAATTGAGCTGAGACATCAGGTAAAAGGTACATTTTTGCAAACTAAAAGAATATGTGCTAAGTCAAAATTTACTCTTAGGTAGAATCATGAAAACGAATGATTTAACTGCATGATAGTAATTCAGTTTATTTAATAAATATTTATTTTAAAAATTTCAGGTTATACATATTGTTCTACAGACCATGGTACATGAAAGAAAAATGATAATGACCTTACAATAAATAAAGCAGTGTAAAGGAGTATAGTAAATACATCATCTTTGGTCATAGCAAAAGAGAAAGATTTAATGTTATTTAGTAATAATTGGTGTGGCTTTTATTTATTTCTAAGAATCCTAAAAGATTAATTTTCAATTGAGAAATTTTCATGTTTTCCTTTTACTTATCCACAAAATATGTGATCAAATGTGAGTTACTGCATTATCGATCGAAGATGTTAAAAAGCAGTATTTACCTGCGTGAGAAAAAGTAATTCCATATTGGTTAGCCAATTGATGAAGATCTGATGTTGATATATCCTTAATATTTGGAAGGTTTGAAACACCTAAGGACAGAACTTTTCTGCGTTGTGCATCTCTTTGCTCTCTTGAAAATAAAATGCAAACACTTGCTGTTAAATACCTCAATTAAATTAATTATTAAGTGCCAAAAAACGTGATATAAAACTAATGTTCTATTGTTATTTTTCAATTAAGAGAATGTCAATTCTTATTTTTCAATTTATCATTTGTTTCAAGCTTTAAAAAGAACTTTTAAACCATAAATTTTTACTTGCCATATGTTTAGTTTTTTTTTTTTTTTCATTTCATATATATAAATTTTTTTAATATTGAATCTATTTAATCCAATCTGAAAACAAGAAGACCTCAACATTCAAAAATTACTTTGATTCAATATTTTTGTCGATAATAGAAAATCTGTGTGCTACCACGAAATCTCAAATACATAGATGAGCTTAATCTTACATTAAGATGCATTGTGTTTTTCCATTCTATTTATATGTAAAAAATTTTGCTCCATACTTTTATAAGTGAATTAAGTGAAGAGGAAAGTGAAGGCCAAATCAAATTTAAACTAAATTAAACTTCTTACAATCGAGATAAGGATGGAAATCATTAGACATTCTGAAAACAGCAAATCTTTTGCTTCATTTCTTCCCTAAGACTGACAGTCAAAACTTAAGACATCCACGTATCTTGAAAAATTATCGAACACCATGGAAGAATTTTATCATTCCATTTGGTGTGTTTCTTGGTGTAACATGACTCTTCAGTATTGTCATATTTTTATAACCCTTAACTTTCTTACCACCTCCACCGCATATCATTAGTAAATATGAAGTCCAAGTATGGACTACCACATGCATGACAAAATTTATGTATAGCTTAAAAAATTTAGTGAAAAATAGCAGTAATATTCTTTCATAATTAGCAAACAAGTTATATTAAATATGACCAAAGACATTAATTTATAAAGTATTATATAATGAAATTAAACAATGCAAAGTTATTGTTAATTTTTATTGATAAAATTATGATATTGAAAACCAACGAGTATAAATAATAAAATATCATGTATAACATTTTATAATTTTAAAATAATATGAATATGTACAGAGATCACAATTGATTTTTGAAATATTTGAGAAAATAGTTATACCTTAAAATATGATATCTTCTCAAACATTCCCTTCTTTTATCAGCTTCATCGATGAATCTTGGCTTGTTGACTCGGAGATATTCTTCAACAGACATGGATTTCTTTTTGGCATTCTCTGTTTTAGGCCGAATGTTTTCTTTTCCTGAACTTATTCCACTGCTAGCCGCCGAGTCTTCTTCGTTGGAAAAATCAATAACAGATAATTTATCAGAAAATTCTTCATCAAGACTGCTAAACTCCTTGATTTGTTCATCAGTTGAACCCTTTTCTTCATTTTCATTGTTTTCCAAATCGGATGACTTACTGATAGTTTTAAAATTGCGGAGTGATTGTTTAAAATCTTTCGTATGTTTTATTTGTGCACCAGGACGTTTTGGTACCTTTACGATGACATCTTCCAAAGATTGTCTTTTCATTTTTTGAATAGTTTCTTCTAAGACACTCTCGCTGGGCTCTAAAATTAAATTATAAGCTATTGGTTTTGGTATTGGCAGATCGGCTTCTTTTTTGGCTTCTTTAATAAGTCTGAAAATGTAATTTTGTCTGGCAATTCTTTTATGACACCTGCAACTGTGCAAGTCTAGTGCCAACTTTTTCGATTTTGGACAAAGACAAAGTATTTCATTTTTTTTGATTGTATTTTTTGTACTTCCTCGACTCCTTGTGGCTTCAAGATGAGATATATGTTCATCATTTTTATCTACACATAAGCTGTTTCGATCAATGCAGGAATTATCAGAATTTTTCAAATCTTTCCCAATAATTCTGTCATCTGACTTTGAGATTTCTGAAATTTTAAGTGGTGGCTTAGTGGTTGCAGACTTTTCAATTGTGTTATTTTCATTTATATCCTCAGAGGTATTTTTAAAATTTGAACTAATTTTCAAATAATTTTTACTCTGATGTTCGATTGCTTCCTGAATATGGTCAATTTTTTTAGCAAGATCGTTATATTCTTGTGAGACAACCTTCTTAACTTTCAAAACAAATTTATCAGAAAGATCAAGACTTTCTGGGCTAAGCTCTAATTTGTGGTCTTTTTCTCCACTGTAAAATGCTATCGGAGATGTAGTAGCATCTACGCAGATACATTTAAATTTTTCTTCAGGTGGTTTCTCAATATTTATATTTTGACTTACAATACTATCAGTTCTTGGTGACATTCCAGTACTTCCAGTCTTCTTTTCAACAACAGGTTCAATTTCTTTTTGAATTGATGAATCACTAATGAGTATAGAAGCACTTTTTGGTCTGCTATCATTATTCTCAGGCAAAGGCGGAATTTTGAATTCATCAGTTGCAATGCCTTCATTAAATTTTTTAATCTTCTCGTTAAGACTAATCAAATGTATATTGCCCATATTGCTTGTGTTTTGACCCGTTGAAAATTTTTGATTCACCTTTTCCTCATTCTTATCGTTCAAAATATCAGACACAATTTTTTTTTCTTTCATTTTTCTGTATTTCAAAATAAGATTCTCATAATCTTCCATGAAAGATTTCATCACTTTGCACTTTTGATATTTGGCAAAGATTTTTTCGAGCTTTTGCAACTCTTTAGTTGCCGAGATTATTTCGCTTTGAGGCGATTGTTTGTTACTCTGCGATGAGGTGTCAGAGCTCAAAAGATTGCTTCGACAGCATGAGCACAAAATGCCAAACTGTTCTTTAGACACATCAAACTGAGATTTGGAAGACTTTTTAAGTATTGTAGTGGTGCTTTGGAAATTTTGAGAACTGGGATGTTCACATTTACACTGTGGTCTAATTTCAGGAATGTCAGTTTTATATAAGATTTTAACTTTTTTCAAATCTTCAGATTTTTTATGAGCAAACAATCTATGTCTTCTATTCGGTAAACTTTGAGGGGACTTGACACCTTCTGTTTTACTATTCATATCATTGCTTAGGGACTCTATTGGAATTTCAGTTTTATAATTATCATTGAGATGTGACTTTGAAATGCTCGGGTCTTCGGGAGATGTCGGTGTGTCATTTTTGATATTAGAAATTGATTGTAAACTTCGTTCATCAGAATTACTGATTGTATTCATTGATGATTCATCAGAACTTTTCCTCAGATCCAACATGGGAACCTGAACGTGATTTTTGTCACTTTTTTGATTCAATTTGGGCATCTTGATAGACTCCATGAGAGAATAAACTTCTGCTTCTTGATTCGGCATGTGCTTTGCTGCCTGTTTATCTCTTTGCAGCAGTTCATTATCAAAACTACTCTTTAGCTTATTTTTATTTTCAAGCTTGGTTTTTAAAATATTCAATTGAATTATTTCATTGTTAATCATGGCTAGTTGTAAACGTGTTTCTTTGATGCTGTCATTTGAAGATGAAGAGTTTTTGGTGCTAATTGAATCATGCTCGGTCTTTGATTGCTCATCTTTAAAATCTTGCATTTTTTTGACAAGTGTCCATTTGTTTAGAGTAGTTTGTTTCTTTTTAATATCCTCTTGCCTCTTGGCAATCAAGTATTGTTCATATATATACTCAGACTTTGATTTTGTCAGTTCAGAAACTGGCATGGGTGAAATTCGATTTGAACGATCAGGTGTGGATGAACATGCGGTGCTATTGCTCTCATAACTTTGCGTTGGACATTTATTTGTAGAATTTGTAGATATACTCGGTTGAACACTCTTGTCACACATCACCTTTGTTCCTAAATCATACTTGGAAAATTTGTCAATGATTCTACCGCTGATGGCTAGAGAAGCAGGCGCACTTTGATTTTCTTTGGGAAGTGTCCCTTTCCCAGGTTTCGTTTGTGGAACGATTTCTTCGAAAGATCTACTCTTGATAAATATTTGTTTGTAAAAGGCTGTTCTCTTCAGCAGTATGTCGGTTTCATCAAATATGGAGGGGTCAACTTTCACCATGGCCTCTTCAATATTGGGAATTCCTTTAATTTTATTATCATGATTCGATGAATCTTTACTTGAAGATGAAACACCATAATAATTCCTGGGACTTTTACCACTTCCATCTCCAGGGTAATCGGCTTTCACCAACATCGTGACAACCTGCTTGATTAGTCTCTTCTTGAGCTCCGGATCATTGTGCCGTTGAGCTGCAAACTTGTTGATTAACTTAATATTTGCATCTAAATCATGTTCAAAACATGATGAAGTCTGGAAATTTATTAACTCATCGTCTTTTGAGTCGAATTCACCGCTAGAACTTGTAAAGGGTTGACTGGATTCTGGTGTTACCGTTACCAGGCTAGATTCAGGTATACTTTTTTCGGCATCAAGTATATCTTCAACAGGAGAGACATTATTATTCTGAAACATATGTCCTGGCATATATTCAAAGCTTTCTGCTCTAGATAAAAGACTTTCGCCACATTTCAGTCGGGAGGCGGCTAAAGGACTTGTTGTATCAAAATTTACATCAATCCCTTCAATATGATCACTCTCTGGTGATTCATGCACTAAATTTGATGGGGTCACACTCAATGACACGGCTGAGTATTGCAACCGCTTTTTCTTCGAACGGAGGACCGGTTGTGTTTTGACAACATTGAGGATTATAGGACCTTTTGCTAGAATATTGGAGAATGAATTGTACCTGTCGTCGATTAAATTTTCATCAGTCGCTAGCTCATTATTAATTACCCGCGATGATGTCTGCGCTGCAGTTGACACATTCTGCCGCGATGATGTTTGGATTTCTTTATCGACCTTGGGTATGTCGGAAAGACTTACAGATTTAAAGCGGTCATTTGTTTTTTCATTATCGGAACGTTTTGCTTTCGGCTTAAGTAATACATTGTCTTGTAAATCACTATCGATTTGACTATCTTTATCTTTTGATGGCACATGTTCTAGTTGTTCATATCTTATACAAGGATCACTAGCAACTTTTCTTCTGTTTTGATCGGAATTATTTATATCTACATTTATTGAGAAGTGTTTGGTCATATCTATCTTCAAATTACTAGAGTTCAAATTTGATGTATGACTTCTATGTTGTCTGTCTTTTAATGAAACTTTTCCTCTGGATTTACCGCTGCTGGAACAGTTTTTGTGAAGGGAGCCACGTAAAATGCTTTTGCGTTTTACAGCCACAACTGGTGATTTGTTCAGAGAGACTGGAATGGGAGTTGATTGAGCATCTGGCGAACCCACTTGAGAAAAATTAGGAATTTGCGAACTGATCTCATTGGATGTTGATCGCTTCTTATCGTCACCTCTTTTGGTATTATTTCCACTCTTAAGATGACCATCGAGTGCCATTCTTTCTAATGTGCTTAAATTTTCATGTGGATTCTTGTTTTGCCCGACGTTTTCATATCCAACATCCGCCAATGAATCCCATTCAAGCTTTCTGGAAGTTATACTATTCGTTGGCGAACCTGCCTTGTTTAAAGAACTTTCGAGATTTTGATCAATATCTGAGAAAAATTAAAATAATTATTTAATGTTGTGAAAGACAGATACGATTAATGACAAAGTATTGAAATTTCATAATGTCTGACAGGTGAAACTTATAAATGGCCTAAGAGTTTCAGATTTTAACAGTAAGCATCAATAAGACCAAGTATGCTGGAAGTATGGAATCCCCCATACAGCAATGATTAAAAGGCTAGCCAACTTTGGTCAATGATTAATTATACTCTAAGTATACAGTCCCTGGTGGAGGTATAGGGTCTCTGAAGGTGGAAACATTAGTTCACAACAATTTATGAAAGTATAAATGCCCAGAGCTGAATCAATGGGATTTTATATTCCACATCAGGAGAGGAAAGGAATGGAAAAAAATATTTTGTTACCTTCACGCGCGCTAATAATTTCATGCGATGACTCATCGCTCTTCCCATCCGAGTTTGCGATTGCAAATTTTGTTTTTGAATCAAATTTTATGGAAAATTCTTTTTTTGAAACAGCACTGGTCGATGGCTGAAATAATTTAAGTAATGATTGTAGTGATACGCTAGCCTCGCTGGTCAAAAATTAACGAAAATTAAAAAACTTACTCTTTCACGGTAATCGTTAAAATGTTCGGGTGGTTTCATCGAATATTTCATTGTGTGGTTATCATCAGAGTCACTATCAATGATTTTTTGCGTGGCAATGTCCTTTCGTGGACAAGCGGAATGATTTTCGCCATCGGTCAATAGGCATCGAGCCGTTGAAAAGTTCGACGACGTTTCAGATTGTATATTAGGACATTTCTGTCCTGCATCAGTATTTGAAAACGTTAGATACTGCTCTAGATCTCTATTCTGCCCGAATCGATTATAATAATCCACAATTTGCGAGGTGACGCCGTCTTTTCTACAAAGAAGTTTGTTTTTTCGATTCAATCCAAGTTTCTTGTCGAGATTCATTGTTTTATTTGAGAGGAACAGATATACACACAGTAAAACATCAAATGTGAGTCAATTCACGGCACAATAAATTAATTTGATAGATCGTGGTAATATAATAATAAAAAAATGATCTACGAAAAACTTTGACATGTTTTTGTTTACTGATAGGTAAAATAAAGTAAAAAGTCAAATCTGCCCGAATACGGACGTTATAGTTTTGTTTACATCTTTTGAATATGAATTTCCCTGAACCTATGCATAGACAATATATTATAAACCTATGATATCTTGAACGAAAACTATATTTTCGAAAATAAAATGCTATGTTCTACTTCAAGGAAGATGTTTTGGAGCTATTCTTTTTATTTAAAATAATCATATTGTAATCGGTTCTTGTTGATTAGGTGGTTATTTTTAAGTATTCAAATGTAAACCACCTTTGCGCGCATGCGTTGCAGGTTTTGAATAATTTTAAATAACTTTGCAGACAGCTTTTGAACTTAAGTAGTTTTTAGATCTCATATAGGTCTAAATGATAAATTTCAAACTGTATGGTGTATAAAATTAACAATATATTGCGATTCCGATATAGATAAATATGAAATAAAACCTTAAGCTTATTTTTTAATATTTGTTACAATATTTTATCCCTGGAAGATATTTCATTATGGGAAAATACATAGCCCCCTTCATTAAAGATTGCTATGGAAAGTAACGAAATTTTTAAATAACTAAGTCGTTTTGTGTATTGTTACAGCGGTTAGCTCATATGACTAGTAGGTTGACAAATACCTAAATAATAGAAACTGAAGACTTCATGCACAATATCTGTCCAGCATCGTAATTTATCTGCAAATAAAAGTAGCAGTTAGATATTCATTAACTAGTTACACCATATTTTTTGCAAATTTTATCTATCTTTATAAAAAAGACTTTTAACACAAATTTCATAGATTTTATTTACAATATAATAGTGCAATAAATCTTCAAATTAAGCTTTCCGAATTCACAGATATCAGCAGTGATTCAATTTTCATCTAGACATTTTACAAAATTGTGTATAATCATGTGGGCATGATTTTTCTTCTTTTGCTTTGTTTTTCTTCAACCACGTTTGATCTTTCTTTTGTGATTTCGAATTGATTTCTTAACAGTTTTCTTTTCTTCGACTCCTTAAGAAAATGTTTTACCGTGTATAACTTTTTTCACTCTTTGTATACCACCATACGTACTGCAAACATTGACAAATTCTGCGGTTGCACTTATTGGCGTATTATCTTCCGTTTTTGGTTCGATGGGTTCAGTTTTAGATACACAAAACGATTTTGAATCCATTTTTAGTAATAATGAATCATGGTGTTACACTGCTATAAGAATTTAAATTTTTTTTTTGAAATTGAGTGAAACAAGTGAATGATAATTATTAGATTTTTGTTTTATGGTTTAAAAATGGCGTTCTTTCAAAATTAGAACATTTAAAAAAAACTACTGAATGATAGTTTTTGAGTGCTGTGAAACTATTGTTTTTTTGTCTAGTCACCTACAGTGTCAAAAAGAGCTGAAAAATAAATATTACATTGGTAATATTACATAGAATGCTCGGAAAATAATTATCATGTATAACAGTACTCCATTATTGTCTATGCTATTGTGTCAAATTTATACCGATATCCAATTCCATACAGATTTTATTCTGACGTTAACTTGTGATTGGAAGGGAAATTTGGTGAAATAAATAATATAGTATCCTAAAAATGTCTCGTAAGAGCACTCGACTAGATTCAAAGAAATTAGTAAGTACTACTTTCATATCCGATATTGTGTGCTGTTTGGCTCAACCGTTTGTAACTATTAGTGCTGTATTCAATTTCGAAATATAATTCTGAACTTCTCACCCTTACATATGAGCGTTAGTGGCGCAAACGATCAAAGACATCGAAAATATTGACGATGTGAATAAACAGCTAGAAAGAATTGGTTACAATATGGAAGTAAGGCTGATTGACTAGTAAACTGTTAAATTTGTGTCATAGTTTGAAAGTTTCTTTGCCGGGGAGTCGTTAAGCATATCTTCTGGAATGCCGGTGTCGTTCGAAAGTTGATTATTAGGAATGTTATGAAACAAAACTGCTGGACTGCAAATAATGATACCATTATTTGTGTTTTGGAATAATACTGCTGCGGCAATATCATCGATTAGAATTTACTTGGTTGGAGTATTATCAAGCAAAGCTGCTGAGACAATACCATCGATTGAGGTTTCCTCAGCGGGAATTGAGTATGCAGCTAACTCTAGCTGAGTCTTTTTCCACAAGATAAATAAAGGTGTATCATGCGAATTCCCTGCCCAATTGTAGACAATACTTTAATTTAGTAGAAGGTCCCATCATCCTTTTTATGAGAGGTTAGCTCTCTACTTTATATTTTAGGGTTATACTCAACTAAAATACATTGCTATTTTTTCACCGTCTTATAATGGAGTTCTTCAAGTAAATGCCAATTCCATCAATGAATATAATACTATTTTGAAGAAATCTCTTGCATGGCTACTGTGAGCTTCACCAATACACGTATGAAATTAAATATTGAGCTACATTCAAATACATGTTTAGTTGAAACTTGATTCTTTGGAATGATTCATATCATATTGGTCTGAATAATGACAAATATATATAATTGATAGGCAAAGAAATGTATGACAAATATTTTCTTATTGGTACAGTGGAACCTCGATCAACCGTTCTCGCATAATCCGTTTTCCCGGCTGGAACGCTTATTTTTTATAGTCCCGTCAAACTCCCATAAGAACAATGTTAAATAATCCCGCATTGATCGTTTCCCGATTCCCAGATTCCCCGATTTTCTCGATAAACCATCTAAATATTTTGGTCCCGTCACAAATATTATCCCGATTGACCGTTTTTATTGCGTATTTCTACGTATCTCGGCAAGCAAGTTTGACACAGCCGAGTGCAGGTGTTATGTCTAGACACGTTGGAATGTGCTATACATGTTAGACATAACGCATTGGACGTATGTGCTATTTTTTGGGTTGAAATCCACCACATGCGTATTATTGTTTATGATGCAAATGTAGAGTTGTTTAAAATTCATGGTAATAATGATTCCTGTACATACAAACTTTTAGTCACAAGTTTAGTAACAAGTCTTTGTTCCGATTAAAGTGCCAAATAACAAAGAAGCAAACTAACATAAAGGACTTTTTAAAAAATAAATTTTATATACAGTATGTACAAGTAACTAATAAATAAATATTTTTTACGATTTTACTTGTTTATTATTATTTGAAGCTTTCCCGCATTCACCGTTTCCCACAATTACCGTTATTTTTTCAGGGTCCCTTGGAAAACGTAAAATCGAGGTTTCACTGCACATATATATATATATAATGTTCAATCATAGTATGTTTCAAGTAAAAATATATTTTCACTGATATTCTATTGAAATCACATTCCAGCACTTTCTCATCATATTTAGTCACTTAATAATTATTTATACAATTATATATTATTAAGATCAGAACCGATTTCATTTATCTGGAGCATTGTCAACTGCAATACAAATCGAAACAAGGCTATTTATATAAAATTTTAGTTAATAATTACCAACTATTAACTCTAATAATTAATTAATTAATAATAATTAGAGTTAATAATTACCAAAGGTTCAAGAACTAAAGAAATAATTTATAGGTGCCATATATACCTAAATAAAGTAAAATATTTTGCAAATAAAATATCCAGGACCTTTTAGAATTTATTTGTAATCAAAAATAAAGCCATGCTTTTTCTAGAATCTTTAATCAGTTGTGTAACCTCCCGTTTTCAAAGAAAATAGTGAAATTACAGAAATCCATGTGTTAAATAAGAATCCACAAATTCAATTGATTTGTACAGCGATTTGAATCAGTGAACACTGCAAACAAAGCCACACACATTGACTAATCGATCATAGGTCTAAAGAGAACCAATCTGTTAATGATGGTGATTATTTTTCACTTATACATTATTTACAGGCTATATCTGGGAATGCAACCGTCTGTTTCATCGTGGAGCAATGCCGGAGACGAGTTCTCCTTGACATGGGAGCAGTGTCCTATCTCAGAGTGGGTCGAGTTTCTGGCTGACATACGGGGTCTCAAGTATTGTAATCTTCTATGTGGGGCGTTGAGAGGGGCGCTAGAAATGGTGCAGCTTGAAGTTCAGGCGTGGTTTGTTCAGGTATATGGTTTTAATGTGTTTATGCAACTTTGAGTTTTTGTGTTTGTTTGTCCAATATTAGTAATAATTTACACCAAAATACATCAACCCACAGTTCACTTGTTTTATAAGACTGCTGAAAAGAGATATATGTGACAATTTAAATTTATATGCTTGCGTTTTTACAGGATCAATTGAAAGGTGACCCGGTCACCGAGCTGAGAGTTAAATATGTACGAAGACTGGAAGATGCCATTCCAGCGGGTGAAGATTAAGATTACTAACTAATTTAGAAACTAAATATATTGTTAATAAGTTATTATATTTCTTGTATTATATAAAATTTTTTTGAATATCTGGTTCTCATACATTTTATCAATGCAAATGATAGCTGTATAATGTTAATAGGCTACTGGTATAAAATACAAGATGTCTGTGCCATTATAGAATTTGCTCTCCCAAGTTTACGTATGTATGAAGTTATATCAAATGTGGAAAGTAATTTACACCTTCAGATAATGAGGAACTCATTTTCTGTATTCGTCAAAGTGTTTAGTGTTACCTTGTTTTGAGTTTCGTGAATTCATTGCAGACGCTTCAAAGTACTTTGCAAATGCTGAGAAAAACTCGTATAAATTATGAAATCGGTTTACAATGATGCTGAACAATTTAAATTGTTTGGTAAGCAATAGTTAAGAGTTCGTACATTCTTTCACTCCGTCCGCTCTTCGCATTTACAGCTTACATTAATTGACAGAATTAAGCAAAAAGTGTGCTGAATCCAAAATCAACAACCATGAAAATATCTAAATACACAGATACAGTCTCCGTTTTTAATACATATGGTGTTTGTTCTTCAGAAAGTTTTCAAAGCTTCAAATATAATAATGAATACCTTTCAAACGGGAATATTTGATATATAGTATGTTCGTTACCATTCACATGCATCGGTAGAATGGTGAAAATATATGAAATTGGATTTATAAATTTCTTTTGTACTGAATTTTTTTAAGTTATAATAAAAAAAGCATTGCTGAATTTATTTATTTATTAAAAATTATGAAAATTTAATTATGGTTTTTTCTCACATTTACCTTGGTCGAGACATATTTTATGTTTATTTTGAGGAAATCTATTCCTTTTGATCAATTTGTAGACCAACAGATGACAACCAATTGCATTAGCGTGCCACAAAACAGGTAATTCAAAGTACTAGACACTCTGGACTGGAAATCTATTGTAAATTAAGACAATTTTATTTGACTATAATGATACATGGTACATTAGAAACATCGCTAAACATAACAATATTTAAACATTCGTTAATCCCTTGAGGCTCAATTTTGGAAGTTAACTCTTTATGTTCGGTTCATAGTTTGAAGTCATTTTTCAGACGTGCAACCGAATAATACAGATGGCATAGTTTGCCAGATGATGGTACCGGTGTTTCTCATAATCCAAGACTATTGTCATTGTCATTGTGTGACTTGACTTTAGGCAGTCGTTCAAATGTGCAATGAAGGGCTGGATTTATTGTGCACAGCATTGGAAAATTTTCAACGTTAATGTAGAGCATAGCGAAGCATCAAGAAGGTTGACAGCTCCAGATACACATGGAAAGACGCATTAAAGGGGATACTGATCTTTTGACGAAGAGCTATTTGAATGATTGCTAGAGCCACATTGAACTCAATTTAGAAAGTATGGAACTATAAGCTAGTTGGAACCTAGTGCCGCTAGATGTGTATATTTTGAAAGTGTAACTCTATGGTTGAGAATTGTGTGAAACTCATGTTCATGAAAGTGTATTCAGGTTTATCATTTTTAAGAAGTTAGGTACCACTTTTTGGTGGAAAGGCATAATATTTTCAATAATAAAAACACTTTTATCATATTTTCACATTATTTTCGGTTCTAGACCACTTTCGGTCACTGCGAGTATTATCAATTTATAAAACGCAAATTACAAAAAAGGCTAATCATACAACATTTTTGAGTTAACAATTAGCAGGTAACAAAAATCAAAAATTTATGAATTGAGAAACCAAGTAAAATAATTTCCAATTAAAATGATTTCTTGTTTTTAGGTTTCAGTATAATAAACTTATAATTGTATAGAATATCGCTTACATTCTGCCATCTGTGTTCTTTTTAATATATTTCTATATAGTCACTAACAAGAAACTGGCTCGTGACGAGAAACTTAGAGTAAACCATACTAGATGTCAGGCTAAAATATTTAATATTTTATTGAATAATATTTTTGTTCTGCGATCACAAAGTTTCCCGTAAAATACTCATTAGTTAAGAATTGTCTAAGTGAAGTCATGTACATAATTGATGAAAAATAAATTTGTGATCGTCATTAGGTATCGCTTGCACATATGAGAGGGGTTCGATGAATATTGCTTATTGCATTTTTATGAGACGGACTCGTTTCATTCTTTTTCGTTATTCCGTGAGCACCACCTAACGATAACCAATAGGTACCAGTAGTTCTCATGCAAAATTTTACTGAGGCCGCATAATAAACATCAGTGGTCAATATGGCAATGTTTCATAGTCGCATTGTTAATAGTAATGTGATCGGGACTTAACAAGTAGACAAATGTGTCGTTAAGTCTGTTTTCAAGATAACATATATTGAAAATGAAAAGATGAAGAGGTCAAAGCATTTCAAACGTATTGTTCTATCATTTTAAAACGATAGAATCTGTAAGTTTTATCCCAATCTTTTTTTTATGTATTATGTTTATTAAATAAAAAAAAACTAAATTTCACATAAATTGATTCAAAAAATTCAAAATATCGCGTAAAAATATGAAAAATACGAAAAAAATATAATTTTTCTGTAAATATACAAAAAGAATTTTCATTGATTATAAAATACAATGGGAAAGAGATATAAAATAATATATATGTTAATGTATAATTGTATTCACTTACAGGAGTTATTCGTTGCCATCACTGTCGGTTTTTAAATGTAATCGTTCTCGATTTTTTGAATGCTGTTTTTCCTAGATTTTTGATTTTTGAGTCAATTATTTAATTTATTTGAGTTAAAAACAAAAACAAAATCGCGTAACAACAAGTACTTAAATCGCGTAAATAAATATTATATCAAAAAACATTTCATAGGTTTATATATATTTAAACTAACGATTATATTACCAGATATGACGAGAATGTGATTTTATTGAAATGTCGGTAAATACATATTTTCACTTGCAATAGACTAAAGCTCATAAACTATATATCTTTATAAAACGTGTCTTCGCGTAGGTCATATGAGTCGACAGTTGCAAGGTCTTTGTGGGTCATCACTCATAATTTTATGTTAAGAGTAAGGTTAGTGCTAACCTTAGAAATGATTAACCTTACGATACAGTAAATTTAAAGATCTTTCTCAAAAAAGCGAAACACGTGTCGCAGTTAGTACTCCATAAAATGGAATAACAAAGTTGTCATTTACAATTTATACTATATTAAAATGCACGAATCACCGCATAATCTGTCGAAAATAATAATTGTTTAAATACATCACAGTTTCGCGATGAATTTTCCGTGACGAGTTGTTTATGTGATAGATTTTTTTCAAATTCTTTCGTGAACCGTTTTATTTTATTGCCAGAGCGATTCTGAATGGTTGATTAACTAAGTTTAAATAAGATTGTTAATTGGCATTAGCGTATGATAATTTGCAGCCGCTACTCGTTTTGTATCTCACATCAATTAACGTGGTAGAGTCAGTCCCGACAGCCAATTAAAATACGTCTCTAAAATATCTTTGCATCGATTGGATCGTTAAATGACAAATGTTCTTTTAAATACGTCACTTCATAGTTGCATCGCTCGCGACAAAGTCGTTAACAATTGTTTATTACTTACAGATAATTATTTCTGACCGTATCATAACCAAGAAGGGTATTCTGCGGATCACTAAAAGCTGAAATTTCGTTTATAATACATTTATTTTTTAGCCATGTCTGCTGTCAATGCTATTCACTTTTAATTTTTTTCTAACAGAACCAATTAAAACATCACTTAATGACAAGAAATGAATAAATTGATTTAATCATATATAACAATCTAAGTTATATTTTTGAGTGAATTAACATAATTATTATAAAAAAGACTTATTTTTTAAATGACAATAACTTATGCTGATATTACTGACAGAGTGAATGTTAAATCAAAACTGCAAGCATTCGGAAGATTAAATAAAGACCAAAAACATGCAATGCTTCCTGGTGGAATAATAAATTGAATTTATTCAAAAACTATAATTTAAGCGATATCTGTATGCAATAGGAAAAATGTTCATTTACATTTTCGAAATTCTCATCTCACCTGAATAAAATCCATCAGCGAATCAAGTCGAATAATGATTTATTCAAACCTTCTATGTAGTTATAAAAATTCATGAAAAATTCCAATTTCAAAATCATTGGAGATCTCGAATTTTCGCTTAGTCAGAGTGCAGCCAGAAGTGAAACTAAGATGGCGATTATATCTGTTTTTTTTGTTGTCGAAAGTTCATAAAATTCATTATGATTTCAATTAACTTCGTGGAATATTTTCCAAGAGACTAAAAAATATAATTAGTTAAAGGAATTTTATATTATAGGATATAGTTAACATGTGCCGTGCATTATGAATGTCGGATACTCCATTTAAGTAGTAAGCTTGGATGACTGAAAAGAATATTATAGGATTATTTTAGAGTCTGTGGCGATTTTCATGTATATATATATATATATACATATATGTACAGATTATAATAAAGAAAATGTTATAAACATAATGTTGTAATGTGAAATCATTTTACCCAAATTACTTTGTTTGGTCTTAGAGATTTTAGTTTTTCGACACTTTGTACATTCCAATGATGAGCGTGTGGTTTCGCAGTATTTAAACGAATGTTGTTTTAGAGAGTATGTACATATGTTCAAATCTTATCGCCCAACCTTCCTTTAAGGAAAAGTTAAGTAATACATTTTTTGAAGAAATTGAAATTGATTTGAGTAACAATAAATACATCAGGTAAATGATTTGTGAATATTTTATCGTATTATTGGTTTGGAATGTTAAAAGTCTGGTTGTTTGGTTTTGGCGAAGAGATTTATATTTAAATATTGATGAATAATATTCAACACAATAACAAAGCTAATTATTATCAAATCGACTGTTTTTAGGGAAAGGGATAAGCCGTGCTTATTTTGAAAATAGTTTTCATTTGATTATTACACTATAAAAAAACGATATTTAATATATTGATTGAATTGGCATTCACTTGATAGAAATCCATTATAACATGGTGAAAAGAAAATAGCAATGTATTTTAGTTCTACAAAATTATTTTTATAATATAGTCGATAGCTATTTCGGCTCACTCATCGTCAGAACTATGCTTAAACTAACATTTTCTTATTTATATATAGCTGTGTAGAAAAGGTACACAATACATCTTCTCTCCTGTTTTAACGACCTAGCTTGTTTCCTGCTCGCAATATAACTAACAATTGTAAATGAAACTAAAAAGGCAGCTATATCAATAAGTTCACATATGACACGAAAATGGTCCATTACAGAAACAAAGAAACACCCCCCCAGAGGATTGAATAATGGTGACCGACGTATATTATATTAGTTTGTTCGTTAAGAATCTTTTGTTATATTTAATACATTTTAAGTCATAACTTAATTGACAATCGTGCATAATGTGAAAAGAAGAACGAATGTGTAGTTTAAGAATGCAAAAAGTATTGAATGTGATTCAGATATTTGTTAAGTCTGTAAAGTCTTCTTAATTAAAGTAAAATTTTATTCCTTAACAATACGGTCTATATAGAGAAAAGTTTCTTTCTTTCTGTGGACTATTATCAGGTGTCGAATATACACGGTCTCATCGAATGGTACAAATATTTTATTAATCTTGGTTAACGAAATCTTTTAATTTGACCACAGTTGTTTTTCATAGCAACGCAGAATAAAAATAATTGAACATTTATAAAAAAGGTAGCTCCCAAATATTATTAAATTATTTTCTCGCGACGTCTAGTTACGCTACAGTCGAATTTTAAACGAAGACGTCTTCAAAGCGGAAGAATGATATTTTTATTGTAACTCCAAGTGATTATTTTTCCGACTAATTTGATTGACCAAGGTATGATTTTCATTTGGAAAATTGGAAAGTAAGTGTTAGATAATGCAATGATAACAACTGGTTTTTGAATAATAAAAGAAGCGATCTTTTCATCCAATTAAATATAGTGTCTTTTTGAGTGAGCGATGTTTATTTTTAAAGATTGTAAGATCTCAGTACATTGCAATATTTTTTTCTTCTTTTAAAGGTGAACGTAAGAAATACCTGATAAATATTGTAGTATGAGTATACCTATAACAATTACATACACATATACGTAGTAGGTTTAATGCTTTTTCTATTTCCAGTTATGATTATAACACAAGTTCGAGAAATTAGCGATTTTAAAATCCTATCCATATTATATACCGTACTTTTTGTGAAAAAATAATTTCATTCTATATCCACTTCACGTCTGTCGAGTTCAACGGGATAAAATATAACCATTTCTATTTACATTTATTCTTATTGTCAAGCACATGAGATGCCACATGCAAGAGGTAAGTGGCTGTTTTCATAGAAAAAAGGTGCACTTGATTTAAAAGTCATTTTATATTTGTTGCGGTCCCAAGATTGCATGGAAAATATCTAATAAATAATTAAGCCACTTTGCTTCTACTTGTGTTTTAAACAGCGATTCATTAAATTAATATCAGGGCTGTGGAGTTAGATTTAGAGTCGTGAAAAACGAACTACACTTTTTTGATTAGACGATTTTGAAAAATATCTCAATGAACAATTCGATGGATTGGTTGTTTGATTATTAATTTAATGTATTATATATAAATAGGAAAGCGGGGTATAAAAACTCGACATTATTAAACTTATTTTAGTCGGAATAATGTTTTATTAACGAATTCACAGATCTGATAAATATGCATAACTTTAAGCTTTATTAGTTGAATCAGAATACATCTTTATACATTAAGGATTATCAAAAAACTAAATATTAGCTATTTCAGTATCTCACCATCGTCAGAGAATACATTAATATCGTAATAAAAAAATAAATTTTATGACGATGGTCCGCTTCCAATTTTTTTCAACCTTTTCTTGTTGTTATCATATTGAATATTTTGTTTTATTTTTTTAAATATAAAATAGAATAAATAAGCAAAGTTTTGTTGCGAATTGATTATTTTGTTACGACCACCTGGAAGTACGCCGTTTATTATAAAAATCAGCGTGCTACTTATTTTGAAAATTAATATTTATTACTGTGTTATTACTGTGTGTGCTACTAAATATGAAAATTAATATTTATTGCTGTATTATTATTGATTTCAGCCCAATATATTTAGGAATTCAACCAGTGGGTAGTTTAACTATGCTAAATAGCTAATAAACAATAAAGTTATCTTAATAATAATTAATATGATATAAATGATTAATGTTTTGAAATAATTTGTTGTTACGAATTAATAACCTCTGCTCAGAAATAATTTATGCGTATGTTCGTTGTTTATGGTTCGCTCATAAAGAGATCATTTCCGTCTGACGTATTTAGAACTACCGGGAAAATTCAACATGGCGGCAAGCAACGAATATTGTGTTGACAGTCAAATGTCAAACTGAGATAGTCAACAACATCCTGGGGCCATCCGTTTCCAACCGGCAATCCTCGCTGGCGGCAGATCCATTCAAATTGCTACTCAAACCGACGATGCTCCCAGCATTCTTCCGTGACATAAGCCAATCAAATAATGATGAATTTGCGGTGCAATTATGAACATAGTGAAGGATATTTCACGACACAATATGACAACTTGACAGTCTATCAGATGAAACAAGACACTGTCGACCTAGCATTAAAGCCACGTAATTCATTCGAATTTTGTGAACAAATCACATTTTTATCGCCGCAAATTAAAGAAATAAATCCTATAATAACACGGCGACAAAAATAGCAATGTATTATAGTTCTACGAGATTATTTTTTAAAATATAGTTGATAGCTATTTGGGCTCACCCTTCGTCAGCACAAGTCCTGTAAATAGTTCTGACGATGGCGTGAGCCAAAATAGCTATCAACTATATCTTAAATAAAAATTGTGGAACTAAAATACATTGCTATTTTTTCACCGTGTTATAATAGAGTTCTACCAAGTGAATGCCAATTCAATCAATATGAAAAATTTCGTAGCTTTTTGTGGAGAACTATAGCTAACATACGCGTAAAAATTTACGACGAAAGTTTCAACGATGATCCATCAAGTAAAATCAATATTGCTAGTATGGCAAGATTGACTAACTTTTATATTATAATAATACAACCGGTGTAAGCTATTTATTGTATGTCAGCTATGCTGCATCCGTATTATCCGTAGGCATTCCATCCTTAAGATAGTGAAAGGCGAAACTCGGGTTGTGAAAGACAAAACTTGTGGAATTATAAAATGTTTCATCAAATTACAACAGCACGATGAAAAAAAATGTATTTTAGTTCTACAAAGTTTATAAGGCATATATTTGATAGCAATTTCAGCTGACGCCATGACAGAACAATGATTCAGCGTAAATTTACTTATCCGTAGAAAAGGTATACAATACATTTTGTCTTCTGTTCTAACATCCTAGTTTCATATTGTGCTAATACATTTTAAATGTAGCAAATTGATTTTATGCATTTCTCGATGTGAGAGTTTATCTAAAGGGTTTTTTGGGAATAAACGTAAATAGTGAATAAATATTGTACTAAAATAATTAGTATATTAAAAAAGTGCATTAACCATTCGTTATTATTCTGAGTATCAAGTACTGATTTATGTTTTTTTTATTTATTAAGAATGTCATTAGATTGCTGATATCTATAAATTTCAGTATTTAATCAATAGTTAATAAGTTTAGGGTAATTACTACAAAAATATGTAAAAATGTGGGTACTGAGTTTAAATTTATGTTATGTGATTGCTTTATGAGATTAATTGCAAATTGTGAAACTGTTTTTTTTTTAAATTAAATAACCTTATCTGCTATTTAATGTATATCGATTGGTAGGAGTATTTTTCACCATATTTTAATAGAGTTCTACCAAGTAAATACCAGTTCAATCGATATTACGTATTTTTCATGTTTGAGACCTAATTTTGCAATGTTATTTATTCTAAATGGATACTATCGATAATTGATTTGATTATTGGCCAAATACGACCGCCCGCGTGTACGAATAAATTAGATAACATAATGAAACAAGTTATTCTCAGCAGAAATGTCAGATTATTGTTTTTTTCGTTTCTAAGTGAGTCAATAATTTTTTTTTTGTAGTATAAACACTGCATAACTTTATTAAGTAATGTGTATTAAAAAAACGGCTTAATGCTATGTTGTATTTGTATATACACCCATCCCTCGCTTAACACTGAATATAGGTTCTGCTAGATCGCCGTTCTAAGCGAATTCGTGTTAAGCGAGACTAACAAATGTATGAAATAGAGGGGATAGGTTTTTTAGAAATATTGAGAAAAAACAGGTAGGTCGAACTTATGAAAATTTATTTATATATAATGATACGGATAAAATATATTATTCAGTTTCACTATCACTAGAGGATATTAAAATTGACATTTTTTGATCCAAAATTTGTATATTTGTCTCCAGAGAAAATATTTTTCTACTGAATTTAGGTTTTGACATTATGGGTCTAAAATTTTATGTCTTTATATTATATAAGCTTCATTATACAAATAATCAAAATATGTATTAGAAATTAGAAAAAAATATCTTGAATAGTTGTGAAATTATAAGCAGTAATTATTTTATCAGTTGTCAGGATTAAACGAATGATAAACACGGTGGGCAACGAGAGACTGAATGCCTGATGTATTGTTTATATATTTCAGGTACTATTTGTTGTTTGAAATGCGCAGTTATTCCCGGTATATCCTTACCGTTATTCTTAGAATTTCGCATAGCTGTGTGCATATCTACGAAAAAGATATTTTTTTTCACCGAAACTGAAACCGTGTTAAGCGAGTATCGGGTTAAGCCAGGGATGCGTGTATAGGTAAATCTATAAACATAGACAACCAGCCGCTTGAACAGACGCGGCTACATGGATAATGGCAGATGGAAAACGTATCAAATAATAACGATTTGAATATGGCTAGAGTAGGTAGATAACAGAACGTGTAGCTCAGAGTAAATTGACTGCCTGCATCCGCACCAAATTCACCAACCAATTATCGAATAAAATGAACAATCATCAACCAACAGAATGGAAGAAACAAAAAAATAGTGCCCGCACACAATGGCTGCATAGTCGATTCGAGGCAATAAACAGGGGTTATTAATTTTTAGGGCAATCAGATTATGTTACTTAATGATCATATAACTTATAGTGGACAATTTGTCAGGAAAACGAATTATCGCAAAAATGTTTATTTCTCTTTAAGGCATGTAAACTTTTCATGTATAATATTACGATATTAAATTCGAGAGCAAATTAACATTGAGTATTGACTCATTAAGATTACCTGCAACAAAGCATTGTATATATGTAGTTATTTATCAGTTGATAATGCTCGCGATGAGCGAAATCGGCTTTGATGTATTATGGAAATAAGTGATAAAAAGGTGTTGTTATTATTTAAAATACCATGTCTTTCCATCAAGAAGTGACAGTTAACACATTAATAGTAAATGTTGGGGTTTTCCCTCCGTAATACTAGAGCCTTTTCGGGTGTTAAAATTTTGATGTAAATATCTTATGAAAGCCTTAGTATAAATTAGGATTGTGAATTGTCTATTGTGTGGGTCTCAAAGAATTGAAATATATCCTCATGACGGAAAATGCCCAGGAGAAAATTTGAAGACTTCTTTACTTGAGGAAATATAGATACTACCCATAGCTTTATCCAACTAACTTTATATTAGGTATGCTCATTTTCATTAGTTTATAAACTCGAAGAGATGTGTACCACAAATTTCTTTCGATTTATAATAGGACAAAATGAGAATTATGCTATTCTGGCTACTATCAAACTCTATATTCCGGATATTTTATTGTGAATTCGTAAGTATGAATTGTTTCTTCGTCCTAAGTTAAGAACCAGGCTGCTAATAGGGATGCCAATGGTTAAAGCATTAACAATATTTAATATGTATCATGTAAATAAATAAATAAATTAATATTGGATTTGAATCCAAGCTAATGCTTCTTATTTTAAAGAGGATACAAAAAATATTCAATCGTTCCTTTTCAAAACCGAAGTGTTTGGGATGAAATGAGATTACAGATTCTCTGACGCTAATGATTCGAGCAATCATTAAGCATGTGTAAATTTAAAAAAAACCAAGGAATACATATCTATAAGTCCATAATATTTTCAAAAAAAAATTCTCGATGAATATTAGGCTGCTTAATTAAATCATATATCATTTTCCACAAGATACAATATAACCCACTCGCATTGAAAGTGTGACACACCTGGCGTAAATCATAAGCATTGAAGCCATGACACAAGTGGTAGCCGCTAATAACGCGATTGCAAGATGGCCGTCACCCCAGCAATCAACAACTGTTTCCGGCTTGCTTCATTTGAATTTCGAATAGAATCATTGATGAATCAAACATGGCGGGCAAATTAGCGGGTAACGTACGGTGTTGGTAGACGAAACTACCGATTATAATTAGAGGTTTTAGTAGCATCGATGATTTTTCTTTCATTTTTTGATTACAAACTCCATTGTTTTGGTTATTGGTATATTATATTTTGAAATATCGTGGCCTCGACGTGATTTTTGTTGACTGCATTGTTTTATATTATGACATTTCTTTGTATGATTTGGTATAAAGTATAGAATTTAATTATTTAATAATTTCCTTAGCGAACAATATTCCTCCGATCACTTAAAGATACATTTCAAAATTACGTCGAAAATTATTGACCATTAATAAATGTATTAAAGTAATATATTTTTTTTTGAATTCATATTCGTAAGTGTAGGACAGGTATAGTATTTTCCAATTTTTTTTAAATTTTTTGGCTGTAATAATCTGTTAAGCCTCAAATTTGATGTTGGAACCATTACGATTGTATCATAGTGAATTTTAAAATGTATTTTTTTCAGGCAGCGATGCTACGAATATTAATAATTCTCTCAACAGAGAGCAATTCTAGTAATGTTTTTGATAAAAAGTGAATTGTAACTTAATTCATTATGTCTTTTCGTTAATTATGAAGAAGAGTGTTCAGCGATAGTGGCGGATTAAGCACTAAAAAAGCCCCGGGCAAAATGAATCAATTGAAGTACTATTTTTCATTTCATTATTAATACTGAAGACGTTGCATTGAAAATATAAATTGAAAACTTTAAATTGATTATAAAATCAGTTATCACATTTTTATCGATAATGAAGTTATATTTTTTTTAAATTTAATTAAATTGAAACAATTTTTGACACCCCAACCGCAGGCGTGCACCTTATACGCTAACAGCATCCATACATAACCTTTTTCTTACTCGGGTTGTTGAGGATTACAAATACTGTTTTGTTTTATTATGAAGTTCACAACATGTTTAACTATATCTAATAATTATAATAATAAAACCATTTAAAAAATAATATAATTACAAAAAAAAACTTGCGCGCTAAAATTATGTAAACCAAAAATTTCATGGGCGATAAAACTAAATGAATGAATGTTTTGAAATGGTTTGAGTCTTGAAAGTAAAAAAAAACAAAAAAAAATTCTGCCAAATACTTCGTTTAATGTCTCTAATTTGGCTTATTTCGAAGGGCCGATCTATCACGTCAAAACACGTTTCCGGGACTCAAGCGTTGGATCTTGTATCACGTTAAAACACGGTTCTGGGATTCGATATGCTAAGATGTTACAAGAAGTTCTTAAAGACGATAAGGCGGTTGTAGCACGAAGAAAAGGTAAGTGGGCCACAATCTGCGTCTATGAGAATCCATTCATGCAAAAATGTATATCTGAAATATCAACGCCTCTTCCTCGAGCAAACAATGGTGAACGTACCCTAAAAGTAGTTAGTGATTTTATTAAATTTCAGGATTTCCTGATTTAGACGTGTGTACATATTCATTAGTTAGGCTATGGTGCTTACAGATTCGAATCAAATCACGACTAATTTCATACAATGATTTATGTATACAGTGAAATCTCGATTTTACGTTTTCCAAAGGACCCTGAAAAAATAACGGTAAATGCGGGAAAGCTTCAAATAATAATAAACAAGTAAAATCGTAAAAAATATTTATTTATTAGTTACTTGTACATACTGTATATAAATTTATTTTTTAAAAAAGTCCTTCATGTTAGTTTGCTTCTTTGTTATTTGGCACTTTAATCGGAACAAAGACTTATTACTAAACTTGTGACTAAAAGTTTGTATGTACAGGAATCATTATTACCATGAATTTTAAACAACTCTACATTTGCATCATAAACAATAATACGCGTGTGATGGATTTCATACCCAAAAAATAGCACAAGCTTCCAATGCGTTACGTCTAACATGTACAGCTGATTCCAACGTATCTAGACATAGCACCTGCACTCGGCTGTGTCAAACTTGCTTGCCGAGATACGGAGAAATATGCAATAATTATAAGATATGTAGTTGATAGCTTTTTCAGCTCACACCATCATCAGAATTATCTTTTAGTAGAACTCCATTATAACACGTTGAAAAAATTGCAATGTGTATTAGTTCTACAAAGTCTACAAGATATATAATTGATAGCTATTTCGGCTTACGTCCTCGTCAGAACTAAGTAATATTAAGTATTTTATATATGATATGAAGATGGTTACAATGTCATTTAAAAGTATTTTATTTTTACATGATTCATGAAGGCATCTTCAAACTCTTTCTAAATTGCCCAGAAAAGTATATGTATTTATACATATATATCTTTTTAAATCAGCCGTCTAAATATGAAATGGTAGGAAAATCAGTTTGAAGGTTTTAACTGTCACTTCTCGATGGAGAGGCATGGTATTTTAAGTACACCCAGTCCTTTTCTCGCGATACATTGGTTCCAGTAAACGGCGCGTAAAAAAAATCGCGTAAAAAAATCACAAATTTCATATAATTTGACAATTTGGTTCCAAGAATTAAAATATCGCGGGAAAAAGTACCAGAAATGTATAAAAAACTAAAATTTGGCTCTTTAAAATTCGTGCAAAAAAAAATTATATATTTTCATGTCTTTATTGCTTATTAAATTATAATGAGACTATAAAAATACAATTTTTTCACTTATATGAATTATTCGCTGCTGTCACTCTCGATTACGAAATGTAATAGTTTGAGGTTTTTTTGAACGAAAGTATTGAATTTGGATGAATCTGAATTTTGCTCGAACTCTCGGAATATGTATGAAAGCCAAGTTAAAACTGTCTTTTTTAAATACTCATGCAAGTGTAAATTATTTTATTTTTAAACGCTTTTTACTTCAAGAGAAACATTTTTATCTTGGGTTCGCATTTATTATTTAACATTTAAAATATTTGGACATCATTCGAGGGCATTTATTTGACATAATAATTTAAAGTGGTAAAATTTATGGCCGAGAAAAGTGCTTTTCAACGAATTTAATAAATGCATTGTGCTTAAACAAGTTTACAAGCGGACACACATCTCGTGATTTTACGCAATTGCATTATATTTCTTTACACACCCTAAAACATAAATTCGCATAATATCCGATACAGTTGTCAACATTTGGCAACTGTATGTGTATTTAAAAAATTGGAATGCTTTACAAAATTAAGTTTTAAAAATACACATATTCTTTTATTAAAAAAAAATTATGAAACGTACATGCCTAGCAACATATTATATAAATTTCTTATTTAAAACAAATTTGGGGAAAACATCGCGTAAAAACGAGTGAAGCGCGTAAAAGAGTGCCGTCCAAAAAAATCGCGCATAATCGAATCCGCGTAAAAAAGGACTGGGTGTAATAAAAAAATATTTTTAATACTTATTTCCACAATATATTTTATGATCAGGACTGGTTTCGTTCATCGCGAGTATAATCAGTTGGTAATGTTTGCTATGAGCGAAGTCGGTCCTGATAAGAAAGTAGTTTGTGGAAATAAGTACTAAAAATGTGTTTTCATCATTTTAAATATAATATTTTTGTTTAATAATAATTATAATGCGACGAGAATATATTAGAAGTTTATTAAATAACAAAAGTTTTGCATAATTCACAAGACTTATTTCATCGAAACATGCAATACTGGAGAATTGTTAATTAATTGTTAATTACAGTCGAGAAAGCATTTAAAGTTATTCAGAGGTTCGCGTGCAAATTTTATTTGTATTGCATTTTTTTTTGTATTCAACAAAGAAGGACTAAACGGCTATTAATTATCGTATCATGTCATATAACAGGAATGCAAGAATTTTATTGCAATTAATAAGTTAGTATCCATTTTTTCATGAATCTAAAGTCTTTGAAAATATTTTAATTGTGAATTTGATTAAGTACTAAATTTTGATATTCAGATGAAAATAATTGAATGAGGTACATATTCTACATTGTTTTTCATTTCAAAAGAATTGAAAACATTTCTTCACTCAGTTCAACTGAAAATGCTCATTATATGATCAGAAATAATCATGTTGTTTTATAATTTATGATATCGACTGAAGGTGCTTGATGGAATTTCAATATCAAATTTGAATTGTTGTAATTTAGTACAATTCCACATGTTTTGTCACAAACGACCCGGGTTTCGCTCTTTGGCATCTTCAGGTATTCCATCACACGGATGCAACAGAACTGACTAAGTTAGCAACTAACAAACCTAACCAAAACATATGGAATTGTACAAAATTACAACAATTCAAATTTCATGTTGTTTTATTAGAGCGAATGAAGTTTTGAAAATGTTTGAAATGTGTCAAAATAAAAGAAAACTGTGATCAATATTATATATGTATACATTCATCCTCCAATTTATAGGATACTTTTTTTGCGCGGTTTTAATGTAATGCGATAAAAAAATTTACTTGTGTAAACGGAAAACTTGTAGACATTAAGAATAAATACACAAAGAATTTACGATTAAACAAAAGTAAAAAAAAGTCTTTATGTTACTCCACCTAACAGTGCTTTTCAAATCGTTGTTTTTTCAGCAGTATCCAGTGGCGTCAAGTTAGTCGTATCTGCAATTTCCCCCCGTAATTAGGAGTGTCTTCGGAGCAATTATCTCAACTTGTTAGCGTGCATTATCGATGAAACCGATTCTTGAATGTGTTAAAAAAGTATTGTTTTACCATGACCACTGACTATTTATAGAATGTTAAAAATTTAAGGTGTTAACCGTCACTTCTTGGTGGAAAATCATGATAGTTTTTCAAAAATATACAATACAATTTTTAGTACTATTTCCATAATATTTTTAATGATCAGTACTGATTTCGCTCATCGCGCTTATTACCAACTGATAATAAGAAGAATACAGATAACAGATTAAATCACTTTCAAGGTGTTAACTGTCACTTCTTGATGGAAAGGCATAATATTTTAAATAATAAAAACATATTTTTAAGTACTTATTTCTACAAAATATTTCAGTTGATAATGCTCGCAATGGGCGAAACCGGTCCTGATCAACAAATTAAATATTAAATTTTCGGAAATAGTAATAAAAAATGTGCTGTTATTTTTTTTTAATGTTGTGTAAATTTTAAAAGACGTTCTATAAATAAAATCAACATTGGAAATGGTCAAACAAATTGTTAAGGTTTTAAAAAGAGGCACCAATATATCGCTTGAAAAATGAATTCAATTAATTTTCCATTCAAAAATTTGAACGCTTGAGCAAATAATAATAAATAATGAATGCTCAAGAAATCTTGCCTCTTTGACTAGAATTAATTAAGATATTTTTTCTCTTCGAAACATTTTTTTTTACGTATTAGTAATTCAAAGCGACACCAAAGCCGACGTAATGCACAATATTGAAGTCACCCTAAATTCGACACGTATATTTTCCTAGTTTTCCGTCCGTCGGCAGTCATTAAGCAAGTAGACTGCTTGGCGTGCCGAGATGTCCGCAGTAGGCAGGACACATCGCTCGCATGCGGCGAGGTGCATGGCGGACACGACGATCAAGTGGGCGCTCCAAAACGGAACACGTACCTCCGGACTTGGAGATAGCAAGGTAGCGAAGCTATCACGATTCGTTTATAGCGGAGCTTATTTAAACTTTCAACAAACAGCTTTAAAAGTCACATAAAAGCTTCTCTTTGGTGGTTCAATACAAATATGTTTTATTAATAACACGGTGAAAAAAATAGCAATGTATTTTAGTTCTACAATACAAAATTATTAAAAAAATATATATATAGTTGATAGCTATTTCGGCTCACGCCATCGTCAGAACTATGCTTAAACTAACATTTGCTTAATAATATATATCTGTGTAGAAAAGGTACACACTACATCTTCTCTCCTGTTTTAACGGCCTAGCTTGTTACTTTCTCACAATAAAACTAAATTTTCAAAAATTGTAAATGAAACAAAAGGCGGGTATGACAATAAGTTTACATGTGGCACGGAAGTGGTCATTACGGAAGCAAATCAGACCACCCCCGGGATTAGGTTGAACTAATGGGGACGATAATATATTAGTTTGTTCGTTAAAAATCCTTTGTGATAATTGATGTCTATTGATTTCCAGCTTTTCCAAAGCCGTCATTCTGCGACCCAAACACTTAGGCGCTGAGTTTGAATTTATATTATGTGATTTCTTAATAACGCTATTATCGAATTGTGAATCTGTTTTTTTACTGTTGAATGATCTTATATGTTCCTTAGCTCGAGTAGATATACTTCTACCTGTCTGTCTGATATAAACGGATAAACAGAGCCACAGGACATTTTATAAATACCGCTTGTGTCAAGTATTTTTTTTTTATTTATTCTTAATCGTTTTTTTTCAAAATGTAACTAGAGATTAAAAACATTTTTATATAATTATAGTGCAATAAATATATTGTTTTAATTATGTCAGAAATTAATCATTTTTTGTAAAGTAAATTCAAATACCTCGCTACTAATTAAGTAGTGATTAAGTAAACTTAACCTCACCTTACCAAGTACAGACAGATTTAACTATTACGTTACTTTTGGATTGTGAAAAGCCTAATTTAATTCATATTTGTATCGATGCATACTTATGCATCACCGTGTCACGGTAATAGATCATCGTGTGGTTATTACGTATATCGTTTTTCAATAATTTTAATAACATATGGCCACCCATTTTGATTGCTACTGATTGTTTTTAAAAACATTATTATTAAAGCACTTACGGCCCAACCCACAGACATTAAAAATCAAATTAACATAAAAACGACTTACCAAAAACGTGTGGCAATGGTTTTATTCCACTCTGTAATGCTAACCACTAAGCGTTATGAAAAGAAATGGTAAATTATAATGTTTGCTACTATATAATCGGTCAGGGATATTACAATAAGAATAAATTGAGATCAGGTTTTAATTTAAATATAATGACCACCTAAAAAGTCCAGGATATATAATGATTCTTCAAGTTAATGTATTCTTAGAAAGATATCTGCCAAATCAAATGATTATAGTATTTAATTGGGAGAAATCTGCAGAGGAGAATTCATTTGATCATATAATGTTAAACACTTTTCAATCTCAGCCCCTGAACACGATTAATCCATGCATAATATCATTAAAAAAGATTTTTACTGTGAAAGTGTATGCAATTTTATTCAAAAACTAATTTATTTCCTGATAAATAAAAGTTTTGCATGGATATATTTCATATTAAACGAGATCATAACAGAACTGCGAGGTTAAAATTGTTAAATACCATAAGAATTTTTCGATTGAACAGTTTATTTTGCGGAAATTAATCAACACAGTTGTGAATATCATTACAATAACATATGTAAAGTATTTTAGTCGTTAAAAAAACAAGATTCCGACAAAAAAAAAGTTCATTTTTGTCAGGTTTTTTCTTACCTTTCCTATTTATGTTTATTTAATTAAAAATCTGCAAACCAATCCAGTAAATCGATTGTTAATTGAGATATTTTTCAAAATTGTCTAATTAAAAAGGTAGTCGCTCGTTTTTCACGACTCTGACTCCACTCGACTGATTTTGATCGTCATCAATTTGAAAACTTGAATGTTTGCTTTGTTAATTCGCTGAAGCTAGCAAAAAAATTTCATATATGTTTTAGACTAACTTTTGTTGAACCAAGCAGCGTGAACGTTGAACACAATAAAATATGGATTGGTCGCGAAACATGTCTCCATTTTTGACATTTTTGGTGGAAGAAGTTAATTATTTCACGATTAAAATATCGATAATCGATGTTGTATTCAGAGGTTATTTGAAAAGTTACGCAAAGAGATAATTTTGTATAGTATAATAATTGATAGAGCAATCAACCTTAGGCGATATTTTAAGGAAGCAAAAGAATTTTTAATAATAAAGTTGCATGATATTTTTTTTTTAAATAATTCAAGCTCAAAATGAGTTTAATAAAATCGAGTATAAAAATGATTACAAACACTATAATTGTACATTCTGATTGATTAGGGAAGGGTTCACCGCAACATTACATTATATATTGTATGCATGCCATTAATTTAAAATTTTCATACAAGATATAGTAATTGAAACGATTTTTTGTTTAAATACACTCATTTATAATATCTTTGTGTGTTAAATATTAAATACATTTTTAGACTCTAAGCAGGTATGCTCGAGCTTCTACAGTGGTTCTACGACTGTCTACGATTTGATAATAATTCACCCGAATATAACGATGAGCTGTATTTTTAAATAATATATTTACTTCTGAAGAGATATTGGATAGTACGCCCGCTCGTTGGAGAGGATCACTTCACTCCAGTAATCGAAGAATAAGGATCTTCAATAAAGCGAGATACCTACACCATTTTGTATAAAACGTATTAAATATTGAACACATGTTTACGATTTTCATATGGATGTATAAAGATTACGATTTGTTGTATATTATTTTTCAAAGCTTTTCAATAACTTTTTCTGATTATACTTGAAAAGCAAACGAGTTTTGAATCTTGGGACCTTTTGGTGATGAAATCTAAATAAGATATATTATGATTTCTGCAAGTTAATTTGATTTGATTTGATTGAATCATAGAATTAGTCTAGCGTGAAATGAATAAATTATCAAACAGTGGTTTTTAAGTGGTGTTAATTGTATCATACGTCGTGTAACGAATTGGGAAAGAATTAAAAATATTATACTTAACATCAATTAAAGGGAAAGAATAAGAGAAAACGTTTTTTTTAGGAGATTTATTCTTGAATTGATGTTGAAGTAACTTGTGAGAACAGTGTGATATTTTTATAGTTACCAATTCTCAGTAAAAATCAGTTTTATATTTATATTTACACTTCTATTCAGGGCTATCGAGTCGTAGTCGTGTTTTTGTCAATATCGGAGTCAGTGTAGTGAAAAAAGAACGATTACTTTTTCGTTTAGAAGATTTTGAAGAATATCTCAATGAAAAATTTTCTGGATTGGTTTGTTGATATTCAATATTTAATGTGCACACATATGATAAAAATTAACCTTTTTAGTCAGTGTCGTATTTTTCATTGATCTCAGAGTAAGAGCCGTGTTTTTTAATCACTCCACAGCCCGGCTGCTATTACTTTGAAAAACAACTGTATTAATACATAAAAAAATGGAGAATCTATTAAATCATCGTATTTGAAAAAGAATTGCGGAAAATACCTATGGTAAAACATAGTGTTATATCTGCACCAAAATCAGTTCAAAAGCTTTCGTGATAAAAGCGAGCTAGATACAACTTTGTCTTGTCCATCTGGAATGTGCACGACAATAGATTGGAGTATTTATCGAATCAAGTTAACGGATATATATATATATATATAATATATTTAATAACCTTACTTGTCAACATTGTATCAGTTGCGTCCTTAGACATTTTTGTCAATTTTATATCGTAAAAAAAAAACAACGACATAAAGGGTTTTTTCGGAGGTACTCTCTAACTCTTAATCACGTAACGCGGTTATCGAGGGTGAAATTGCCAATATTTGCCAATTGCCAATTTGCTGGAAATCAATAGATAACAACTATCACAAAGAATTCTTAACGAACTAACTAATATATGTTGGTCGCCATTGCTCAATCTACTACAGGGTGCTGTTTTGTTTCCGTAATAGACTATTTCCGTGCCATATGTAAACTTATTGATATAGCCGCCTTTTTAGTTTCATTTACATTTTTTTTTTATTGCGAACAAGAAACAAGCTAGGTCGTTAAAACAGACGAGAAGATGTATTGTGTACCTATTCTACACAACAGCTACCAACTATATCTTAATAAATACAATTTTGTAGAACTAAAATACATTGCTATTTGTTTCACCGAGTTAAAATTGCCAAAATTCGACTAGAAAGTTAAATAAGACGTGTCTTAATTATAGCTTCAATTCATGATAGTTTTTAATATGCAAAAGATTGTTTGGCTTAGATATAACATGATTATTAAATATGACACGTGTTTAGCCTCCTTTGAGAAGCATTATCGTACTAACAGTATCGCAACCTTAAAACCCCGAAAAAAAATTAGTCCCACTCATCATTTTGTTTTTTATTTGTTAGTAAGAATTTTCGATTATCTAACAGATAAATATAATAATTATGAGATAGAGTCTGATGTCACTTCTCAAAGATATAAAGCATGTGCCATAGTTAACACCATACACAGTGGAATATTTTTTTCATTGCGAAATAAATTTAAATTTAAATTAAGATGCTTCTATGAAGTTCCCATCGAATTTATCAATTGTATTGCTAGTCATGTATATTTTTGTTTACTTGTGAAATACAGTTCATCCCATTTCACTTATGAAGAAATCAAAAAATTAAACTTATATATTTGCGAAAATATAAAAAAATTCCGAAGTTTAAAAGTGAAATGAAGATGGGAAAACATTGTTAATATAGATAAGTAAATGTGATACAGCTTCATTGGTGTGTTTTTAGAATCACGCAATTGTATTTGGTCTTGAAAGAAATGTGGAAATGTGTACCGCTGCAAACAAAGCAGGATTTTTTGCGAAGGCTCGCCGGCATCGCATCGGCATGAAGTTGATGGCGAGTCTCGCAGAAAGCGTGGGGACCCCCCACGCGGCCCACCGTTGTGTGGCCCAACTCGATAAATATACCCCGACCTTTTAAACATGAGCTACGATTTAATTTATTAAAAGATGATTTGATGATGACGAAGAAAATGATTTGTGAACGAGTCTGCACTTGACCACTGGATTTAACTAAAAAAAGGAAAAATTTCAGTGACAAACAGTTGACAAATAGACATTTTATCTTATTTTCAAACTTGAGCGGGTTGTGTAATTCCAACGATCATTCAAAAATCAATAATATGGAATCGGTAAGTATATCTGATTTGTTTTAAATTCAATTTCCATAAAGCCATACCCAAATTCATTGAAAATCTTTGATTATGGCTAGCGATGTTAAATATATTATATTGACCATGTATAAGAATATGGTGGAAAGAGATATTGTTGGAAAAAAAGCATAAGCAAATTTTGAAAGAAATCAACTAGAGTTTATTTATACATACCAATAAAAGAATATCTAATTGATATGAGAATGCTTCAATAATATCTTATCTAGCCCCTTATAAAAGATGGCCTCAAGACAAAAATATTGTATATTACTTGAAAATTGAAACATTTTTGAACAAAAAGATTATAGTTTATTTAAATGTGGTGGATATATTACGACAAGTGATTTATATGAGAAGAAGATAGTTTATTACTTGTTTTAAGAACAGTAAGTCAGATCTAAATTAAGAATAACACAAAACGACAATTAAATAAAAAATCATAGAAATAAATGATGATTATATCGCAAAACAATTGTGTGATTCAATTAAATCTTAAATACTTTTAAGCCGGAAACTGGGCACGAATCTCAAGAATTAAATATGTATACTTTTTAAAATTATAAAACATTTATTGTAAAAATGTTGTATTTTATAATTTTTAGCTCAGTTGTCGGGAATGAGGTTTTGCAATGCAAAACAAATAGCCATAAATACTCGCGTCTATTATGCATTATACGAACGCGCTCGATTTTCTGTTCGAAATTCAAAACGATGAGAACTTTATACGGACGATATCTTCTTCTTTTTCCTTTGAAAATAATATGGCGGAATATTCTGTTGACCATTCACAATTCGAATTAATGCAAAAAGAATATTGCATTTTGATATTATAAATTGCACGTAACGACATTGAATAAACAATGCCTTTCACTACATGTTAAGGATTTTCATGCTATCAATATACGGTTATCATAGGTAGGTAAATACGTATGTCAGATCTCGAGTAAAAGTAGTTAGTCAATATTTAAGCATACGAGAACTGATTGTTAATGTTAATTAATTCAATATGATATTAAAAAAATAGTAACAATATCATTAAGATTATTGAGTCAGATCAATAAATATTTACAAAGATTTATAAAGATATATTAAATAAATATTTTTTTATGGATTTTTTTATGATTAACGAATAAAATAGATACTATAACTCGTACGAAGGCTTAACATACCTGATCAATTGGAAGTTGTAAAATTATTGTGATTATTTTGATCATAATTATGAGTGTTATATATTATTTCAAATTTATTTTATATTGTATTGCTCGTTTATTTTATAGCCAAGAAACACAGAAATATGTGCAATATGTCATTATAAAAATCAAATTGGCTAATTTCTCTATCATTTGCATCAATAATAAATAATTTATTGCGCACAATTTGCTCGTATATAATTGATACATAAACTTTATAGCTGGCCAACAAAAAACGAATTATAACCGGTTAGATTTGAACAAACACTGTAAATTACCTATCTACATTCAACAATCGTTCGTCTATGATTATGCAACTTTCGTTTGTTCCATATTTGAAACTATGACAGATTAAATATAATTACAATTGACGTTTTGTATGTTCGCCTTTCTTTTGTTTTTGAATGACATTTCAATTCTGCTTTTTTTTATAACTGTATATAAATAATATTTTTAATAAGTGTTTATTTATGAGGCGCAACGATTATTATTCATGTCAATAAAAAAAACGTATCATACGTATTATAAAACATCGTTATAGTAGATTGACTGGATGAAAATTAAAAAAAAATACAATACTATTTGAATTTAAATAATGAATGAAATATTCTTAATTATTTATATAAATTTCTGAAATATGTCTAATGACAAAAAATTTTGTTGTAGCTAAAATTTTAAACTAATAACTCATCTGCTTTTTGTCCGAACTTTTTTTTCTCTATACTATACGTAAAAGAGAAAATGAACTACTGTATGACAAACAAATCTCGTAGAAAAGCTTCTCTTGAAATAATTAGAAACTCTCATAGTCAAGTTATGAATTCTTAAAAACTGGCAAATGCTATGATTTAAGATATATTATATTGAAATCCTGGTTGAATGGTGAAAGAAAAACATGCCTCCTCAGGACCAAATATATTAAGTAATCCCGGAATTAGTGTCGTTTTTTCAATACGCAACTTTGACTCGGTATGTTTGGGTCCCTTTACCAGTAAAGAAGTGTGTTATTATTTTTTTCTTCTTTGGTGATTCTTTACCTTTCTTTTAAAGAAAAAAAGGAATTCTATCCCATTTACAAAAATGGCAGAGACGCGTCATTCAGAAACACGTTTAAGAAGCTGTATGCTGTTTTTTTTACATCGTATACATCGCAATTTACAATAACTCTATGGTTTTTTTAAGGCCATTTTTGATTTATTTTCGTCAAAACCTTTTCAAAGTCATAGATAAGCACCATGTTTGTATTATTTTGTCAGTGTTGCTTTACAGTGCTCGATATTTACATTTTATACAATTTTTAACTGTTCCGAGTATGTCATGTTTTATTTTCATTGTTTGTTATCGAAAATTTACTCGTGAAAAACGAGCAACTCCAACTACATTTTCGATTAGATATTTTTGAAGAATACCTCAATGAACAATTTGTTGGATTGGTTGGTCGAAATTTAATTTAATGTACATATATAAAAAAAGATAGGAAAAACCTGATAAAAAAAGGTCAATGTTAGAGTCAAAGTCGGAGTAGTTTTTTTTTAACGACTTCGACGACGACACAGTACTGTATAACATTGTTCTGGTTTTATATTAAATGAAAACTTATTTTGTTGAAATCCCGTGTTCATTGTATACTGCAGTGTATATTCCACAATTTTAAATTAAACTACACGTTGCATTTAACAATTTTTATGTCTTATGTAAAGAAAAAAATAGTTCTTTTAAAGCGCGTCAATTTTGAAAAATTATAAAGAAACACAACAATAAAAAATGAAAATCAGGACTATACTGATGATGTTGTTGCTTCCGTCAAATCTAGTTATGAAAAACTTTTGACTCTTGATAATTAATTCAAGTCGCAGTGGTATGAAAATAAACGCAAGTAATAGCAATGTGTAGCCAAACCAGTTATGACCTACCTTGGACCCTGACGCGCGTTGGCCAGATTATAAGGAAGGTCGACAGCTTCAGGTTCCCTAGTTCACGGAGCCCAAAACATGGTGGTGGAAAAACATTATTCTGAACATCAAACGTAATTACATGTGTCAGATATTTTTGGTGGAATGTTTTGATTTCGTGAGGTTTAAAGAGATCAAAGGATGTGCTCTAATAGTTGACATTGGAAAAGTACGAGTGATATAGTGCAGAATTTTTCGGAGAGGTTCAATAATATTTGCCAAATTTTCCAACCGGTCGTCTTTAGGCATTCTATTTAAAGTAAAACTCAGGTCGCGAGTGACAAAACATCTGATCATTCAACAGATATTGTTTCAAGAAAACTTTTAAAATTAAACAAAGTAGCAACAAAAATAAAATGTAAAAACAGATTAAATGTAAAATATAAATTATGACTGCAGTTAACGACAATAGAGCTAGACTTTAACAAATTATGTGAAAAAATGAAAGCCCCTGTCACAGAGAATAATGCTAGAATAACAAAGAGACAGCTGGCAAACTAATTGATGCTACTAATGAGTAAATTAAATTAATTTTAAGTTTATTTTATTCAATAAACAAAAAAAATAATTTTCATAAATCGTCTTTAAGTGAAGCAACTACTGATCAACATAAAAAATATTTTAAGGCATACTTGTCATAAGATGAGATAAGGTTCCCGATATCAAATCGGGTTTAGGATCAAAATCATTCAACAGTAAAAAAACAGATTCACAATTCGCTAATCACGTTATAAAGGAATCACATAATATAAATTTAAACTCAGCGCCTAAGTGTTTGCATCTTTGAAGTAAGGGTCGCAGGATGACGGCTTTGGAACAGCTGGAAATCAATCGATATCAACAACCACGAAGGATTCTTAACGAACAAACTAATATAAGTCGGTCACCATTATTGAATCCTTTGGGCGGTCTTTCTTTGTTTCTGTAATGGACCATTTCCGTGTCATATGTAAACTTATTGATGTAGCCGCCTTTTTAGTTTAATTTACAATTGTTAGTTTTATTGCGAGCAGTTAACAAGCTAGGTCGTTAAAACAGGAGAGAAGATATATTGTGTATCTTTTCTACACAAATATATATAGAAAAGCAAATGTTAGTTTAAGCATAGTTCTTACGATGGCGTGAGCCGAAAAAGCTATCAATTATGTTTAAAAAAATAATTTTGTAGAACTAAAATACATTCCTTTTTTTTCACTGTGTTATAATGGAGTTCTACTAGGTGAATGCTAATTCAATCAATTAAAATATTACGGTTCCCTGAGTTGTTAAAGTTTTAGGACCACTGTTATAGGTTTAGTTTTAATATAGAGCCGAAAAATGTTTTATTGATCATATCACATGAAACCTGCCAAACTAATAAAGCAATGATGGGACGACGAAAATCATATAGGCAGTGCTGTGAATTGCAATGATTGGCTCCTGGTGATTTCTGGCGTGAGCATCACCATCTAGGGAGTCGAACCGGATACCCCTGCGGTGAAAATTGCGTGTCGCGGTGGTCCAGTGGTAGTAATCGCTTAACGAAGTAGTTTGAATAGTAAATAGAGGTTTATTCTGATCGAAAGACAACAAAACATAAAAAAGTTTTCGCTCGAAGCACGTATTAGAATTTTAAATGATATGTTACACAATTTATAATATCAACTGAAGGTGCTTGATGGAATTTCAATATCAAATTTGAATTGTTACAATTTTGTACGATTCCACATGTTTTGAGTAGTCCGTTCTGTTGCATCCGTGCGATAGAATGCCTGAAGATGCCGAATGGCGAAACCCGGGTCGTTAGTGACAAAACATGTGGAATCCTACAAAATTGTAACAATTCAAATTTGATATGTTACACGTTTTTTTATCATCATTTCCACAGTACATCTTGATCAGAACCGGTTTCACTCATCACGAGTAAGATCAATTGATCATATTGAGCCGAGCATTATTATCAAATAAAAATATTCAATTAACGAGCGAAACAAGTCCTGATCTAAAAAAAATTGTATAACGTCTCTCAATAAAGTAAGACAGTCAACACATTAAAACCACGTTAGAGTTTCGATTATATAAAAATAAATATATTTCAAGCGCTTAAAAGTTCAATTAAAAACCGCATCCTATTAATAAACTTAAGTTTACTTTATAAATGCTTAGTCCATACACAACAAATTCAAGAGAGGGAATAAAAAATATTTATTTGATTATATGTCGTATATTGTTCATTTGACAAAATTTTTCACAGACGGAATGATTATTTTTAATAATTAATTTTCAAATTATTTTTTTTGAAACTGTACGATTCCACATGTTTTGTCACTAACGACCCGGGTTTCACCTATCCATGTGATAGAATGCCTAAAGATACCGAAAAGTTCGCATGGAAAAAGACATGTAAAAAATAAAGTTTAAAAAAATAAATTATATTTAAATTCCATCGAGCACCTTTAGTCGACACTTTAATTTATAATAGTTAATTTATAATAATATGATTTTAGAAAGTGATGGCTATTATTTAGGAGTTGGATATTTAAACCATTCCAGCTCGTAATATGAAGCACGTGGACATCTTATATTTTAAACCGAGGTAAGGAAAAAGGAGAATGCTTAAAAAGACTTGTAGTTAGCTAAAGTTGCTATCTACGCCATCTTTTATAATCTGACGAAATCTCAAAAGCATAGATCGCCCGGCTACAGGACTTAAGTAAACAGATGGACAGGGGGTATATGAGTAAATGATCTTACATTACTTTTTAATGTTACCATAGGGATTCGAAGATGAATGGATAAGATACGAATTATATATTCCATTAAAATAAGACGAATGCTTGGAGGCACCTGAACATCGACCACAAAGCGTAAGCAATCATCTATTTCGACACATGGCAGCAATAATGATGATGATGTCCCATTTGTGGCGATAGTTTTGGTGAACATATCACTCACCATCGACAACTAAATAATTTGCCATTTCCTTATGGTACATTAACCATTTCACTGCCACCAGCGCTAGATAGAAAACATTTTATTTAAATGATTATTTTGGTAAAATTATTTCATACCAAACTTTAAATTGTGACAATGTTTAGATTATTGCATTTGTGGCCGTATTGGGCATATTTGAAGTTTTATTAACATGTTATTTTTTCTATACTTAAAAACTATTGTATAAGCCTCGTTAGACTGTCAATTTATTCACACAAGAATTTCGATATAAAAAGTTATATTTGCATGTATTTTTTCACACTCGTCAAACTGAACGGAATGATTACCATGCTTTAAAATGTACGGACTATTTTCTATTTTCAGTGTTCTCAAAACGGGAAATAAATTGTAAAAAAAAACACTGTGGTTTGTTTTGTCACTGAGATACTGAATATACTAAAATAGTGTTTCAAAAAACACAACATCTATTTAGAAATAAATATAAAGATTTTCATTGCCTTCATTATATAATAATTTGCTGATTTAAGTTTTCGCACATAAGCTTATACTTTAATAAAATAAAGTATCGTTTATACTACAATTAAATGTCGAAAATCTTGTTTAACAGCTAAAAGTTATGGATATAAAGGGTGGTAGATTTTAATGTAGATAAAAATGACAAGCTCTGCAACATATTGTTGCCATTATGACAAAGCGAACACGTTATGACTAGCTTGGCGAGTACTGAATAATCGACACGTTTTAATTCTATTCCAGCACTTAAAAAACCTTCTTGAAACGTCTTTGAAAAATGTTGAATAACATCTTTACAATCATCAAACGGTGGAGATTAAAAATTCATAAGAGATGTTGCGTGATTATTTACTTACGCTCATTAAAAATTAGACACACTAAACCGAATATATTTAAACAAGCGTATTAAAAAAATATCAATTATGTTTGTATTAAGTGATTATGAGAATTGAAAAACATTTTAAATAGCCTCACCGTTAAAATTCAAATTCAAGAAAATATTGAAAATGTTTTAGTATACCAAATCAGAACTGGCTCAGCAGAATAAATATGTTGAAATAAATAAACTGATAAATATTTTAATCAGTCTAAGTGAGGGAGTTGAAAAAGAAATTTTCGTGGATCGATGATGATGTTAGAGGGTCAAAACCATACGTAATTGTTTTAAAAATGGTTAAATGTGATTGAAGTGTTTCAGCAGCCACGACGTTAAGGTGGTCCAGGAAAGTACGCCCATTTTGTGGACCTGATAATTGAATAACAAGGTACTAACGTCTGAGGTTAGACCACCGCAGCAAATAAACAAAGATCGGCACCGTTCACTATTGGACACTCGGTATACTGACGCAGAGCGGAAGCTTACCTATTATACAAATGTATACATTTTGTTTACAGCAGTAAATGTATGCGATCATTGCAAAGAAATTATTGAATAATTTTTAAAACATTGGGATTAACCCTTCTCCCTATATATAGACAAGAGTTTTAAACGAACCACATATGTTATAGTTTAGAGAGAAATAGTAAAACCAAATTTTCTTAATTTTAGTGTCACATTTGTTAATTTAACTCTTGGAAAAAATTTGAATTGTTACGATTCCACATGTTTTGTCATAAACGACCCATCACATGGATGCGACAGAACTGACCAAAGATGTGGATGAATTTGGCAAACAGCTAGTTTCACCCAAGACAATACTAACTTTTAAAAAGTCTCAACGTACAAAGTTCAGGTTTCCATTGTGTAATAAGAGATAATATTTATTTTAATGTTATATTGAACGTATTTGCGATGTCCACGATGTAAAGCAAACCAGCTACATTAAATATACAAGCAGTGACTATTTTAAAAAAAATTAATGATCAAATTTTAAGTTTTCTTTACGATAACGTAAAGATCATTGTTAAGATGAAGTGATAAAGTTAAAAAATGACCATGCCGCAGGCAAGCCAAATACTTTGAATTGTACCCAAAATATTTGTTTTGTTTAGATATAAATTATGAGTTAGCTAATAAGCTCAAATTGGCTGTCAAGAGAAAAGTTTTCGTCAGCTAGACAAGTCGAACATATATTTTCTTGATAACAAAAATTAGAAAAATTAGCAGTTTAAGAATTAAAATTAAAATGTTATTATAAGTGATATTTTTTTAATGTGCTTTGGGCGTCACTTAAAAAAATACCGTCTAATCTTTGTTACAGTTCCATACGTCAAAGTTAACTATAGACAAAAACCAAATAATCAAGTAGTAAGGGAGCGAGCATGAAATAATTTCATACTCGTTATCTATGATATAATGATATAATCTATGGTTTGGGTTTCACATACAAAACGTGATGATATAAAAAAGGAATGTTTGTTTTAAATTGTTTTTTCGGTAGGAGGTTTTCTACGCGTCTAAATGCGCATACAGTTTGAGTTATTACTGTATTATAATATGTTTTATTTTCGGAAGAACGGGCTAGCCCACGCGTTTTTGTTTGTTTAAAATACGATTTTCGTTTGAGCAAAAAATTCTGTCATTTTTAAAATACGAATTGACAAGTTATTCTTCAATTTATGAGTCTGGTGATGTTTGTAGCAATTCGATTTTTTAAATTTAATGACACAGTCCGACAAATAAAGATAGAGATATATTTCTAACAATGTCTTTGAAATCTTATTTGATTTCTAAATGTGTACTATGCATTTAGAAGTAAAACTATTGATTATATGTATGTGAGATAATTTCACACTTTAATATGTTGATATCAAAAGTTATTCGATTTTTGAAATCATTCATTTGTGCCGCATAATTAATTATCACCAGTAAAAATAATCATTTTTAATCAGTTATGTTGCTATGTAAATTAATTTGGACATATAAAATGTATTCAGTTCAGGTCCATTGAAATAAGATGTAATATTTCATTGGCTTTAAAATGAAAAGAAATAATTATTTTATTAAATTTGAATTGACAGTTTCATCAGTTCTGTTACATCCGTGTGATAGAATGCATGAAGATGCCGAAAGGCGAAACCCGGGTCGTTAGTGACAAAACATGTGGAATCGTTCAAATTCGATATTGAAATTCCATCCAGCACCTTTAGTCGATATCATAAATTATAATTATTTTATTGATTGAATTAGCGTTTATTTGGTAGAACCCTATTATAATACGGTGGAAAATAGTTCTGACTAGCCTTTAGTCAATAAGCTTCTTACGTCTGATCAAGAACATGTACCCATTATTATTTTTTACTCAAGATATGCTTTAAAGGCGAATGGTATGTATTTGATGATATTATTTTGTCGACCACTCGGTAGAGGCACTGCCATAAATAACTCTAATTGATTGAATTGGTATTTACTTAGTAGAACGCCATTATAACACGGTGAAAGATAGCAATGTATTTTAGTTTACCGTGTTATGATTATTTTATTAAATATATAAATACATTCAATAAGAATTAATGATGAAGCTCAAAAGGAAATCAAAAAGTGTCAACACCAATGTTTGAGACTTTTGAATAGAACAGAAATCTTAACTTTTATTTGAAGTTAGACCTATCCGATTGCTAGAGAAGTTGATACAACCAGACGATATATGATGACATTATATACCATATATCGTAGCCTCGTATCGGTGGTTTGAAATTATCGTTTTAGTTTTGTTCGAAACTTTTGTGTCTGTATATGTTAGGAAAAAAATGTATTTGCGAAACAAAAACGATAAAAATTCAATTCATGAAAAAAAATAAGATGAACACATTCCCTAAAATGAACAAACCTTCAGTTTATGCATGAAAAAATATATGTGTTCTAAATTAAATTAATTAATGAACAGTATCTATTGAAGTTTATTTTTATTGATATTAAAGCGGGGAGATTTTTGTTTACTTAAAAATGAAATAAATAATATTAAAATAATAAAAAAAAACAATTTTTACTTGATGATATGATGGACTTTCTCTTTTCTAAATTTTTTCCCACAAATTTAAAATTCTGCGTTATTTAAACATATTTGTTTTCTTTCCTTTACATTTAATAATTTAAATGTTAAATGTAAAAATATTTTTAATTAAATTTTGCACAAAACATACTAAATACTCTTCATTCATTAACATCAAGTGTATATTATATATGACTAAGCAAATATTTTTTTCAATTTGATTTATATATATCAGGGCTGACGAGAAGTCAACAAAAACCCGACCCCAGTCAAAACCAAAACACCGCGATTCCTCGACTGCAACTCCGATTTCACAGCCCTGGTATTTACCAATCATTTACGTTTTGCAAAACTCAAGCAAAACTTACACGCAACATTTTTTTTTTGAATTTCTTAGTCAATTTACGCGTCCAAAAATATTGAGACTAAGACGCTACTAAGTGCTTCTCAAATATATTTTATGACGGTAAGCTTTTTGAAATAGTGTGCGAAAAAACAGAACCTCTAAAATATTTACGATTCTTTTGTCGTCATCTAGTAAACTAAAATTCATACGGAGTCGTAAAACAATTAAAACAGCTAATACAGGCAACTGTTAATGCCCTTACAAATTTAATCAGTTAATTATTTATCGTCTAGAAGGAAATAATTTATTCGTCTAAAGATGTAATCGCTTACAATATCAATAATTTATAAAGTGCGAAATTTTATTCAACTTAAATTATTTGCGAATATCTCAGTTGGTGAAAGGAATCAAATAGTTAAGGACTATTTTGAGATGTTCTCGTGTTTTACGAGTTTTTAAGTATACTAACTAATAACAGTTAAGAATTGGATGAAAGTTTATTTTTTAAGGTTCTTTCTCAATATTATCGAATAAATTTGCTTGCTAATATATACGGATATTCTGAGAATGTTAAAATACATATTATATATTGAAATAATTATTTAAAATAATCGATTGATTGAAATAAGATTTCTTTTCGAATGGCTGTTGCTTCGAGTAATCCTAAAGTAAATTGACGAAAAATAATACAGTCATTAACATATGTTTTAAATGCTGATATGTTATTTTTTGTGAATATTATATGTGTTTTCTTTAGCTAACGGAAAATGATCAGCCACTGTGTGACTGACTCACAAAGAGTCCTCGTTGATACATGTTCTGTTCGATAATCGTGGACTGCGGAGTTGGAGTCATATTTTTGGTCAATGTGGAATTCGGAGTCGTGGACAACAAATGACTCCGAGTAATTTTTCAATTAGAAGATTTTGAAGAATATTTCAATGTACAGTTGCTTAATTGGTTGGATAATCATTGACTTAATGCTCATAAATAGAAGAGATAAGAAAATCTGACGAACTTATTCTTTTTCTTAGTCTTAAGTCGGACTTGTGTTTATGGTCGATTTTAGAGTCGGAGTGGTTTTTTTTGACGACCTTTCAGCCCTGCAATACTCTGTAAATCAATCAAAAATATCATGGATAAAGTTTTCTAAATTTGAATAATAAAGTACTTTTTGAAATATTCAATGGACGGAAAGTTAAAAAAGGTTTTATTAAAATGTTAAAGGGCTATATTTGTTCGCGATAAAACCTTTCACGGGACTTAAAAAGGGTGTTCCCTCGCAATTTAATCACCACAAAGATATCCTTACGAATATCATTTTACTGTCGAGCTGTAACTCATCAACTCGTTAGCTGTTAAAAAGCCACAAGAGAATGAAATTCGAATAAAAATACGAAAAAATGGCGCCGCGTTCGGAGTTTAAAAAATTCAAATTATCCAATTTTGTTCCCGCGCTTGTGGCGACCGTTATGACCCTCTTGGCGCCAGCGCGTTCGCTTGAGAAACTTCAGGGGCGGTTCGACAGATTCCGAATGGTTTATATTCCACGTGACATTCCGAAAATTCCGAGATCTTTTTTTAATACCTAGTTGACATGGAATATAAAAATTCTTCTAATTAATTTCATGTAGCTCTGTTAATCTATTCCACATTGCTATGTCATTGTGTATGGTTAAGAGTAGTGACCGATATTATAGATTTTATCATTTTTATTTAAATATAATAATTACATAAGTTAGCGGTCAATAACTATTTAACTAAGACAAGTATACTATCTTATTTTGGTTGGGCGTAGAAGTTGAACATCATTTATTCAACTGAAAAATACAAGAAAAATCACAGTCTGCATTGATTGACACAAAGTCAATTTCTATAATGTCATATTTCGATATTATAATTAAATTAGACAATAGACGTTTCAGAAACAGTTAAAGTAATAGAGGTAACTTTTTTGTGAGCAATTAGGCTCTTGTCATCTTTGGATTATGGATCAGTCAATATAAACATTAATACATATAACATATGTTATGTTATATATTATAGAAAGCTTGATAACTTTTTCTTCTTTGAATTTGCTGACGAAAACGTGTATTGTAATTGTTTTACTATTTTATTATGAAGTATCATGACAATGATTCATAATGCAATATTTCGTCACTATTTCAGATAGAAAACATGTAATATCGACCTTTGATCAAAACCAGGGGTTGTAAACGATAAAAACGTGTTCAAATATGCCGTATTTTAAACTTGACCTAACTTTGGAGCTCTATACTTGCATAGCGCTGAAATGACCAAATTGGACAGGTCATTTTCATCATATGCTGGATACTGAATCACAGAGTAGTAATGTATGTCAACAAGTTTCTGAACATCCCTTATTTGAAGAGAAGTTGACAGGGCCATCACTGCTATAGTATTCTAGAGCTCGTAGAGTAATCAAGGTAGAATAAATGCTTCAAAAATGTCTTTATGACAGCCGACGTAAAATTATTATTGGTATAAACCAATAATAATTTTATCACATCATAAATTTTAATTTTTGAAGCTTTGTATATACAATTCCAGATGTTTTGTATCTAATGACCTGGGTTTCGACTTTCGACATACGGAAGCTTCAATAATTCAAATTTGATATTGAAATTCCATTAAGAACATTCAGTAGATATCATTAATCAAATAGTAAAAAGGAAAAAAAATTAAAGCGTTTTTGGTATAGTGCCATTGTTATAAGTATAATGCAAAATTGTTATATGATGCGTATTATATGAAAGATTTTTCCATGTCAAAAACGTTAATCTAATACTAAAAATATGATGAATGATTCGGGTAATAAATATTTATTTTTATGTTCGAATTGAAAAAATAAATATTCTCTACACCTCTGAACCAGGAGGGGTTGCCAGTTAAAGACTGGGAGGGGTTGCGAGAGGGATAGTGCGCTGTGGGAACTCGTTCGCTCCCTTTTGCTCCTTCGAGCGAAATGCTAATCTTAGTGGTAAACCAAAAAGTATTCCTCGAACACAATGAGTGGTCAATCAACGTAGGACGCCCTGTGAAAAAGGAAAAACTTTTTCTTTTTCTCCTAAGATTTATTCGATACATAAAATTATAAAATAAAATAACCATAACGCAAAATATAAACCCACCTGTCGCGGAAAATATTATTTGTTTGCATAGACGGGATATTTTCTTAATTCAAATTTGTCTGTTTTGTTTTGTTTATGGTCGTTGGTATAATAATATATTGAAGTTCTTTCTTTTTTTAAAAATACATTTTGTGGCTATATGACTAATAAAAACATTGACCTGTTATTGAGAAATAATCGGAAACGCCTTGATTATGGGCCAGGCAATTTTTACTATAATGGTGGTCATGATGTATTTGGGCGTTATTTTTAATCAATTTTGTCTGCTTGGTTTTCATTCTAGATATGACGGATATATTTTAAAATTCATTCATGAAATTTTTGAAAATATTTCAATGTTACTGATATAAATCGAGTGAATTTTTTTATGGTTACTTACTGATTGTTGTTTTATTATAGAAATTTCCTGCTTTTGTCTTAGTATAATTAAACTTCAAAATTATTGAGAAAATTAATTAAATTTGGCAAAACTTACACCGTACAATATTTCTTAGTTAATTTTAAAGTGATTTTTTTATAGAAGTAAAGATAAATGAATCACAAAAAAAATAATTACACTACCAAAAGAAATGTAGTTTGACATTAGCTCAAAAAAATATAAGATATGCTAATACATGCTAAAAACACTTATTTTTTGATTAATATTATGTGGAAACACTTTAATATACACGTATCATCGTACTCGAATTTAGGAAAAATGTAACAAGTCAACAAAAACACTTTTTGACTCTCGAAACTCACTCTCTCAATGTGTCATATAAAAAAAATCATCTTTATATTCATATAAAATAATAATATATGAATGAGATAAGTGATTTATGTTTGACCTTAAAATAAAGACTCTTTTTTTATATACTCATAATTTATTGATTGAATTGTCATTTACATGGTAGAACTTCATTATAATACGGTGAAAAAATCGTACTAAAAACTAGTTCTGACGATGGCATGAGCCGAAATAGCTATCAACATATACATATCTTATAAAAAACTTGTGGAACTAAAATACATTGCAATTTTTTCACCGTGTTATACTCATAATGTTATGTATTGTAGTATTGGAGCTGAAATAGCTATCAACTATATCTTATAAAACAAATTGTAGAACTAGAATACATAGCTATTTTTTCACCGTGTTATACTCATAATGTTATGTATTGTACTTTATGTGAACATAGCTTATAATTTAAAAATAAAACATTTGTGTCACAAAAAAAAAGAAAAATAATTCGCTCTAAATATTTATTAGATACAGATTTTGGTCCTGTTACAGTTCTTCATTGGAAATAAGCATTCCTCATAGAAAGCATTTTTTTAAGATAATGTATTGTTATATATGTTATAATATATTTTATAGACATATATGTTCAATTAAAAACAAGCTAAAATGATAAAAACTATGTGTTAACGAAATAATAATGAAAAAATCGGTTGGAAATTATACCGTAATTAAAAGAATTGGTATATATATCCAAAATGAGGACATCAGGGCATGATTATGTTTTTTTAATAAGCCATATCGGATATCGTTTCCCATGGCACGGGACCGTGGTATGATTATCGCTAGAGGTAGGTGGGTACGCAGATTATACCGGGCAATGAGAATGTTTGTTTTTCTACCGTATAAGTGTAGGAAAGTGCGCTTCGACTCGTCCGGCCCACACCGGACGATATCCCGCCTCGCTCTATCCACAAGAAGAAGTTAAAAATATTATTTTATAAATTGTGTAAAAATATTAGAGTATTTTTCTAAGGATTGTCAATTATTATGGTTTTTTTGTTCAGTCTTTTAGCATTTTTCCTTTGATGAATAAATAAAATATTTGAAATCATATACAATCAATTTGATATGTACTTTTTTGCGTTTTGGTGTAATCGTTCTTTCAAGGATTAACGGTTTATTACATTACATTATTAAATGAAAAGAAATATAAAATAATAAAAAAATGATAGCGTAGTTGATCAATCCGCCATTGAATCAATTTGAGATGATATCACAAAAACCATCGATGACTAAAATATAAAAAAACATTACATTAAGCTGGTGTTAAAAATCCAGACTTATAATGACGTTATATGTAAGTTTTTGCGACTATATCATGGAGCCTCTAATACATAGGTTCCCTACCTTTTTTGTGTGGTGACTCCTTTTCATAAAATCCATGTGACCCGCGACCCCCCATACAATCCAAAAGCATCAATAAATATATTTTTTTAGTTGACCGTATGTTAAGTTAGCGACCCCCCAAAAAACCCTTCGCGACCCCCAGGTTGGGAACCTAGGCTTTAATATGTATTTTCAATTTGTATATAGTATAAACCATAAAACTAATTGGAAATATTCGTTAAAATAAAATACATATTTAAAAAGTGATCACAATACTTAATACTATATCCAAAATTTAATAATGTCCAGATCTTCATCACATGCATTAAATTATAATGATTGTGACGATCGAAAACGGTCCTAATCTGAAGATTATAAATTTTCGTAAAATTATTGAAGATTTTTGTAATTTACTAAGGGTACTTGATGAAATTTCAAAATAAAATTAAAACTGTTTTTTTAAGATTTTCATATCTTGTCACTCACGACACGGAACCCATAGAGTAAATTCTATTGAATCTGTGTGATAGAAAGCTTAAGGATGCCGAAAGGAAAAACCTGTGTTGTGAGTGACAAGACATATGTGAATGTAAAATGTTTCAATAATTCAAAAAAAAAAAAAACTAAGCATCATGTTTTATTATTTGTATATAATACTTTTCCACTCAAAAGTGACTGCTGATATCTTAAAAGTGATAAAATATACACACGGAATAAGAAAATTATGAACGTGAATTGCGCGAATTTTTCTTAATATTCTAAGCCATAAAATGTTGAAATATTAGTTTTACAATACTTTTTATACGTGACGAGTCCTCGAGCCTCGCTAATCACAGGTTAGCGTCCCTGAGACCCAACATGGCAATTTTGTCTCGCGCATAAATCATACCCAATATAATAAAATGCCCTCATCACAATATCGCGGGCCTGGGATGACGTCAGGATGCTCTGACGTGAGGAGATGGAGAGGTGTGGACAATTGGCCCCAGGCTCCAGATCCTGGGGCCAGTTACCAGGCCATCAACTAAAGACGTGACATCATGAATGATAGGATAATCGCCGTGCGTGTCATTAAGGGGTATGATATGACGGGAAAATGGGCGGGAGGGATTCCCACCTGTCGTTTCCTTTGGATAGATGATAGAAATATTATTATTTATTACAGTTGTCTATGGTTTTTATGTTTTGTTTTTTTTTTGTATAAAGAATTCAATTTTTATACGAAGGATACATAGTTAATTAAAAAAATGTTTTGCTTAAATAATAAAATTGACAATTTTGAGAATTATTGGTAAAACTGTAAATAAAAAAAAGCAAAGCGGTTCAATGTTAGCTTTGAGAGATCAGCGGTCGTCAACCGGGGATCTATCAGAAAAGAGTTCATCTACGATTTTTTGCGGTTATATAATTGTAGTAGTAAAAACACAAAATTATTTAAATCACGCAGGAAAATATGTTTCCCTAAATAATTTGTTATAATAAACAAGGCCGAAAAGTATTTCGTTATGAAACGGCTAACTTTTAAATTCATTATTTTATATGGAATTTTATTTTGTTTTAGTGATGAATAGTATCAGTGATCTGCAAGATTCAAAATTATTATTGGCTTAGTATACCTTGAAAGGTTGGCAATAACTGTGCTAGAGGGCAGAAAAACTAGGAAATATTATGAAAATATTGAAAGTGATTGTTACTTTTTTGTTTTTTCGACATTTTTTGGAGATTCTTTGATTCATAATCACTCCCGCTGTGTAGCGTGCAACCTTCTTATGGATAGGATATGGCTAGCGCGTTGGTTAGTGGTTAACCAACTACTCTCGCTTCGCCCAGTTTTTTTAAGATTGAATGAATACGATGGATTTTTAGACAGTGCAAACACCTACCGATGCTTTCGCGTGTTTCAATTCTTCATTCTGTGTTATGCTGCTGAAAACGTGTGCTGCACTGGACAAACTTGGTAAAATAACGTATTTCTATTAATGATGTTACCCGACAAATGATGATAATGATAATATTTGAGACGGACCATAATATTGGGTTGATACAAAAGTTATAACCGTTTTTTACATATAAAATTAAACATTTTTTTTTTATTTATATTATTTATTTAATCAATTATATAATTTCCATCCGTTCTTATAACTTTCTCCCATCTTTCTATCAACTTATTAATACCACTAGTGTAAAATTCCGTGGATTTTGATGCGAAAAATGTATTAAGGGATGTTTTTACCTGTTCTATTGTATCAAATTTTGTATTATTTAAAAAATTTTGCAACGATCAGAATAAATGAAAATCGGAAGGAGCAAGATCTGGAGAATACGGTGGATGCTTGATAACATCCCAATTCAACTCATTTAGCTTGTGTTGGGTCATCATAGCCACATGTGGTCGCGCGTTGTCATGATGAAACACTACCCCTTTTCTGTTTACCAATTCTGGTCTATCCTTTTGAAGGGCGATGTTTAATTTGGATAATTGCTGACAATATCGTTCTGCTGTAATCGTCTGATTGCGTTCCAAGAGTTCAAAATACACAATACCCTTGCAATCCCACCAAACACAAAGCATAACTTTTTTTTGATGGATTTCGGCCTTCGAAGTTGTTAATGGGGCTTGTCCAGGTATAGCCCAATGTCTTTTTCTTGTCACGTTGTTGTAAACGACCCATTTCTCATCTCCCGTTACCAAACGATGCAAAAAAGGTTCATGTTTTTGTCTCGCACTCAAAGCAACGCACGTTGAAACACGATCCAATAAATTGGCAGCCGACAATTGATGAGGTATCCAAACGTCGTACCGCGAAACCATTCCCATACGCTTCAAATGTCTTAATACGGTTGTTTGGTTGACTTCCATCATCGACGCGATCTCCCTGGTGGTTAGACGTGGATTGGTGTCAATTATAACTTTTAACTTGTCGTCACCAGACTTCAATGGCCGCCCGGTATGTGGTTTATCAATTAGTGAAAAATCCCCAGATCGGAATTTTGTAAACCATCTTCGTACTTGTCGAACTTTGATGACATCTTCTCCATACACTTCGCAAATGTTTTTGGTAGCCACACTCGCGGTATTGTCTTTACGAAATTCATAAAGTAAACAATGACGTAAATGCACTTTGTCGATCGACATTTTGAAGGGCTCTTCACTGTACTCTGGCCAGGCCAAAACTGAATAGAAAGTAGAGGGAAAGGCTCCTTTATACAATGGAATCATTTAAAAGAAGACACTATTCATCATTTCTGAAGAATTTTTTTTTTTACTTCTAGGATCATAAAAAACGGTCATAATTTTTGCATCAACCCAATACTTACGAGAGGATAGATCGAAGACATCGATAAATCAGGGAACAGTTAAAGCGGGATTATTTCACATTGCTTGGATATTTGACCATACTATTAAAAATTAACGATCCATCCGGGAAAACGTATTAGGCGAGAACGTTCTATAGGGGTTCCACTGTATCTAGATTTATTTTAACGTATTTTGATGAAATTTGAATTGTTACAACTTTGTACGATTACACATGTTTTGCACATGACAGAACTGTCAGTTCTCTTACATCCGCGTGATAAAATGCCTGAAGATGCCGAAAGGCGAAACCCGGGTCGTTAGTGACAAAACATGTGGAATCGTACAAAGTTGTTACAATTGAAATTTGATACTGAAATTCCGTCAAGCACTTTCAGTCGATATCATAAATAGGTAATCCCGGAATTAGTGTTGTTTTTTACAGAAAAATTCAAATTTGATTTTAATATTTTTTTTTTTTATTGGCCAGAAAATTGTCCACGAAGACAATTATATTTCTGGGTTAAATATGCTTTGATATCGAACTGAAAATGCTCAGTTGGTGATTGTAATATAACTTACTTTGGTTTTTACATTTGTATGTGAGTTTCTGTTGTCAGAAGAATGGAACTTTTAAATTTTTTTGACGACCTGGTTCCTGCTGTGGCCTTCCCAGCGTCTTCTTGTGCGATCCTTGTTCAGGATGGTGGCCTTTGGGTATATAGGTGGTTAAGTTAGGTGGGGAGGCGGCCCGCCCGGCTGGCACCGCACGTAATGGGGGGCTATCAAATCTCTAGCGCCGCAGGGACCTTGCGGCCACCTTGTTAGTTACGACCTGCGCGGAGAAATTATTGCATGTATGTTTTAGCGGCGTATACAGTTGTCTTAATTAATTTTAATGATATATTTATGGACCCGTCGCATAAAATGACTATATTGACAAAGTTTATGCACCTGTACGACGTCAGCGATAAAAAAAGCGATGGATATAAAAGACTCGTAAACACAACAGTTATAATTATTCAAATAATATAGAGTTTGAATAAACTGAAGAAAAGAAAAAATATATTTGTGTGGCAATTATTAACAACTATTTTAGATAAAATTAAAACGAAAAAAGCCCAATAAAATACCCAAAACATCATCACAATTCACTTTTAAGATGATAACTGTCACTTCTTGTAATAAAAACATATATTTTAGTTTATTGATTGAATTGGCATTCACTTGGTAGAACTCCATTATTACACCGTGAAATTTAAGTACTTATCTCCAGAATATATTTTTTGATCAGGACCGGTTTCGCTTATTGCAAGCATTATCAACTGATAGAATACAATTTACAAACAAGTCTATTTATACAAAAAAAAATTGAGTTAAAGGTATCAGGTATACATTGTTGTTATTGTTTATTAGTTCTTGAACCCATGGTTTTGTTTACCTGTTACCTTTAACTCATTTTTTTTTGTATAAATAGACTTGTTTGTAAATTGTATTCTGTCAGTTGATAATGCTCGCGATGAGCGAAACCGGTCATGATCAAAAAATACATTGTGGAAATAAGTACAAAAAAATGTCTTTTTATTATTTAAAACATCATCGCAAAGTAAAACACTTCATCATTATATTATATCTCCAGTATTATAATATTTTATAGTTGGCACCATTATTGCGGATATTATAGAGCTGTTGATTTGTGAGTCTTGCCCAGATTAATGTCGATCAGTAAAACACCGCACAAGATATAAAAGATTATTTATTATATCGATTTTGAGATTTGATTAGTCAAAAATTTTGATGTTTATAATCGATAAACACTATATTGCTTATAAAAATGCATTGTATGAAAGATGCTTTTTTTTTCTTTGACACAGTCAATTATTATGAATTTTACAAAACTCGAATAAATCCACCCATTTTCAAAACTAACACGGTCAAAATTGTATTTTTTTTATTATTATTTTCTCAGACAACGGGACACTCGCGTGTTTTATTAACGAATCTTAAAAATATGACCACTCAACGCGTGTAGGCTACATCCTCCGCAAGCGGTTATTAAGTTATATTTATTTATTTATTTGAAGGTGTACGCGCCCTCTACATCCTTGTTTGTTTAACAAAAGTGTAAGGGCTCATTATTTATTCATTTCTTTATTCGAAGCATTTTGAAAAAGGAACGCGGAAAAATATTTGACGCGCGAGTATATTTTTCTGCGGGCTACAACGCGAGCTAGACAGTACAACGGAAATAGTAAAAACCATAGACAAGAAAATAAGTTTGGAATATTATTTGAATTTAAGGTAAGCATAACAAAGAAAAGCCCCATTTTTTTTTGATAATTTTGTTTTGTATTGTATTTTTAAATTGATTATAAGAAAAAATATTACATGATATAATTTTTTTATTATATTAAAATAAACTTATTTTTTTTAGTTACCATTTACCAAGTTTAAAGTGAATATTTGAGGCAGGAGTTATCACGATTTTTCAATTACGATTTGAGGTTCATGACTTAAAAAAAACGCTAATTAATTAAAGTATAACTATAGGTTATTGTTATAAATCAATTAAGTATTTTTAATCTTGATCAATTCATACGAAATTGAAACTTTTTTTAATCTTTCGAACATTACATCACGCAGGTAGTTGTTAAATGGAATTTCCTTGGACATATTTTGTTCGTCGGCTTCTTCCGAAGCGCGTTACGTGAATAATTCCACCGTTTGATTGCTTAAGTATCAGCCAACAGCCTGGAAATTGATTTTCGGAATATTCCATGGCGACGACGCCTCCGATTTCCTGTGGAGTCAGGAGGTAGCAGAGTTCAGCCGATTTGAGTAGAGACGAGAATAAATACATATCCAAAATCGACCACCTAGAGACCGATGGATTAGATTGTTTTATATATTTTAATATTGATCAAAGTCAGTGACGTGGAGTATTTCACAGAGTATAAAATAAAATTTTTATTCATTGAATACTCCAGGTTGCAGGTATATTTTTATCATATATTATAATCACTTTTAAGGTTAATTTTAAATTAAATGCCCGAAACCCGGGTCGTTAATGACAAAATATGTGGAGTCGTACAAAGTTGTAACAATTCAAACATTTTTTAGTACTTATTTCCACAATATATTTTATGACCAGCATCGATTTCGCTCTTCGCGTGTATTTCAAAATGATATGTGAAATGTGTCTTTATTATTTCAAATATCATGCATTTCCATCAAGAAGTGACAATAAACATCTTCATCATCATCATCATCAGCCGGGGTCGATCCACTGCTGGATGAAGGCCTCCCCCTGTTTTTTTTTTTTCAGGGGGGTTTGGACATAGCAACACCACGCTGCCCAGGCGGGTTGGTGTTCGGTTTTCTGTCTGGGTTTTCCTTCCCATAGCCAAGAGAACACGGCACTCGGTGTTCCCGAGCGGTCACCCATCCAAGCACTATCCGCGCCCAATGTTGCTTAACTTCGGTGATCGCACGTGAGCCGGTGCTAACAACGACCATACCAATAAACATCTTAAAAGTGATTAAACAAAGTTAATTATTTTTTTTTATTTTCCTGGCTATCCAATTTATGCGCATTAAATTAACGATTAACCTACCAATCCAGCAAATTGTTCATTGAGATATTCTTCAAAATCGTCTAATCAAAACTGTAATGGGAGTCGCTCATTTTTCACAACTCCGACTCTATAGTCCTGGCAATAACTATCACTTTTTGCTGGAAAGGCATAGTATTTTAATTAATTACAATACATATTTTAGTACATACCGTAAGTGTGAAAAGGAAACTCTGGATTATAAACACAGATATGAGCTACTCAACTCTAAAAAAATTAACGTATTATTACAGTTGTTTTTTTTAAATATGATTAAATTTCTTCCACCCACCGCCTATGCGATAAACACCCAAAATGGTGGGCAGTCTAACAGATGATTTTCAATTACTAATAACGTGGTAAAATTTTGATCTCATTTGCTTTGAAATTGGAGATTGTTTTACGTTTATAATAATCCAAAATCTAAATAGACGGTTGTATGGTTTCCATAACAGTAATGATATAATGTAGGCAATTTAAAATTTACATGAGCGATGCAATCTGTCAGTTATTAAAAGAGAGAAAAAAATAATACCGGTATCGAATAACAAAACACGTAGGTTTTGTTTTTATGTTCACGTATTATCGAACATTGATCGTGACGAAATTTGTGTGGAGAGTAGAGATTAACTTTAACTAGTTAACTTAACTTACATCTTAATATTAGTATAATATATATTATGTTACACGAATGATTATATTTGATGTATAATTTCAAAAGATTGCATTGAAAACACACACACGTGGAATATTATTAACACCGCTTATAGGATTTCAACAAGATGTACGATTCAATTGAAACACGTAGTTATGTAACGCAATACTTGCCCGTAGAGGAAAGAAACAAGCATTGCATTTTCAATCGGTTTATTCATTTATAACACAGTGGAAAATTTGCAATGTTTTTTAGTTCTATTGTTGATAATTATTTCAGCTCAGCCTTCATCAGAACTATTTCTAGTTCAGAGTAGTTCTGACGAGGGCGTAAGCCGAAATAGCTATCAACTTTATATGTCGTAAGTTTTAAGGTGTTTTAAAGAAAAAAATACATTTTTGTACTTTTTTTCACAATATATTTTATGATCAGGACTGGTTTCGCTCACTGATAATGCTCACGATGAGTGTAATTGTTTTTATTATATAAAATTGCAGCACCAAAATTCATTGCTATTTTTTCACTGTGTTATAATGGAGTTCTTGCCGAGTAATTGTCAATTAAATTAATTATTCATTTATATCGTAAATGATCTGTGATAGTTTTGTTTATCTTCTATCCACTACAAATACTTGTAATTTGGGCTATCAACTGAGGGTGCTTGATGGAGTTTCACTATTAAATCCAATACGCTGAAACTTTGAATAATATTCTACATAGAAACATGTTTCGGTGACCCACGTCAGGTATTCCATCACACGAATGCAATAGAACTGTCAGGTATATACTCATGTTATTTTGAATAATAAACTATATTTTTTATATTATATCCACAATATATGTAACAGTTTTGCTCATCTGTAACAGATTGATAATAGCTCGTTGTTACAGTAACCGTAAAAATGGTATAACAACGATTGGTACGTCAATGGGTAAAATTCTGTGAATGATGATTTTCATACATTTTTTTTTTGGATTCAAATTTCGTCCTGAAATTACTAAATTTTATGTTCATAACTTCCCTTCGATTCTTCTGATTTTATATCTGATTCAAAACGTATAGAGTGTCATATAATAACTAGTAATTTTTTTATATCTTCCTAAGAAGGTTGAGTAACGCTTCAATAAAAAATCTCGTAAAAAACTGCAAAGCAGTTTTTATAATCAACCTTATTGTGAAGCATAAGGTCTCCTAATGTATTATCGTTACAGGAGTTTTTCTACGGGAATTGTTTGAAGGAAGATATAGAAAAGATAGGACAACGAAGAGTGGTTCTATCTTGTAGTTAAAAAGTCATTTCGATACGTTGTTGCTTTCCTAATGAATGAATGGGTTAGAGCAGTGGGTCTCATGTGCGGCCACCAACAGTTGTATAGTAAGTAAGTATTGATATTAAAAAAAATGCGTTTTTACAAATGAATTTGTAAAATTATTACTTTTTTAAATTGATTGAATAAAACTGACTAATCCAGCATTTAGCCGAGTTTAAGTAAAGACCGTTTTAATAATAATACGTTGACCATGAATCAAGTCAATATAAAGAATTAACAAAAATTCCTTTATTAATTTTGTCGATTTTACCTACAACTGTATATTGTGAAAGATTATTCAGTGTAATGCATTATACAAAAAATTATTATCGAAACTATTTTTATAATATTTGGTGCGGCCACAAGACATTTCCATACGACCACTGATGTTTATAATGCGGATACAGTGAAGTTTTACGTGAGAACTTACATTGCAAACATTAATATCTTATAACAGAAAACCGAAATTCCGTCGAAAAAAGCTGTTTGCAATACTAAAGCTCAATTTGGTGGTATCTATTTTGAAAATCAACTAGACCACGTAAAATGCGATGCTTCATTAGATATATGATATTCATGCTAATATTTAAAACTTACCCTTTTTCCACTTGCATAGTTAAATATGAAATGGTGTTTATTGCAATGACAAGTACTCTTTTTAATCTAAAAATAATACAATATTTTTAAATTCCGAAGTTTATTGAAACCCACTCCGGGACTTGAAGTCACTTTAGCTGCAAGTGAAATTTATAATTTATGGTTCGGCATGTCCCAATTTGAGCAACGTTATTGTCTCGTTTATTGATTTATAGCAGTTAACTAATTTAGTTTCAAATGCCATCAATGCTCAAATTTCTCACGACATTGTGGCGATTATTCTCATTATTCTCTATGGTATCACAACGTGAAGCAATTTACTCGTGTATACCTATCCCACCTTTTTAATAAATATTGAGACATTAAAGAAATTGTACGAGACCAAAAATATCACAGCCATTAGACGCTTACATTTAAATGTTCAAATGTTGAGACTTATTTATGTTGATAATTTGTTTTTATTTTCCTTTTTAATTCATTGTATTCATGTATTAAAAGAAAATATAGCTGATGTGTAAAAATTAAGAGAACTTATATTTCAATCGGTTTTCGTTGAATTGAATATAACATATTTTTACATAAAGTATTTTTTTAAACACATCTAGGTGTCAATGGTTGTTTTGAGCACTTTTCTGGACAGTATTAATGCTTTACACTGATATTTTCGTCAGCTGTGGCTTAAGATTTATATTCATAATCATTCAGTAAACCCTATATGATAAGTTTTGATGACTGATAGACAGACAGAAAGATTCCAAAACAACGTGTATTTTCCTAATCGTGACAATAACTGAATGCTTATTCCAATTAAATGTCTTTACAATTAAAACACTTTGGCTTATCGAATATTTTTCCATAAAAACTTTGCTACTTCTATACTTTTAAATTGGCATCCAAAGAAAATTGTAAACCTTCCCAGAGAACACATGTGAATAGATGATATAAAGTAAAATACATATTTAGTACTTAGTATCTGATTTTAGAGCAAAATTGAAAACGGAAACACACCTATTAAATGAGTCACAATAAATATATCAAAAGTAAAAAGTTGTACAGTAAAAAGTCTCGATTTTTTCCTTAAAATAGCAGTACACATTTCTGCTGAACTATAAAAATTACTTATCAATCTATTAACATATAAAAGTTGAGTTTTTGATAGACCAACTAAGAGGTCATGGCGGTTTTTAATATTATATATTTCAAAATATATTTGGTAAAAAAAATGAGTTTTCCAAAATTTATTTTTGAGACAATATAGATAATATGAGAGCTAGAAAAAGACTTTTTCCATCAGATGCATTCATAATTTTTTGAAGTAATTGAGTATGTAAAAAATGATTTACAAAATCACAAGTAGATAAAAATGTAACGGTAAGTTAATGTTGGTTCATTGCTACTAAGTCATAATGGACAAAATACTACTTGGTCACGAAAGCAACCTTTTTTAAAACTAATAAAAATAAAGGTGTGAATCATGCCAGTGGAGAACATAGCATATTGAATCACTAATACGTTTGGTTTTAATTAAATTAAATTTATTTTTCATGAAGTGGTAAGGCGTAATGTATCGAGATTCAATTTTTTATCCTACAAATACTTTTCGAGGAAAACTATCATGTAGTTTTTTTGTAATGTCGAATAAATAAACCCAAAAATGAGTTCGATAAGTCACGCAACATATTTTCCAAATTCAAACACAATTTAATTCTTGATACTCATTTGTTTTAAAATTTTTGACGAAGTTCAAAAAGTGGCGAAACATAATATATGTCCTACAGTCAACATTTAATTAACTGAATAATTCGCTAATCAGACTTTAATATTATAATAAAATTGCTTCTTATGTTTCAAAAATATTTAACTAACGCGATTTAAATATAGATTTAAAACGTTTTGAGAAACGTTGAATGAACTAGAAAATCGTTCAACATTTTTATATACTTAACCCTTTAACGACTGCCATTGATGATGGCAATAACCTCCCAAGTCGAATCACGCATTTCCGTGTTTTCTTTCTCCAACACGAATTGTTACGTTTTTTCCCCTCCTCTGATTACGGATTTCCAAACATGATCATTTGCTAGTTGACTGATGACTTCAACATTTTACCGGCGACTTATAGTTTTAAATGATGTAATAACTGCTTTTTTCGACAATATGGCATAGCACAGCGTTTTTAAAACTTGACTCGATATGCTTGTGTACAACCGTTATTGAGTGGTCTATGTCATCAGTTTTGATTACTGCACTCACGTAATCGAGTCCCAATATAGATAAATTATTAAATCTTTTTTATGGGTTTTTAATCGAAAGCATTGATTTATTATTTATTTATTTATATAAACACGTTACAAAAATTACAAATTACAAGTTCATTGCAACGTCAAAAAAATGTATGTTGGAAATTAAAGAAACAAACAAAAAAACAAATAATAAAGATAGCAAGAAAGTCAACCAAGCGAGCTCATGAAAAATCTATTCTACAATAACACATAAAAAAATAATATTTACCTGAAGTCACTTTTGTCCACATGTCGACAACCGAAACAATACTATTGAACATTGTAAATGCTCTTATCATTAGCATCCCCATTGGCAGACTGGTTATACAATTTGGAAGAACAAACAATTTGTGTCCGCGATTTCTTAAAAAAATATCCGAAATATACAATTTGATATTATTAAAACTCCATCCATTTGTAAAAAAAATGAGATGCAGCGTAGATTCTAACTCTATCCTTTAATCTCCATTGTTTTAAAAAAATGATATAGATTAACAAACAGCTATTGTAAAAAAAAATTCTATTGAAATAAGTTACACAAATATTATTGAAGGCCGATATTGTTAAAAGATAAGTTTTCGTATGAGTATTCAAAGAGATTGTTTTATAGCTTTCTGCCTATGTCATATATGATAGTAAAAACAGATTTCGAAAAGAACTATTTATAGATCAAAATACCTTTAAAAGAATTTTTTAACGTATTTTGATAAGGTCCGGATTAGCACAACGAGAAAGCGACTTTTCATTATTATTACTAACGAATATTTTTAAATTTGAATTGTTACAATTTTTTACGATTCCAAATGTTTTGTCACTAACAAACCGGGTTTTGCCTTTCGGCATCTTCAGGCATTCTATCACACGGATGCAACGGAACTGACGAGAACTGTCATCCATGTGATAGAATGCCTGAAGATGCCGAAAGGCGAAACTCGGGTCGTTAGTGACAAAACATTTGGAATCGTACAAAATTGTAACAATTCAAATTTGATATTGAAATTCCATCAAGTACCTTCAGTCGATATCATAGAATATTTTTAAATAAATCGAAAGTAAAAATAGTCGCAAAATTTTCTTATAATAGCCAATTTCACAGAAAATGAACTGAAGAAATGAATAAATTCAAGAAGAACAAATATTAAAAATAAATATTTTCTTTATTCGATATGTCAAAAAATATAAATTTAAGCTTTCTGATAGCTTTGTTAAGCTTTTTATAATTTTCATCTTGTATAAAAAAAAATCAATTACGTTGTTTACGACACTGGAGTCGTCTGCTAATACCAAAACGCACAGCCATCGCAATGATCGCAAAATCGAAACAATCTTATTGATTAAAACAAAACAATATACAAACAGAAATGAATGAAAGATATTGTGAATAATAGTAATCTATACAAATAAAATGACATGAATATGCATTGCATACACTTTTCCGCAAAAGCTCACCTACGGGCAGGAACGTATATAAAAAAAAAGCTTCACAAAAATGGCGCCTAATCCATCGACGGAGTATGGCGAAGCATAATTACGTCACTGGAGTCATATGCAAATAGAGGCAGGTGGAAGGGAACGGGGCATCCGTATACGCCAAGAGTGCCATAGGTCACCCTTTCTGGATTTTTTCACCTACCCGTGTTGTAATACATATGGTATCAGGGGAACGAAACCTGATCTGTTTTATTAAATTAAAGTAAAATTCTAAAGAATATATTGTATATACAGTGCACTCTCGATTATCCGGGCTAATGCTGGGGAGGATGGTCACGGATAATTGAAAAACACGGATAATCCGAATCATCAATTTTTTATTTTATTTAATATAATATCATATACACAATACAAATTTTTAACACAATATTTATATATTCATTATTTATCAAGAAAACTCAAAAAATATAATATTTTATCATAATAACAAACGTAGTCTCGAGAGCTGAAAAATATAGGCAATAAATATCGAAATTAACAAATTTACTGCGGGCACTCGCGCCGGTATATGCACTTCACTGGAAATGTAAATAGAAATGCATGTGGAGTACAAAGGATTTCAATTCTTGACTCATTCTAGTCCCATAAATTGTGATGTTTATTGCGGTATATGCGAACGTTCATACATTCAAAACACACAAGTGTTTAAAAAAAAAATCACCGACTAGTTACGTAAATACAAACACATTGCTAAATTCATCCATTTTTTCAAACAACGCGCATATTCAAGATCGCAATTCATTAATGCGTCTCATAATTGCTATAGAAAAAAGTCAATCAGATTATATTTGAATTAAAAAATATTTATTTTCAGGCACGAATAATCCGCAAACCGGATAATTCATACACGGATAATCGAGAGTACACTGTACTAGGATGTTTTCGAAAACAAATATGTAGAATAATCTGAAATTTATTCGATGCGATTTATACGTGAAACTACGTTAGAAATAATGTATCTTATACAGTGGGTAATCGGTTAACGAACAGTTCGGACTGCGAACAAATCGGACGACGAACACTATCACGAAAGATTTTTGTGCTCGCACGACGAGCACATATTCGAATAACGAATTAAAGCGATCTTTCTAGATTTCCATAAAAAAATATGATCAGTTAAAGAACGATTCGGATAACGGATGTAATTCGTTAACCGAATTCGTTATTTAAAGGTCAGTTAATCTTATCGTTAAGGAAAGATGGAATCCATCTAGTATATTGAAGAGATAGATAATATTCATGTCCATTAAAGCGTTACCAAGCTATGTCTATCGTCGTTTTACATTTTTTTAAATAAATATAACTGAAAGATTAAATTGGCATTTACTGGGTAGAACTTCATTATAATGCAGTGAAAAAAAGCAAAGTACTTTAGTTCTATAAAAAATCTACGATCTACAGTTGATAGCTATTTCGGTTTCAACGCGTTTATCATCCGTGAACTAATATTAATAATCTAAAATAGTTTGAGTTTATGAAAATTATGAATTTCGTATGTTATTCCGAAATTATAATGTCCGTATGGATGAATATAAAAATTGTCGCGACGTAAAAACTGAACAAAAACACTGACTTTTTTATTTTATAACCTACAGTGTAAAATATATTGTGCCCAATTAGAACGATTAAAAGAGCAATTGCTCAAAAAAAACGATCGGTTTTGATCAACAATCAGAGGCGAATTAAAAAAATGGTCATTTCTTTCCGAACTACCTAATATTAGGAATACTAATAAGATAAAAAAAAATCAACAAAAGATTGCCAATCGCTTATTAACTCTTTACCTCCAGTGAGCGCCGCTCGAGTGACAAGATGGCGTCCGGAAGGGGGGGGTCGTGGCGGAACTACGATATATGACGTCACTCTTATTACCCTTATTCATAACCGTCCGCAGATAAGAATCCTACAAGAAGGTTTAAGGAAAGACGAGCCATGTCTTTTGAACAAAGCGTTACTAAATTAGAGCCTTAAAAATCTCTGCACGCCCTGAGATGAATAATGCCATAATCTTTGAGAAGTTTTAATATTTTTTTTTCAGTTAATGACAACAGTTGAAAACATTACAAAATTCTCAACAAAGAAATAATGTCAACTCTGTGTCCGAGTGACTTACACTCTTCGGTTATGGTATCTATTTTTTCACATCCCTGAATATGTAATATACAATGATATGTCGATTTTTCAATCGAGATAACGATGTATATTATTAAAGTTAAGGGCGTTTTTGATAACACGGTGAAAAAATAGCGATGTATTTTTTAAATTAGCACCGTTGGTAGCTATTTCGGCTCACGCCATCGTCGGAACTATGTTTAAACGTACATTTACTTATCTATCATATATATATAGCTGGGTGGTAAAGGTACACAATACATCTTCTCTTCTGTTTCAACGACCTAGTTTATTTCCTGCTAGCAATAAAACTAAAAAAAAAAAAAAATTAAATGAAACTATAAGGCGGCTATATCAGTGAGCTTAAGTATTAGCGAAATGGTTGTTATGGTTTATTACGGGTTAATTACGGGTTGGCAATAGCCCTCCATAATGGTCTGAGAAATGGAGACTGACATACATTTGTTTGCTCATTTAAGATGTCGTGTGACGATTGATATCTATTGATTTCCAGCTGTTCCAAAGCCGTCATCGTGCGACCTTTATTACAAAGATGTAAACATGTAGGCGCTGAGTTTATTGATTGAATTTGCATTTACTTGGTAGAAATCCATTAAAATTGGTGCTTTTGATGTTATATTTGCTTTGTTGTTGACTTTTTATCTTAATAATGGGATGCAAGAGAGTGACTAGCTTATTCCGTCATTCACAATAAAAAAGGTTAGATCACCTACACAATGAAAATCCTCACTAAACCAACTCTTGTTATTGTGTATATCATATAACATATCTTTAAAAATGTGGAATCAGTTCAAAACGGATAGAGCAAAAATTGTTTTAACAAATCTCGAAAATATATCAGGCGTAGTTGAAATTAATTTCAGTTTACTGATTATATATTCTAAGTCTTAGAGTAAAATGTATATTAGAATTAGTTGAAATAACTACGGATTTGATATAATGACATAAAATTTTAGAATAGTCACAGATAACGTTATAACCAGTTCAACTTATTAACTTACAGATGAAAGGGGCTCACAATGTTTACATACCATTAAAATTTGATTTACAATAAAATAATTTGATAATATAAGTTTGTTGACTAGTTAAAGTAAATCTCAAGTAAATGATCAATAAAGGGATAAATTAGAAGGTTAACTTTGAAAGATTCGAATTTGGTATTGAAATGCCGTCAGATACCTTCAGTCGACATGTTCAATATTCATACATTTTATCACACAGATTTTTCGTATTTTGTACGTAGCTAGAAGTGCGCAAACTCCTTCAGAGGTAATTCCAAGTGCACGGGTTTGTGCTGTACTTTTCCTCAACGGTTTGGATTTCTCACGAATATGCCAGAAGTGTTTGTATTTTTCACAAGCTCACACAAAGCGACTGATGGTTTTATCAATTACCTCGCTCGGCGGAAAAAGATTGCGGGGATTTTTAACACTTTGGAAACATAAAATAATATTGAGAATCATACAATTTTGATATATACACAAAAATAGTCATTTCACGACTAAAATGATAGCTTCGCTGTTATTCTTCATCGGTTGACACTGTAGAAAAATATGTTTGGGGGGCTGAACGTCCGTGAAACCTAAGTTGAGTATGGGTTATCTAATGGCTCTCAATTTTCACTAAAATTTACAGTTTTAATTAGTTTTGAATGTTTCAAACGAATAATATTTACACATCGTGTAATAAATTAAATTATTTAAAATTTAACTAAAAGCGGAAAATGTTATAATATTTCCAGGTAAATCGGGTTTTCAATAAATGAATGTATATATTATTAATGACATCGACTAAGGGTGCTTGTTGTGAAAATTTGAATTGTTGAAACTTTGTACAATTCCACATGTTTTGTCATCTACGACCCGTGTTTCGCCTTTCGGCATTTTCAACTTAATCAGTTCTATTGCATCCTTGTGATATGTAAATTTGAGTTGTTACAACGTTGTACGATTCCACATGTTTTGTCACTGACGACCCGGGTTTAGCCGTTCGGCATCTTAACGGCATTTTCGGCATTTAATGCCTGACGATGCCGAAATGTGAAACCCGGGTCGCTAGTGACAAAACATGTGGAATCGCACAAAGTTGTAACACTATATCATATACTGTATCAAGCACCTTCAGTCGATATCATAAATTAAAAAAATAACTTGTGATATGTGTTATATGGGTAATTGTGTGGTTTTTAATTTCCTAATGAGGCTTATATAAACTGAGTTTTTTTGCAAGAAGTTATTTTTATTTAATTGTACAATCACTTTTTATTCTAAGGGAGTATAGTACCAAGAAAAGTAGTAGGATAAGTTGTTAGTGAACCACTCACTGTAACAGTAATTATCGGAAGTGTGAACAAGTTTTTTTTCTATAAGATCCCCTACAGAATACAACGATTTTTATCACTCCGCGGATGTTTATAGATACTAGACATTTATTTTACAGAAAATATGCATATTTATATATATTTTAATATAAGGTAAAATACACCGAAAAAATCGGTTCGGAAGGGTTCTAGAAGCTTTTTGATAAGTATGTAAAAAGGGTGAGATAAAAGCTACTTATGTATGTAAACACTCAAATATATGAATGGCATATACATTTTATACTTTCGAATATGTACATGGAAATATGGTGAAGGGAAGGATTTTTTGTTGTACTGAAGTGAGAGTACCTCTTGCTATAATGGAAAAAATATCTTAAGGATTGTTTAAAGTACTTGCTCATACAGTTAAGTATGGCTGAAGAAATTTCACTTTTTGATCAAACGGAAAATGCAAAAATAAAATGTTATTTATAGGCAGAGTAGAGTTATATTTTTTTCTAAATGCAACATGTCAGTAGATAAACTAGTACTCATCTGTAAATAAGAAGCTTTTCAATATCTACAAACGAAGAGTTGTCGCCATTTTACAAGTATTCTCTCGGTCCTTTTTTGAAAGATATATCTGAAGTAAAATATCATTTCAATATTTCAATTGATTTGTTAAATGCTACAGAAACGCTTAAAGCATTTTTTGACAAAGAAAAAGAGTGGCATTCTGTTAAGAATATTTACTGTTAGTTAAATTGTAAGTTAATATTTGTACTGTTGAAACATTGTATGTTTTCACATTTTTGAAGAGTTTTGCCTTTTGGGAACGTTTTTAGTATAAACAATTCAAAAATGGTACCGATATTCTATCAAGTAAATCATTCCAGTAAATAGCGTTAGTTATAAAATAAGTTTCTTTGTAAATTTGTGAAAAGGCTTCTAAAATTTGCAAAACATTTGTCATTTTTTCTTGCATTAACAAGACAGTATTTTTCAAATATGTATCAATACATTTTGTTCTGAAAGCCAACACTTTGAAGCCATTAACTGTTTTATTTGATTACATCGTCATGGATTTGGATGTACTTTGATTTTCATTAAAAAAGTAAGGATGATTGTAACGGATTCAACTTTTTATAAATTGATAAATTTTGATGAATGTGACTTATTTGTTTACTTCTGTCCTACTGTTCTACCGTAAAGTGTAATTTGCAGAGTAGTTTCAGAGGCGTAATAAGTCAATAAATCGTAAAATTATTGAAAAAAAAAATAGCCAAAATAACACACTTTTTATTGTGCTATTACTAATCAACAAAAATCTTAAAAGTCGACGACTAATGATGTAGATCGCCATCAACACGAAAGAATCATTTATATAAAACGAAGAAAAATACAATTGAAAAACAATTATATTATAAATTTAAAAAATCAAATAATTATCAATAGACAAAGTCCATCTTTGAATATATCCACCTCTCTAGGTAACAGTATTTGCACCAGGCGTCTCACATGATATATTAGAAAGATAATTTATTAATTAAGGGCTCCGCCAATGTTGATAGACATTTAGATTTTTAAATATTATAGTCGTGAGTGATTCACGATTGTGATCTCGGTCTCATAGAATAAGAGTAACAGAGTTTCCTTTATTTTATAAAATAAAGATGCTAGAAAATTTATGTCTAAAAAATCAATCCTCGTATTATAAAGCAAATAGATATGTCAGTACACTCAACAAAGTAAATGTATAACTGTTTTTTACTAAACGAATAAAAGTTTTAGAAAAAAATGATTTATGTTTAGAAATCAATTCACGATTTTCTGAGAGATGTAATTGATTTACGTCTATGGCGCAGAACGCCGCATCTCCATTTAAAATGTAAATCTTCGTAATATAAATCCGATCACAAAATCTTAACACGTCATCGCTGGATCGTCGGAGATGCCAATCACGCACCGATCATTACACTCTCTCCACCCATTTGGTCTACGTTTTTTTACAGAGTTTGATTATTAATCTAAGCGTATGGCACAATTGTATATCACGAACGCTCCCGTAACATACTGGTCAGCGTTATTAGACGTTCGTCCCATAAGATCTATGATCATAAAATTATTGAATTTATTTTTTATTGGATTAATGGTGTAAAAGCATGCATTTTTTTAAACGCATGTGTAGCTGTTGAAAGCGATAAATTTCTTTTGTATACTTAATATCCACTCACTTAAATATATTTATAATAACAACATACAAAATAATTTCAAGCTATAGTATTTAAACTTTTTTTCAGTAAAACAAGTTTAGGTTACACGCTATATATCGTGTAGGAGAAATAATAAATTTCTGGATTACAAATATGAAGTTTGAACCAACCATATGGTACTGTTTGTACGCAAATTAATAATTTTATCGGTTTGCAGTTAGTCACAAAGATTTGGTTAACAGAGTGAAAAAGTATAATTGAATACAGTAAGTAGGTCATATAAAAAAATAATGAAACATGTTCATTAACATACAATCTGTTACAAAATATATAATAATGTCAAGAGGTAATTTTATATGCATAAATTGTTATTTATTCTTTCAATTCTCAATGCTATTATACACTTCCAAATATTTTCGATGTTTCAAAAGCAATAAACTTAAAATAAATAACAAAGTTTAGTTTTTGACTCGTTCTTCGAATGAATCAAAGAAAATATTTGAAAACACAAAAAAAATGTACAAAAGTGACGATATGTTCTTTATACCAAAAGCAGTACGGCAAAAATCCCGCCGCTAGACCGATTAGAGTAGTCTTCTCACAGTGATGCCCAAGTGTCATGTCACGCGTTGACACATGTTTGCTTACTTGTAGTACGGGATTTGGTGTGTACACAACATGGATGAAGTTCATGCCAAGAATTTATGATTTCTAATGATGAATCATTACCTTATCAACTATCAAAGTCATCTGTAAGTAAGAGTTAACAAGGTAATACGTTTGTTGAAAATAAGTGGTACTTGTATTACAAGGAAGACTAATTTTATATTCGTCTTATGTTAGTATATAAAGCTAGATTATCGCTCTCGCTTCGATGGAGCTAATTTTTAGGCATTGTAAATATCCATAAATCGATTGAATATCTCGAACTCGTTCGCGGTGCAGTCGTTAGTCTTGTTAATATCGGTTAAATAGCTTACGGAATCGAGTCCCAATAAAGACACTCTCTTGATTTTTTTATAGATTAAAAAAATATTGAAGTTTTTAATGCCTTCTATTATAGACTTTGTCAGAGCGATTGACTAACGACTACTTCCTTGTGTATAGTATATACTTGTGTATGTGTGTGTAAGTATGGTATATACATCTATATAGTGTCCACACAAACTGATTTGAATGTGTGTGTTGCTCAACTCTGGAGCGAATATCTTTGTTCGGCAATCACGGATGAAAAATTTAACAAAAAAGTTCACTAGAGACAGAAACGTTAGCACAGCTCTCCGTTTAGGTGATATTCTAAAGTAAACAACGACCAATACCTAAGGTTCTTCTCTACTTTTGTTGCATCTTTTTTCACTTTGAATCTATGTTCTCTTTGATAAAGTAAGGTTAAACAGCTGTGTAACGAGCAGATCTCGTTGAAAAACTTCTATTTTAGTCTAGGAATAGATATGGCTTAAAAATGCAATATACCTCTCATAAGTTTTCAATTGTTGGATTATATGCTACAAATCTGAACACAGAAAGGTTTGCAATCAAGTATCGAGTATTTATTTACTCCACTGTTTCTCAAGCTCGTACCACGTTATTAATTACATTATTGGGTGAATATTATTAAGGCAATAATAAAATTGGACACGCAGAAAAAAACAATGACACCTATAAGCTGGCCGCTGAAAACGCAATAGATACGCGATACGCTGGCCGCATTCAAAAGACTCTTGCGTTGCTTTGAAGACGCCGAAATGCAATAAATCTACCGACCAGTACCTGTTGAAGGTATATATCTCGAGGAATTGCGAGGCGGTATCACGCGGTTACCACGCAGAAGTATCGAGTGCCAAAACGGAGGCATCGAATCATAACTTTTGACCATCTTTGGGTAATTTTTTTCACTAATAAGTATTGCCTTTACATGCATATTTTTATTCGCATAAGGAAATTAGAAATTTATAACTTTCAACTTTTATAAATATATTTTCAATAAATTGTATCATATTTGAATTGTTACTAGTTTGTGCGATTCCAAATGTTTTGTCACTAATGAGCCGGGTTTCGCCTTTCGGTATCTTCAGGCATTCTGGCACACGGATGCAACAGAACTGACGAAAAATAAACAGAACAGCATCGTATTGTATTATATATATATATATATATACATATAAGTTATTAATTACTAGAAAACACTGATACCAAGGCAAGCAGTAAATTACAGCTAAAACAAATTAAACAATATTAATCCAATAATAATTGACACAATTGCCTGTGAAAGGGTTTTTCAACCAATATCAACCAACTAACATCAAAATATAAATGGTTTTTTTCTTCTTTTTTTCCATTTTCATATACAGAATACTTACTATTAAACATCTAGTGATGAAACATAAGAGTTCATGTTTCATCACTAGATGTTTGATAGTATGTATTTTCTATATGAAAAAGGAAGAGAGAAAAGTTCACCTTCAGTCGATATCATAAATTTGTATCATATTTTCTAAGCAAAAAGCCAGTAATTATAAATACAAACTGTCATTTTGGTAAAAATTGTTAGTATACTGTTTCATTGTTTATAATTTATACGGTTTTGTAATAAATGAAAAAAATACATAATATATTAAATTATTTATTGAAATATTCACTGCTTTTAATGTGTTAACTGTCACTTTTTGACGGAAAGGTACGATATTTTAAATATAAAAAAACATATTTTTCAGTACTTATTTCCACAATATGTTTTATGATCAGGACCGGCTTCATTCATCGCGAGAATAATAGTATTAATGCAGTATCATCAGTTGTAATCAGCGAATAATCAATTGATAATAACACGGTAAAAATAGAATGTATTTTAGTTTTTTTCCCTGTGTTATAATGGAGTTCTACCAAATAAATGCCAATTCAATCAATCAATTCATAGTGTTCGTGATGAGCGAAACCGGCCCTGGTCTTAAAATTTTAAGTGAAAATAGGTACAGTGAAACCTCGATTTTACGTTTTCCAAGGGACCCTGAAAAAATAACGGTAATTGCGGGAAACTGTGAATGCGGGAAAGCTTCAAATAATAATAAACAAGTAAAATCGTAAAAAACATTTATTTATTAGTTACTTGTACATACTGCATATAAAATTTATTTTTAAAAAAAGACCTTTATGTTAGTTTGCTTCTTTGTTATTTGGCACTTTAATCGGAATAAAGACTTGTTACTAAGCTTGTGAATAAAAGTTTGTATGTACAGGAATCATTATTGCCATGAATTTTAAATAACTCTACATTTGCATCATAAACAATAATACGCGTAATATAATATGTGATGGATTTCAACCCAAAAAATAGCACATGCGTCCAATGCGTTACATCTAACATGTACAGCGGATTCCAACGTGTCTAGACATAACACCTGCACTCGGCTGTGTCAAACTTGCTTGCCGAGATACGGAGAAATATGTAATAAAAACGGTCAATCGGGATAATATTTGTGACGGGACCAAAATATTTAGACGGTTTATCGAGGAAATTGGGGAATCGGGAAACGATCAATGCGGGATTATTTAACATTGTTCTTATGGGAGTTTGACGGGACTAAAAAACTAACCGTTCCAGCCGAGAAAACGTATTATGCGAGAACGGTTGATCGAGGTTCCACTGTACTAAAAATGTGTTTTTATTATTTAAAAAAAACTATTCACTACTTTTGATTTTAAGTCGTAAGGTTCAATCTTTATATAACTTTATTCTCATACTATTTTACAGGCTGTCTTTTGTCTTATGAGCGTGGTAAATATAAGCACTGATATTTGAATTTTTATCATTTTCGTCCCCTATGTGGTACATATGATCGTTGTATAGACTATATCATTAGCAGCTCTTTTAAGAAAATTAATAGTGACTTAGTTGTTCAAATTTTATTCTTCAATAAAATTGTAGGAAAATAAAGATTTGAGAGAGAATTAGTGGCAATCTTACTGCTAGCCGATATTGCTGTATTCCATTTTTTGGTACAGAATATATGAGAGGACATTTTTAAAAACAATAAAATTCACTTAACGGCAAGAATTAAAAATCAGTTGATGTAATAAAGAAATTTAATTTATGAGGTTATCAACTCATGTAAAGAATATAATAAGTTTATATATTAAGTTTATAAATTGATATAACAAGCATTTCAATTTCACCCTTGTTTTGAATCTACACTGACCAATTAATTGCGTCACCGCATCAAAGGGTAGTTCAAAGAGGATAGTTCAATTCATGGCAGAACACTCCTGCATATCATTGTTTGATATTTCTGTTAAAGAATATTGTCACATCACAAGTAAACAAAATGCTTATAATATTTCAACACTTAGGCGAGATAGTGTTGGAAATTAATTCACTTATTTATTATTCCGATCGCATTTTCTTTAAAACACCATGTTTCTCACGGCCGTGCCGTTGGAAAACTAAATCAACTCGTTACAACACTCTCAACATGGTAAAATTTATGAGACATGTAAGAATATGTAATGAATGATTTCGCTTATAAGTCAGTCATACTAGATTGATGGATCATACCCAGAATTAGATATCATATGAACGTAAGGCACTTAAACATACCACAAATATTATATGACGAAAATACTAATTTTATATAGTAAGGTATAGAATGGAATATTAAAAGAACGAGAAATATATTATTATATTCAAATACTATAAAACAATACATATGTTTAAAACCGGGCTAAAAATTACAAAATAAGCCAGTGACATAAATTTAATCGCTTTTAATGTTTTAACTGTCACTTCTTGTTGGAAAAACATCTTAATTAAGTAATAAAACATAATAATTTACGATATCGACTTATTGTGTATTGTTGAAGCATTGTAAAATTCAACTTTTTTTGCCACTCATGATCCGGAATGCAGTAGAGTTGCGGTGTTCGTCGTAAAAAACGAGCGACTTTTTCGATTAGACAATTTTGAAAATGATTATTAATCTTAATGACAAAGGAAAAACAAATCGTTCTCGTTTGAGTCCCAATATAATTCAATTTGCTATATGCCGGATGCATACAACTTGTACGATTCCACATGTTTTTTCACTAACGACCCTGGTTTCGCATTTCGGCATCGTCAGGCATTAAATGCCGAAAGGCGAAACCCGGGTCGTCAGTGACAAAATATGTGGAATCGTACAAGCTGTAATAATTCAAATTATTGACGAATACAATACGAACTAAAAAAGGTTATTTAATAATTACATTAATTAATTGTTATAGAATATTTTATCAGTAAACTAATTTACTTCGATAGGAATCTATTGTTTGTAAATTATTCGTTTTGTGTACCTGGTAATTACTAACACTTAATTTATATGAGTTACATAAAATAAAAAAATGGCATACAATTAGGTAAGGAAGTCTGCATTAATGTCCGTAAAAATCTGCATCTCAATATACTTATTATTGTGGAATTAAATATTTAGTCTTTCTTACGTAAATTTCATAGACACGGTACATAAATTCAATCTATCTGAGAGGACGCCTTTATTGTTGTGCCTAACTTTCACAATTATTTTAAAAGATAAACCGCTTCAATTAAATTAAATATTTAGATCAGAATTCACGCTGACAGTCGGGTAATAAAACTGATAAAGTTAATGGGCTTTATTATTATTTGAAATTAACACCGCTACACAATTTAAGTCATGTCACGAATTCTGAGACGTGTTTGGAAGTATTCAGTCGTAAAAAGTATCGTACAATTTGTTTCTTTTGATTAGCCATACGGGTATTGAATTATATAAACAATAACAGATTTTTAAATAAACAATTTAACCAAATCAGTGGTTCTGTTAATGTACAATACCTTACTACGAAGTGGGCTTGAGAGTGGGTCGATTGTTTAGACGTCAAGGAATTTGAAATAGATATACCCTCATATTGGAGGAAATCCATAAGAATTTTCGAGACTTCTTTATTTAGGGCGTATGGATACTAATCATTGGTTTAATAGCTTTTAAGTTCAGTTTTTAAAGCCTTAAACCTCGAATAAAAATGCACTTGGTTATATTTTATTTATTTCGATCTATATGGTACAAAAACGACGATTTTGTCATTATTCATAATTTCAAGGAAGCTTTTATGTTCATGATAATATTTTGAGTCATAGATATGACTAATTATTTTTTCTTCAAAAGCATAGAATAAGTCCTTTTAAAGATTAAGAACACGTTTCACAAAGAGCAATGTTTCGGATGTTGACATATTCCGCAGTCGAGTCAGCCGAGGTCTATTTTTTGATGCAAATAGATGAGTACAAGTAGACTTTTTCAATATTTTGTAGTTTTTTGTATAGCAAAAGATACAAACTAATGATTTGTAATTTTTTAATGACTTATTGACGTATTAATTATTGAAAAGGTTGATTGCAGTGTGCTAAAAATATGAACAACAGTGTTTTAACAGTCGGTTTTTATCCAATAATTGTATTGAAATATATACCAGTTTCTAGAGATAATTCCCGATAATTTGTTCATTACCAACACCACTGAATTAATGTTAAAAAGAAACAATCTTATAATATTCTTTGTAAATATACATTAAAACCAAGCATTTATTTGATAATTTTTGTGATAAACCGGTATTCAAATTGGTTATTCCGATATTTTGTAGAAATACCGATATGAATAAATACGTCCGGTATTTTAGTCTCTTTGTGAATTGTATTTTGGAATGAACGATTAGATTACATTCGATTTTTATATCATACTTACCACGTTAAACTATCATATTAAATCAACTTAAACTTATATGTATAATTGATTTTAATTGATTCGATTTCTTGTATGCATATTTATTGCATAGCAAATAAATAAAAAAAAAAATAAACGTGAGAACTACTGTAATTTTTTCCGTAAGATTTATAATACATACGTATAATATTGTATTTGTCACACGACGTATATTTAATATGGATCACACAAACCAAGGACATAGGCTTTATTTGAATGCTCATTTTAAAACAATTTTATAGCATATTAAATGCCAATGCTTCATGAATATATTATACAATTACACCGTAAAGACATTGTCGCTGATGGTTCAACCAATCCGAACAACATAGTGATTTTTAATAGACAATTAACCGTCGAGTTTATACAGTGATGTTGAAATATAAATCAGAGAATAATAAGGAATTATAGTTCAAACAAATGTTTTTGATTGTATGAATTCTTAATACTAATAATGTAGCTTAAATAGTTGAAATGGAGAGCCTAGGAGTACAGCGTAAAGAATTAAAATATAACACGGTGAAAAAAATAGTTGTAAAAACTTTAGTTCTACAAAATGATTTTTTTTAAGATATAGTTGATAACTATTTCGGCTCACGCTATCGCCAGAACTATTCTCTGCTAAAATACAATACATTGCTATTTTTTTCACCGTGTTTTAATGGAATTCTACCACGTGAATGCTCATTCGATCAATAAATTAAAATATACATATTTATTTGTTTATAAATTTTATTAGTTTTATTTTTAATTAGAAATGAATTTTAATTGCGCTATTACCAAATTCGAAAAAATATTAAGGGGGCATTCTAGTCTAAAGGTATGAATTTTCGAAAAAAGTATTTTTTTTTAAATTATAGTTTTAGTTTTTACGATAGAGAATAGATTACAAACCTTTTTCGGGTGGCGATTCCTTTTCATAAAATCCATGTGACCCGCGACCCCTTCATACAATCCAAAAACATACAACATTTTTTTTTTTTTAGTTGACCGTATAAGTTGGCGACCCTTCAAAAATCCTTCGCGACCCAGGTTGGGAACCTATGCGATAGAGGGATAAATAGAGAAGGTTCAAACTGAATTTCCATTAAATTGGTCCAGTAGAACTACATATATTATGTTAACAATAATAATTTGAATTTTGAACACTCTTCTCAAAGACATATTTTTGGTTAATGCTTTGAAAATATCAAAAAAAGACAAAAATCATTGTATATACAATTCTAGACCACAGCCTTCCAACCCTTTTCGGGTGGCGATCCCTTTTCATAAAATCCATGTGACCCGCGACCCCCACACAATTCAAAAGCATACAAAAAAAATATTTTTTTAGTTGACCGTATAAGTTGGCGACCCCCTTAAAAACCCCTCACGACCCCAAGGGGAGCCTATGTTCTAGACTAAAAAAATGAATAATCTGATCGAACTGATTTCATTACATTTGAAATGTTTTTGATTAAGAGCCATGATGAACTGGCGGTTTCTTAAAAGTGTTTTAAATTTCCCACCTTAAGTCGTCGGATCGCTTTGCCTAATTCTTTGCAGATGGCCTCAAATTCTGAAATAGCCGTATAATGGACATGCAAAAAATGCCGCGAACCTTCTAATAAAACGATCCTTTGATTCATATCCATTTCACGAGTATAGAGCGGACGGGGGGATATGACGAAGTTCGCCATTATATTATATTATTCATTATGTCATAGGATGAAGCCAGTTAACAAAGATTAGAACGCATAATATTATAGTTACTTACGAACCGTCACTGTAAATGTAAAATTACTGAAAAAAAACTTTCTGTATATATAAATATAAAATACAGTATATTTCATTCATAAAAGACGATGCTTTAGACCACTAAAATGATTTCTTTTTTGAAAATTTACACAAAGTATTGATAAAACTTGTATATTAGATAATGATATTTAAAACTGTTGCGTATGTGAAATAGGTTTATGGATTCTGGTAAACAGTGTGTTAAATCAATTTTTTTTATATTAATTGCATATAACCCGAAAGTATATTTAAATATTCCTGTTTGCACCGCAATGGGACCATTTTTGGTTGTCTTATTTTTTTGGAAACAAGTCATAAATTTTACATACCATATGTGGATATTTCTATTTCGTTGTCATTCATTTTTATTATTTTTAAGATGTTAGTAAGTATATATTTCTTCAAAAATGTTAACTTTCAATTTTAACGGAAGTAATGATTCGTCTTGATGCAGATTGATATATGTATGTATAGCAAAAGTTAGTACCAAGTTATATGTTCAAGTGGGGCTAGGAAGAATCATGTTCATGACGAATTCTTCTCTAAAGATGCTATTTTTCATACAATAAATTATGTATAAATTCACTCAAATAAATGTGTTTTGACCAAATCTAGAACGCTTACGACTGGTTTTAAAATAAATACCCTGACAAACATAATACATATACTTATATGCGTTTGATTTGCACGCTTCGCAATCGCTTCCATGAAATTGCTACTTGAATAAATTATATATATATATATATGTTCATAAAAATAAATTATTTACTAACTTTGTCATTAAAACAACAGCATTCTGGACGTGTAATTAAAACTGATGGTTTTTTTCCTACTGATTTATCTTGTGTAATATGTGTTTCGATTCGAAGATAATCAATCAAATAAGTTTATCAAAATAAAAAAATAAATATTTTTATAGTGCGTGTAAAATTAAACATTACATATTTATAATTCAACAACCGAGACGCAAACGCTCAAAGTTATTATCCAGTAGTAATCGTTTATTTGTAAAATTCTTTCTCGTCTGACTGTTAACTAAAAGAGTGTCTTCAGATGTTTGAAAAAAAAAGATGTCTTCGGTGTAAATGATGGCTACGAATTGGATACGGTAGTGTGAATTTCAACACGGTTTCTTGTGATTATTCACACGCGAACGCTACCCGCCACGAGACGTCTTTGCGTTAATGAAGACCTATTGCAACACACTTTTTCTATTTTCACATTAGCGGCTCTCAGCTGCAGGCAGTGGTGGCCGATAAAATTGAAGTATTTTAACAATGTATGTAATTAAAAAAAAAACGGTGTGTTACGATTACGAGGGGCATTGTTTTATTTCTTATATTATACTATTCGAAAAGAGTAAAATACATGAGTAGTGATTAAATCATCACTCTCATCAAACGGGTGGGAGGTAATTTACGAACGGAACTTAAGCCAAAGCGATTTATCTTGAGCATATAACTTCAAGCGTATACACTACGATAAAAAAAATATCTAAACTTTACAATAAAACAAAAATCCCATTATAATGTTATGTCATTGTTTATGTTAAAAAGCAAACTGAAGCTTAAAAAGCTGATCAATTGATTGAATTGACATTTACTTAAGATGTGCCGTCAAATGTCGAGTCAGGCTCGACATAGGAGTGCGCGTTAGCTATGCGATGTCGAGTCAGGCTCGACATAGGAGTTGGCGTAAGCTATGCGATGTCGAGTTAGGCTCGACATAGGAGTTGTAGCGGTTAATATAATTCCATTTAAATTATAGATATAGATAGAATCCCCTCGATTCGTCTTTAGATAAAACGCGTAGCACATTAAACCCTTCCGCCACGGCGGATTTTCAGCACACAGATACACAGGATACCGAATATCACGTAGACTAAGTGGCTGAGCAAGTCACATTTTTTTTTCTTTCTTTTTTTTTCTCTTCTTTTAAGCACAATAGGGCATGGTTTAACGATCGATCCGTGCAGCTCTGTATCGGGCCAAGAATATGAGGAGTACAATCGATTCTTTTTATTAGTATTGCGTTATGGAAGGCGGCCGTGTAACAACAGCTGCATACACATAACGGGCGGAGGCGGGACAGCCAACTTGTATAGATTCCCAAACTTATTTGACACATAGCCCCCCTTTCAGACAGCAAAATTTCACAAGAACCCCCTGTAAATATACGTTTTTTAAAATAAATATAACAGAAAAAGTTCAGTTAACTAATTTTTGATATACTTACGTATAGTGTGATGGATACGTAGATACTTAAATTGTTGAGTAATTAAAATTTATTGAACAATTATAATCAAAAAATTTAACCTGATGTATGTCAACAATAGTTCCATATTTTAAAAGATTACGAGCCACCCTTGAAATATGATGCGACGTACTGTAATTACCGTGAAAAATTCGATAACAGTAGCTGACGACATGCCGCCAAGTCAATTCTCATTAGTTGACGAATTGTCTAAGACTTTATCACAAATAGAGCTCCTGTAACTGATTTACAGTCCATTTATTAAGACGATAATTATTAATTTTATTAATGATTGGGGCGGTCAAGCCCACCATGAATTTTGATAATTAACGCTGAATCAAAAATGAAGGAACAAACTGATGACGTTAGCAAATATTAATAAACTCGTCGCTCTGGTATAAATCATTTAAAAATACAATTATAAAATTAATCGATACTGAAAAAAAATGTTATATCTCAATGTGGAACATATAACAAAGCGTATGTCAGTGGTCATCAAACGTTATCGACTCACGGAACCTTTAAATTTATAGGACTTTTTTGGGAACATCATTCTAACAATATATATATCTAAAAATAACATTCAAAGTAGATCAGTGCGTTACAGCTACTTAATGTAAAGACCACGAATCGACCAAACAACACGATTCCGACTTAATAAGTTTTTTGCAGTTTGCTTCTATCTTTCCTATTTATGTGAATTAAATTAAAAATCGACTAACAAATCCGGTAAATTGTTTATAGAGATATTTTTAAAAATCGTGCAATCGAAAAATTAGTCCAGGCTACTATATTAATGAAATGTCATCAGTATTATTTATTTAGTTCAAGGAACCCTCGGAGATGTGCCGCAGAATCCCGGATTAGCGGGGAACATAGTTTAAAAATCACTGATATATGTCAAAAAAACATTTATTTTTCAAACACTCAACTCACATTTGCTTTTTTCGAAAATATGCGGAGAGTATAAAGGTGTACAACTAATAGATCTTGCTGTGCAACGGTTTTATGATAGCTTAATACATAGTTTCCCAAACTGGGGGTCGCGAAGGGTTTTTTGAGGGGTCGCCAACTTATTCGGTCAAATAAAAAAAAATATTTTTTTTTGTATATTTTTGGATTGTATGGGGGGTCACATGGATTTTATGAAAAGAGGTCACCATCCGAAGAAGGTTGGGAACCTATAGTTTAATGAGAGAAGAATTTAAGCATGACAGATATTCATGCAATGCTCCGCTACCGCCAAGTGAAGTTGATCACACGGCTATAGGGTCGACAATAGTATCTATCGACAGTAGTAATACTGATCATTTTGTATTCAACCATATTTGTATCATCTACAGTAATCTTAAGTCACTGAAGAAAAATGACATTTTTGAATACCTTATTACGAAGGAAAGAATTAGTTCATTCATCACAGAGGTCGGCAAAATTCGACGCGTGAGCACCGCTAAATCGGCCCACCATATTTGTACAAAAATACACGTAATTCAAATCTACAATATGCGATTATGATTAGTTACTAGGTTTTTGCCTTTGGGGCTTGTTAAGGAGTGTGGCTCTTAGCTTAAAAAGTTTTAGTACCCCTGGTATAGAAAAGACTTCACTGTAGTAAAATAATTTCGTGGCATTGAAACGATGAATATATTTAAATCTTTAAATTTACTTTTGTGATTTGAATTAGTGACATGGCTTATAATTATTAAATTATTTTAAAGTGTTTTCAAAGAAAGTAAGAACATGTTTTCTGTGTAATATCAACTCACATAAAAAACCTAAAAACACAATTTCGTTTCTCACTAATTATCAAATAAGAAACACATGCGCGAACAGAATCATTCGTACAAACAATTTAAAGTACCGTAAAATTTCAAATAAAGTGAATATATTATTGCGTCCCTGTTAACACATTCAACCATTAACCAAAGTTAATATAATAGTTTTCAAACGATGAAAACGTGAATTTAAATATTTTTATCAAAATTCAATATTCAAATCTCTCCAGTTCCAAAATCCTGTACTCAGAATCAATTGCAACGGATTAAAGTTGTGGGTGAAGGTTATAAATAAGCTATGATTAACCAGGATTGCCTCAGGAGCAGTTAATCGATATAATGTGTGAATATCTGAGAAGTTTTGAATAAGTTATTGTATAAAAAAAAACCTTACATATTTTGCTTTCTAAATTAAATGATACAGTATCGCTTTTACAGCAATATGTTGATTGATAATTTTTGGGTTAATTGGCTAGATTCAGTATATCTGTGACATAGGCGTTCGTGATATTCTTTCTACTCGATTTGATACTGAATATATTAATATAATAAAACAAAATGTTTAGTACTATTTCCACAATTTTATATCATTTATTATATCAGGACCGGTTTCGCTTATCGCAAGCATTACGAGCGAAATATCACTGGAAAGTATCTATTACGATATATTTTCACGCGTGAAAGTATATTTCAACTTATGATGATACCGCCCTGTTTGATGGAAAGCCATGATATTTAAAATGATAAAAAACAAATTTTATTAGTTCTTATTTGCACTATATATTTTATGATCAGGACCGGTTTTATCAGTATAGAAAGTGATTTCACTAAATCGCTGGAAGAAATATATTTTTGCTGAAAATCACTATCGCTGTAACGTATTCAAGACACAAAAATGTAAAGAAATATTCTTCTATGGATTGAAGAAATGAGTTTACTTGTAATTACGATACGAATATTTTTTTCTTAAAAAACTTTTTGCCTATGGAGTTATAATAATATACTGATCCGAATTGTGTTAATGTCAACTAATGACGATTCAGAATCAAAACCTGTTTTCTTGTATGTAATCTTTATTGTAAATGTGTTATTTTGTTCATCCAGGTATTTAAAAAAAATTGGAATCATAATGTGTAATTTGTGGTTAATATATCATGCGTAGATTGCGGGTTTTGATTGTGTAGTGGATATAATGCGTTTTGTTTTACTCCATGTGATTTAGATTAACTTTGCTTCGTGGGCGGCAAAGCGAGCTAAATTTGCGTCAAAATACACACTTGACTAATTAAATAATTATATTTTTCATGGCGTGCTATACAAAAACTTATATGTTTCAAAAGTTCAAAGATATTAGTAAAAAGCACTTATTTCTTATACTCTTCGAAAGAAGTCAGTAATGAGCTAATTAATTATATATATTAAGCTATTTAAAACCAAATCTTTCCATATAATAAAAAAAAATAACGAAAAGTTTAAGTAATGGTTTATTTTTTTCACATTATTCCGATCATAAAGGATAAGAGAGCGATTAGTTAACCACAACTCTTTTCAAAATTATCTAATATCTTCGAACGAAAAAAAACTCTACGTTAGGGGCAGACTTCATAACTCGAATCATTGAAAAAAGATGATTATAATTCTCCCAATCCGCAAATGTTGCATTTCAGTCTTAAAAATGGGACAGAAATGATTGCTTAACTACTCGTTAAAATTAAATTGAATTTAATATTCCTTCCAAGCTGGAGGTATGCGCGGTCGCGCAGCAGTTTTAGTCCCTGTATACCTCAACTATTAAAATTATAAAAATATTGGATATATTAATTTGAATCATTAAGAAACAGATATTTTAATGTAGTTTTGATATCAATTATTGTATGAATATATGTGTAATAACAATTATAGTGTGCCATGCTATTGTCTATAACAGCAAATTCCAACATTCACGCTACTGCGTCTCCCTAAAGAGGAACATTTTTTCTGGGCATCCTCACCTTTTATTTTTAATTGATGTAATAATATAAACAAGTTTTAAATAATTATAATTGTATTAAAAAAATCTAAAGTCCAGAATTCTAAAAATATATTTATTTGTTTTTTTACCTCATCTGGTACCAGGTCCGTGTCTCTCATGTTGGAAACTTCTGGTCTACAAAGATGTTAAAACTTTAGCACGTATTAGTAAGTATTAAATGGTTTTGTCTTCTAAACCTTTATATTTTTCACGTTATTTTTTGATTGAGTGAAGAACGACAAGGAATTTTTATATAAACGATTACTGGCCATACGTGTTGTAATTGGAAACTGAGAGGAACAATGTGAATCATTTAATGATTCGATTTATATAAAAAAAATAACAAATATTTGTTTAAATATGGTATTAAATTAGCGGCTTGACATTTTCTATAAATAGGTCGTAATTGAAATTCCTTTGTTCATGCACCACTACTCCACAGAATCAGACTTCATATGATTTACCTACAGCGCAGACGATATTTAAAGCTAAGCATAATTGCATGTAAATATTCAAAATTTAACACTCTTCATCCGGTCTCTTGCGACAGATTATTAAAGTTAAAATAATAATTAAAACATCTTCAATTTCACCTGCCAGCCGCTCCCAATTGAAATATCCAAAATGACTTCCTTAATAGATGCCACAGATTAAGAAAATATTAATATTCCACGGATGAGATGGCAGGAAAAGCGACTCGCTGTTACAATCTTCAGAGAATCTCTACCCACAGATCATAACTTGTCACATGTTTTTTTGTTTATTATTATAGCTTTCTTCGTGTTTATAAAGAGTTAACCCATCGACGACCGGATACGTGACCGATAAAAGAATAATAAATATCAAAAAAATGTTTTTTACGTATTCTTCAAAAAACGATTGTTTTTGTTGGTTAGTTCGCATATACATAGTAATTAACGTCGCATAACCTTATCAATCAATTTTGATTAATTTCCTTTAATAAAAAAATGTTGGTACTTCTGCTGAGTGGTAAATGAATACTTTTTGGCTTCGTCTACTCAGTTGCAGAGTCACAGGATTGAATCCCTAAGAGAAAATATAAGATGGTGTAATTACGAAAATTGTCAGGCAATCATTGATTTTAATTCAGCTCATTAGAATAACTCTTAACACAGTTTAATGTTTAAATAATAAAAACACCATCTTAGTATTTTTATCACAACTGATCAGTTGAAAATGCTCGTGATGAGCGAAAGCGATATAGACTTTGAAATACAAAATTGTAAAAACAGTACTTTTCAGTATCGTCAGTTCTGTTGCATCTGTGTGATGGAATGCCTGAAGATGCCGAAGGGCGAAACCCGGGTCGTTTGTGACAAAACATGTGGAATCATACAAAATTGCAACAATTCAAATTTATATTGAAATTCTATCAAGCACCTTCAGTCGATATCATAAATTAGGGAATGAATCAATTGTGAACTTGTCCGTACTATGATTCGAGTTAGAGTGACCATAGTCCGAGCAAAAGAACACTGGACTTTACAGTGTTAACAGTATCTTGTTAATTTCATCAAACGTGAAAATCAGTTCCGGGGAACGTTACTAATCGCCGAGAATTTCAAAAGACTTAGACTGAGAGATATAATTGCGTTAAATAAATTATAAATAAATAAGCGGCGGTAGATCGTGGTGTCTCGAATTTTTAATACCGGCACACTCAAAGTGTTATGAAATAGAAATTTTTAATTGGGGACAGGTAACATATCCATCACGTCGGTTTTTGTCTTTTGAATATCTTCAATGGAAAAATTGTGGAAATATATGAGGCCGCTATTTGCAAACACGGCTCATTTGCGCGGAAATTAAATTAGCTGTAATGCATACAAATAAACAAATTGTAACATTTTTAAAATAAAAATTTCAGATATAAACGGAAAAAGTAAAATTTGGCATGGTGAAAAAATAGTAAAGTATTTTTTAGTTCTACAAAATTTACAAGATGTTGATAGCTATTTCATGATATTTGTTAAAAATAATTTTGTAGAACTAAAATACATTGCTTTTTTTTCACCGTCTTATAATGGAGTTCTACCAAGTGAATGCCAATTCAATCAATGAATCGATAGAGTTTGGGTAATTTTTATCAAATGTAGGCCCGCGCAGATCTCCAGATTTTTGGTTTGGAAGTTTTATTCAACGAAGGAAAAAACGGGAAATGCACGTACGCGTGGTATAAATGTTGCCATATTCCTGTAGTTTGTTAGTCACATGGTTATGATTTGATAAAATTTGATCGTGGTATGTACTCGTTATGAACAATGAAAGAGTTTGAATTGATACGAAATAAATATTAGCATAATTTAGAACAAGCAATTGTGCTGTATTATTCATGACGCAATTAATCAATGCCTGTCATTATTACACACAAAGTACGACATAATATAATAAATTCAATTCAATCTTCAAATAATACAAAGTGCCGGCGTTTTATCATTCTTCCATTAACGTCGGCAATAGACAAAGTTTATCAAATCAAAGCAGCCGAAATGACATGAATAACTTTCAGTTGTTTTTATAAATAATTAATATTATACAATAATGAGTACATCGTTCATTTTTTCATATCTTTTGCGAAACTGTTTTCGCGAATAGGACATCTTTCATTTGTTTGAAAGCGCGTTTCGCCGCCGCAAGATAATATAATCATTCATCAAAATCTGCATTTTCAGTTTTATTACAGTTCACTCCACGAATGGAGAACTATGACACTATTTATATTGAGATGAATGAAGTATAATATTTTTTTTGTTACAATTTTTTACGATTCCACATGTTTTGTCACTAACGACCCGGGATTCGTCTTTCGGCAACTTTAGGCATTCTATCCCACAGATGCAACAGAAGATGCCGAAAGGCGAAACCCGGGTCGTTAGTGACAAAATCGTACAAAATTGTAACAATTCAAATTTGATATTGAAATTCCACCAAGGATCTTCAGTCGATATCATAAATTAAATTAATGTATATTTTATAAAAATTGCAATTTCCAAGGAAAAAAATAATCTGTAATAATTGAAAATAATTAATTTGAATTTCTTAAACTTTGTATGATTCCACATGTTTTGTTACTAACGACCCGGGTTTCGGTCTTTAGACATCTTCAGGCATTCCATTACACTAATACAACAGAATTTAATTAAATCGATAGCATCGTCTATATACCAAAGGGGTTAATTAAAGTTAAACACAGACCCTAAGGCAAGAACTTAATGATAGCTTAAAAAATTTTAATATTATTTATCTAATAATAATTGACACAATAGCCTGTGATAAATTTCATCAACGATAAATACAGTTAAGAGTCATGCACGAAAGGATTTTACAACTAATTATTTATTGTAAAATCTGGGTTTGTGTTTTCCTTTCATTAATCCCTTTGGTATATAGAAGATGCTAACTATAAGATGCCGAAAGACTAAACCCGGGTCGTCAATGGCAAAACATGTGGAACCATACAAGTTTTAACAATTCAAATTTGATATTCAAATTCCATCTAGCGCCTTCAGTAGATATCATAAATTAGAAGATTATTAAATTACCCATAAATAATTAAAGATATATGGATCTTGATTGACACGTTTTTATTTTTGTTTTGAGAAGAACTTGTTTTTAATGTTTTTAGAGTAAAAAACTGTACATTTGTACAACAACAACTGTACATGCTATTTTTTTGCATTTTGAAATAACAATCGAATATTTAACTATGTATGAAAGGTTTTATATTATAACAGCAAACTTTAGTAGTAGAAAATTGGTTAAGATATATTTTTCAAGGAGTGCTTTTATAGGTTTCGTTTCGAAAGATTACAAACAACAATGCATTCATATCTCCAAGCCGTCAAAATGTTACAAGAAGTTATATATCATAATTGTTTTTGGCGTGACTTTTATATAACAGTGATTAGCTAACTAGTATATAATATTTATTATATAATATAATCACTGCCTCTATTATTGTGAAAAGATGTTAGTACTGAAAACATTAATTAAAGTTGAGATGAAAACCATTCAGATTTCAAATCGGATAGATTATTGTTTAATTTTTGTTGTTTATTTAAACAATATATATATGATATATATGTTATGATTATCAAAATTGTGTGTCTATCTGTTGACAACTATTTTTATAAAAAAAATCATTTGTTTAAAATTCAAATAATAAATAACATAACTGACGTCAGTTCTGTTGCATCCGTGTGATAGAATACTTGAAGATGCCGAAAGACAAAACACGAGTCGTTAGTGACAAAACATGTGGAATCGTACAAAGCTGTACCAATACAAATTTGATATTGAAATTTCATAAAGCGCCTTCAGTCGATATCATGAATTATTCAAATAATATTTCATTACTAACTATTTTTTTGAATTGTTCAAGTCTAAAAGAAAAAATAATCATTTTTAGGTTATCATTACAGGTTCTCAATCAAGTTTCTCCGCGTAGATCATAATTAAATCGCTAATGTGAGAATACCAGCTTAATTTCATCAATAGATGCCGACATTTAAAAGGAGGCTCTGATAGTATAAAGAAAATAAAGGAATTCGGCAAAGGCACTACATCGCTTAAAATGACCTGTGAACAATTTGCAATATCTGATCTTTTATGTATTTTTTTCTGAAAACCCTACCGCATTCCTTTTGTGCGAAAATACGCTAAAACAAAGGGTATTGCCCTTCACTCTACAATTTTAATCATCGCCTTATAAAACGACGTATGTCATATTTTTATAAACACTTTTACCATAAAAATAACAGTCAACTAACACGGTCTATATAGATCTTTGGATTTAAAATAACTTGAATATTTAAAAAAATTCAACCATTCTTTGGGCATAATTTATGATATTCGACCGAAGGTGCTTGATGGAATTACAATATAAATTAGAATTTTTGAATCTTTTTTGTCATTAACGATCTGGGTGACAAAACGTTTGACTCATCAGTTCTGTTGCATACGTGTGATAGAATACCTGAAGATGCCAAAAGACGAAACCCGGGTCGTTTGTGACAAAACATGTGGATCCGGATAGTGTTTCGAGAAGTCGTGTACATACTTTGTTTGTTCTTCCAAACTGTAGTACCAGTCTGCCAATGGGGATGCCAACGGTAAGAGCATTAACAATGTTCAACAGTATTGCTTCGGATGTTAACGTATTTCATGTGGACGAAAGTGAGTTCAGACGAATTCTATTTTTTCAGTTAAAGTAGAAATTTCATGAGCTTACTTGGTTGACTTTTTTTGCAATCCTTGTTGATTGTTTTTCTGTGTATTTGTTGAATTTTTATATTTAAATATGTTAATATGTCCCGCGGTGAAAAAATAGCAATGTATTTTAGTTCTACAAAATTGTTTTTAACAGATATAGTTGTAGCTGTTTTGGCTCACGCCATCGTCAGAACTATAGAATATAGTTATATATTCTATAGTTCTGACGATGGCGTGAGCCAAAATAGCTATCAACTATATTTATTAAAAATAATTTTGTAGAACTAAAATACATTGCTATTTTTTCACCGTGTTATAATGGAGTTCTACCAAGTGAATGCCAATTCAATCAATATATGTTAATATGTTACGGTTCAAAAGCAATGAATTGATAAATTGTAAGTTTTGGACCGTGTTATAAATAAATAAATATATGTGGAATCGTACAAAGTTGTAATAATTCAAATTTTATTCTTTACGTTACTGGAAAAAGAAATTGACTTACTGAAAGTGAAACAGCTTTCATGAAACAATTTCTATAAAAATGATTCTATTAAGGGTCCATATGTTCTTCTTCCAAGAGTGGTTATTATAAAATAAAATTTCTTCCTATGTTTCAAGATTTACACGTTCAAAAAGCATTACGTAATTGTCTTTTTATTTCATAGATAACCAGTAATATTTTTCAATCTGACGATATTTCTGAAAGATGCGAAACACGTATCACAAACGTCACGTGCAAAAAATTCAATCGAGTAAAAAAATATATGCTCAACACTTGTTTCTTGATATGATTGTTCATTCATATTAAATCACGAATATTTTATTCAACAGTCAATTAGTACTCGGCATGCGAAAGAAATTTTTTTTTAGTGAGAAGTATATTTAGTTCATCTGTTGATAGTGCTAGTGATGAGCGAAACCGGTAAATACTTTGAATAAATATAAATCTAGAATTTTAAATATTAAAAATTTATCGATTTTGGAATAAAAATTGTTTCACAGGACGTTTTATGTATTTATAGATGTACTATATTTAAAAAATTGAATTGTTGAAACTTTTTACGATTCCACATGTTTTGTCACTAACGATCCGTCAGTGACAAAACATATGGAATTGTGAAAAGTGCTATCAATTTAAATTTGATATTAAAATTCCATCAAGCACTTTCAATCAATACAGTAATTATAAGTCTATAATGTAGACTATATCTTTCTTTTGTTTTTTTTTATAATACAACATTCCGGTTCACGAAACATTCCATTTCGAGCCCTATATAAGATAGTCGTCTTCCATATCTATTAGATTGGACATCAATTCACCATTACAAGCTCAATGATTACCATTAACATACGGAGAAACAATGTTACAGTGATACAATACAACCAAACGAATAAAAAAGTGCAATACATTTATAAAATGTAAATCTTTCTGGCCGGAATCGTGCTTTTGCGGATATCGCGTATAAATATTCAAATATATATTATTTTTAAAGCCCGTCCATATAAATAATACCAAATGTATATATTCTGTTTCAGATATTGTAAAGCAGAAATACCGTCAGTTCCTCCAAGGTGGTCTCGTGCGCTGACAGCTATGAGAATGCTTTGCTGACTCTCAAAGCGTTTCAATTCACGGAATGAAAGAAATTGTATGAGAAAAAATATAAATCAAATAATCCAGTTCCACAATTGCTCCGTTGAAACATTTCTCTATCGCTTAGTTGAGCAATTTGAAATTAGAATAGTTGGTATCCGTAGTAAAAAAAATCAAATTTCGAATTGTACCCAGCTTTTAATTGAACAATTCGAAATTGGTTGGAATTCGCAGTAAAAATTTTCAAATTTCGAATTGATTGTATTTATTTTAATAACTTTATACTAAAAGAATAACATTTTAGAGTTAAAATGAAACACAGGTGAGCTACGTATCTAGTTATTGGTGATATTTGAAAAAAAAAGATAATGATCATTGTAATTTACTTGACGGATTCAACCTTGATGGTTTGGTTAGCAGTTGTCGCGGGCTCTTTTACACAAAACACAGTGTTAAAATAAAATTATATTTTTCTGTTTTAAAGGGTCGATTTTCGGGAGGTGAGGGTGGAAAATTTATCATTACTCCTGTTATACCTAATTCTTATATCCATACTATCTTCAAAAAAAAAATTTTAACAAACTCTCAACGACTTACAAGGTAGTATTTTTTACACTTAAACGCCTAGCGAAACAAGATGTTAACTTCTTTTATAAAACTTTATTATGTTGGTACTTTTTTTTTTTTTTTGGGATATCAAATTCATGGAGCGTTAAGATCTATGACGCGTCAGCATCAGAGCTCTTCAGGTCTCCTCCGTCTCTCATATATAGATTTAACTTGTTGCAATTGTTGTGTCATTGTTGACAACATTAGGTCGCAGCTGAGCCTTGGAACCCACAATGAGTGCAGCTCATGCGGACACCATACGCATTACATTCACTCATGCATACGCGTGCACACAGGCACACACACAGCCACACGCATGCATATAATGTTGGTACTTAACATAACTAACAACATCGTAGAACAAGACCACTGACTAGTGATAAAAACATGAAGAATCATAACATTCGCTCTCATTAGAATAATTATATAACTACATATTTGACAGACCGACTAATTAAATTGTGCATAGCCAAAATTAAAACCGCAATAAAATATAGATTTACTAACATTTATATGTGTAGAGGAAATAAAAAAAATCATGCTTTGTGTCATCTATTATTGTCTAGGCTCTATTACTATATATTTACTTACACATTTAATATTCGATATTTTTTTTGTTATTACAAACTTGTTGGTGACAATGGTAAAAAATTTAAAAAATGGATAATTCTGACATCATATCCCAAGAAAATTCAATATAATATTAACATATTTTTTTATTATTATATAATATTTAAATTTGTGCCATAAAATATTCTCACCGATAAATATCTCAAAATTTATTATTTTTCAAATGTCTGGCGCCTTGGATATGACTATATGTAGATTAATTTTTAATTTTTTTATTAAATAAAAAATGTAACGCGTGGAATTGGCTAGTCCTGACAAAGAATGAAACGTCAAATTCATTTATTTTTATCCAATAAAATTTGAGTAGGAAAATATTGACAATACTTATTAAACTGGTATAAAAAAAGAGAAGTATTAATTTATATTACATCTTGATATGTATGAATATATTGCAATAAAAGAGACAGATATACTTTTTCAATCTCCAATATAAGTTAAATAGAAAAATCATATATCTTTTGAAAATGGAAAACACTTGTCAATTGAACTGAGCAACCAAAGGAGAGCATAGTATTTTTTAGAAAAAAGACAAACTTATATTAACACAGGTGTAAAGAGTGAAACAAAAAAATAACACTTGAATACCGTGTAATTAAAATTGTGCATTGAATATATAAAAAAAATAATGTATGCTGTTTTCACAGTGTCCAGTCATTAATAATCCACTTGTATAATAACACGTTGTTAAATTGTTAAAAAGTTTTGCAGCTTTCGATGTTTGTTTATTCGAAAAAAAATATTTAAAGTAAAACATTTAAAAAAACATCATCCTTCTCGTAGCTTATGGTACTCTATCATTGGACTTTCATATTCGACATATTTCATAATGTATTTATAACCCGAATCTTTGCGCCAATAGCCGTTAAAAAGCATTTAAAGAGCATTAAAAATGGGTAAAAGTTAAATTTGGGGGAGATACAATTTATAGCTAGAAATATATATGTTAAAAAGTAGCAATTTTTAGAGCATGTTGAAAATAAAATAACCTGTAAACTACCAATAGTTTTTTGCAGTTTATATGGTATTTTTTTTATTCATCTAAATTACGTTTCTTTTTGGTAATAGGTGTTAATGTGTTATAAATAAAGCCCACACGTATTCAGTAGAGTTTCCTTTCGGGTGTGCGAGGTAGAAAATCATATATATATTCTATGTGAGTGAGTAAGGAAGCATTATGGCCACACATGAAAGAGTTGGATAAGTTTAATTTCAAGAAAGAGACATGAATATGATGGTTGAATAAGCAAGAAAGAGAAGTCGAAAGCGCGAGATTATATCTGACCGCGGCGCCACTGTGAGGCGCTTCGGACAAGCGCGCCAGCATCCCAAGGCGGGGGCCAGAGCTTAGGAACCATAGAGAAAAATCTTTTTGTATCACATAACATCTTTAAATGAAATTCACGTTAAAAAATATATATATACTCTTTACCGATCTTTTTTAATAGTAATTATAGAAAAAAATAATCAAACAATTTTTTCAAAAGCAAATTTAAAAATATGAGCTAAAAAGTTTAATTGTTCTCTTTTTGCAAGAAAAAGTAGGATAAGAAGGAGTGAAAAAATCTCAAACCTATGGATGAGATACAGAAAAATGATGTTAAATATATGTCCAATTGATGAGATAGTTGATAAAAATCAGGTTAGATAACGAGAAAATAGTTTTTTTCGATTAATGAAGTAGAATCAAAAATAGGAATTAAGTAATTTATAGAATAAATATAGTTTTTCATGGACCATACACCGTAGCGCCAGCCTAAAAATTAAACAATAATAGTAAATTGATATTTGATTTTATAATAAACTGTTAACATAAATTTAAAACTGACAGATTTGAATAGTTTAAATTATCTACATTTCCATACTGTCACTCACATTAACTTTAATTGTTTAATTATTGATAGTTAAAACGCATCCGTATATTAAAGAGTAGAAAGAAGCGAAAAGGTGAAACCCGGGTCATGAGCGATAAAACATATGGACATCTACAGAGCTTTAAATTTGCTCAATATGACAGTATAGAATTTGTCGTGTTATTTTTTTTTAATAATTATGGGCTATCGATTGCTTTTAAATATGGTTGCCAATACCTTTAGTCGATTTCTCACAATGGCTCGTTGTCAAATGCGCCCAACGCAGTAGGGAGGCACATACTCCCGCGTCGACAGACCAGACCAAACCACCGAGGGTCGTTCTTACTTATCATCAAGATATTAAAATTAGATCCCACGCTTTTCTTATTACAACATTTTTGTAATATTTCTATCAATTCAGAGAAAAAATATTAATTGCTCATCTAAAGTACGGTTGTCTTTAATATCTTTTACATTTTTTAACATGTGCGTTCCCAATCGTTGATACTATCCGAGCTTATCTCAAAATTATTCAGAGAATATAGATTGAAAGATATTATTAGATTATCGGTATCGGATTGAATGGTTGAGGAATAAAGAGATTACAGATATTCATTAGTACCGGTACTGGAATTGGTAACCGCGAAAAATGCAATCGTGGTCGTGGCACAGGAAAGGTTAACCTACACTAGTAGCTACTGACAATATATTTATTTATATTTTCTAAAAGAAATAAGCAGTAAATGGCGTCCTTATTGATTCAACGGTGTTTTATTATTTTGAGTATTAATTATCAAAAGACTGTAATTTGTCGTTTCAACAGTTAAGACGTAAGCAGTAATTCTTTTATGAGAGACAGTTGTAGGGTATATACAAAACTATAATAAACCTTTACTATGAAAACATATGAATACAATAGATTTTTTGTCTTCGGTCTATCGACGTCTCGTAATCAGGATGAGATAAAAACGTATTGGAAAAATAATAATAAATTAAAGATATCTTTGATTACCGATACGATAAAGCAGAAAATTTACATTAAAATTGTTTGTCGGTCAGTTGGAAGAACTCGTTCCAAACGTTTTACAATAGCGATATTAAAATTTTAGGCCAAATATTAGCCTATTTTGAAAACTTATTAATTAAATATAATTTACGACTCTATTACTTTTCTCGATGATATTCAACGTATCAATAAATTAAGGTTCTTTCTACACTCGTTTATAAGTTTGCACAAACTAATCGCCAAAACAACGCAAGCGTGTAAATATTCGCGCCCACCATCTCGGTTCCTTCAACTGACCAATAAATACGAGTTTATATAATAAATACAATACGATCCGTAAGTAAATTAGTCATTGATAGTTTATTTGAAATGGAAACACTATTTTATTGAACAAGATGATAATTTGTTAGCTTTAAAGATGGTAGCCGACCTTTAAGTAAACCCTCGAATAAATTACCCATCGTTTTATGGCCTCGATCGCTTAGCTAGCCGCCATAAGTCCGCTTTATCGTTTTTTTGTTTCTTGTTTCTCGTTCTGAGCATCGTTTACATTCGGTTATTTGAACCCAGGCGATTAGATAACCCGACGACATCTTGTTCACGATAAAGACGTTTATTTCGGGACACCCTGTTCGTTTCGCCTGAGGTGAAGATTAATCGATTTATGCCGGTATGTTGTATTGTATCAATAATTTTCATATTATTTGGTTATTTTCAATGAAATGTTTGAATAAGGTTAAAAAAAAACACGCATAAAAACCAAATTACGTAAATATTAACTGTAGGAAAAACGTTATAATTTCAGTTGTTTTCTTTGAATAATTTACAAGTTAAAATATTCAACGTAGCTATTTTCAGTTGTAGCGATCGTGTACTCAAATCTCAGCCTAGATAGTAAATAATTCCTTGTTCAATTCTATAATGAATTTTTCAGTCTTTTGCGTGAATTCCTGTAATATGTCAATCATATCTTACGCGTCCGATACTTAAGAATATGGTGAAGCGAGAGCGTTTAGCTTATTCTACCCACATCCTTCTTTTATATATATATATATATATATATATATATATATATAAACAGAAATTGACTGAGTTAAGATCAGTTCTCTCCTAAAACTACTCAAAATAAATATGTGAAATTCTAACATGTGGATAAAACTATTTTTGTTCTGCATTCATATTTATAATAGCAAAATTTTCAATATCGATGTGTAATCGTTAACCTCTGTTGCAAATGTACACTGGCTTGAATCTTGGTGTGGACATTATCTTACATAATTTTGATGAGAGATTGGCTATCTAAAAGAACTTTCTTATTCTTTGATATTGGATGATCAT